>JACEOJ010000077.1:3046078-3129230 GCA_013761285.1 Campoletis sonorensis | reverse complement strand
TCTCTCTCTCTCTCTCTCTCTCTCTCTCTCTCTCTCTCTCTCTCTCTTTCTCGCTCAACCGTATCTAAGTGCACACCAGCCTCCTCTTTTCTGCGATCCTGCCAACCTGTTATTGCATATTCGTTTTACGAAACATAACGTGTACTCTTTTTCCGCGCGTGGTTCTCTACCTTGGAGTCTCTTGGGGACGAACACCATTGTACACGTTATGTTTTGCCTTCCACGACTTTGTATATGCAGTCCATTTGTGCATCCAGTTTCATCTTCTATCTCCAACGAAAATCGATACTTAGGGCAAAATACGTGCGTCGGCAAAGGGATTCGCAGGTTGATAACTTTTATTCACATAATATGGAAAAGCATACAGACACGAAAATGATGACTCTTGACTAGAAATCCGCAGCACATTCTAATATTTTTCTAGCCTCCAGCTAACATCAGTTTTTACCTGAACTTCAAGGTATCTTCAGAAACACTACCAAGTGCAAAAACGTTCATGAACGAATTTTCACATCTACTAGTAGATAAAGGGCTGTAAAGTTCCGTCTAGTGATCCTCGCACGGACACTTTTCTTGGCCTTAGGGCAGATACTAAAGCTTCGTGGCTACTGGTGCAAGAGATCTCATGATGCACCTACGAACGGTCTGAGAGGTACTCGAGTCTCTTCGCCAATGTTCGAGGACCGAGCGCCGACAGGCAATAGTCCACATACAGATGCATATACATATACATACACGTACGCCCACACCTGTGTGTATATGTGTATGCAAAGTGTCTGTAGGAGCTGCAGAGTTTACTTGTACAGTCGCTAATACCTTCGGGGCAAGCAAACAACTCGGGTCAGCTCCCGGTGCACAGGTCCGGCAGTTCTGTTCCTGGTATAGATAGCCAGCTAGATTTCCATGTTGTTAGAAGCATCGCTATATAACCATACCTAAAACACGTTGATTCCACTGTAACTATGAGAGCTAGACCTCCATCCTGTACATTAGGCTGGGAGGAAAGGAAAGAAAAGGGACGAATACCCGGAGAAAGAGAGAGAGAGGAAGAGTGAGTTCTCGTAGAATTCCTAGAAGCAAAAGGTATACGAAGAGAGAACACTCTCCAGTGGCGCTGCAGCTGCCTTTTGGCCTCTCTAGTAAAGCGTGTACTATATGCTGAGAACAGGGGCCGTTCGCACCGACCTCACACCCACCCAACCTATTATGCTATTTCTAATTAATTTACGGAGTGAAAATACCTCGGCAACCGAGAGCGTAGCGGAGAGCACCATGAGCTCTCTATCTCTTACTCGCTCTTTCACTCTCTCTCTCTCTCTCTCTCTCTCTCACGTACACTCTTTTGCTTCTCGTACATGCGCTATCCCCCGCGGGTATCCCCCGCGGGTAGGCTTGCAGCAAAACGAGAACACTGGCCAATTAACAATGCGAACATGACACTAGGCACGGAACCGGAGCCCTTCCGTTCCCTCTTCCTCTCCATCGCTCTCTCTCTCTCTCTCTCTCTCTCTCTCTCTCTCTTTCTCTATTTCTCTCACTCGTTTTCCTGCCATCGTTGCCGCATATTCACCGTCGACTGAATCCGGCACCCTCTGGTCTACAGACTCGCGGGAACGGCTGGTTATTTAAATTCCATTATTCATAATGCATGAGGAAGCTTTTTATTTCCCGAAGTTACCCTGCCGAATTAAACAGTTCCGCGGCCGCGAGAATTTTTATTTTTTTTTTCGTTCCATCAGTCTCTTTTTGTCTTGCTGGCTCGCTCTTCAGTGCATTCTTCGACAGCTGACATGCGCCTAGAGGGCTTACTATTTCACTTGTTTTCGTGTTTCATACATCCGAATAAACGGTGTCATGAAAATCTCATTTTTAAATAACGGTACACAACAATAACTATAATAAATTCTTTCGTCGACACGATGGGACATTTCGGGACACGATGGCACACCGGAAGTATAAATAAATGGACTATGAAGAATGAAAATACTACGTTGACTACCAGCCTAGTATTATATGCTATGATTTATCGTTTAATTATTGTCAATACATCGGTGATGAGGAGCTCCAAGTCATGAGCCACAGCCATTTGCAGTATCACCATATATCGTAAATGAGAAACCGATATAATCGGAAATAGAACGCGGGAACGAGCATGCATCAGCCTTGTTTCTTCATTCCCTTCAGTGTTTAGGAACGATGGCTTTGTATGGCTTGCGCTCGTCTCGTAAATCCATGATGCCGGAAACACCGAGGAAGGCGCTTCGGTCTCGGCGATCTTATCCGTATCCCGTATCGTTCTGTGCACGTCTGACTTCGCACGAATCTTATCTACTTGGAACAAACTCATTCCACTTCTTCTATCGCTCACGACAAAATCAATTTTAATTATTTATGCTTTTACATATCACATCAATATTATATATTTTACGGTGTAGGTCGACCTGTTTATATTTATTTACGAATTTGGGCATAAACAGAAGGTAATAATATATTTATTGCTATACAGCTCGCTGTTTGAATTCCAATTATACAACAGACTATAATTTATACAAGGAACTGAAACACGTCGACTATACCTCCGACAAGAATCACGTCGGTACGGCCGGTATACGTGTTTTTTTAATCCACGTCGTCCAACGGAATTTACAGGATATTTTTACGAATTAACTGACCTTTCCTAAGACGCGGGACCGAAATCTGTTTGTACAGAGATGAGCTCCCCGTATATGAAGATACACAGATAGAAGTGTGTACTTTATAGATATACACAGCAAATGCAGCGATGAGAGGAGGACGAGGCCCGCCGGGAAATGAGCCTCAACGCCTCCCACTACTTCCAATTAAAAGTTACGCGGCTTGTGCTCTCTCGCACTTCTGTACGCTGTTGAAGCACAGTTAATGAAGGAAATAGAGAAACTGCGGGGTGGCACAGCTCGCGCGGCTCTTTTCCCTCCACCTTCAAATTTTCCATCTCGTGCTCACTGACTACGTCCTCCTTCAGCCTCTCGTATATACTTTTTCTGTCTGCTTTACTACTCGCCCCCTTTCCTCGTGCCTTCTGATTCTCGCTCGTCTCGCGTTTCCGTTCATTGATTCTTTTTGCTCTTTTTCAATGCTCTGAACGCAGATTGCAAACTCGTCGAGTGTACGACGAATGCTGTAACGTGCCCTGCAGCGACCTCTTCAGCGAGAAAGGGTCTATGACTCGAATGAAAAATGAATTAAAAACAGACGTTCACTCTTTACCATATAAATTCACATCCCTTTCAGTACAGACCCAGTGAACAGCTCCACGAACTTCTTCATTCCTTTTTTATCTCTGTCGGTTTCCAATCTAGCTGTACCGTTTACGCGTAATCAGTCCGTCAATTGTCCGCGATAAATCAACACCATGTAGGAATTCCACTCGATCAACTAGCAGACACTTTCATCTCATTAGTCGTTTAAATGATTTTTTGCTCAATTTTCAATTATTTCTGACCATTTTCATGGTATTCATCGTATTAAACTTTTTTTCAATCACACACACCTAAGTATTTTTGAGTTTGCCACACTGTCTGCATAACCACTCTCGGATACATTTATAGGACCTAAAAGTTTCGAGGTTCCGCACTACCTTCTACACTTTTTTCCAGCGGTCAGATTTAATAGCCCAACGATAAAACTATTAGTCTCTATTAATTCTTAATTAAAGAATAAAAGTTCAACGCTCGGGGGACGTACACAGCATAATGCCGAGTTTTACGGTTCAGCTTCATGAACTTGTTGAACTTGATTATTTTATCAGAGAATAGGAAAGAAGAAGAAAAAATAATGAAATTTATGAATTCTTAACCAATAGTGATTTCAACCAAGTTCGAAAATGAGGAAAATTCAATGAGGATTAAACAACAAAATGAATAAAAACTAGTCGGTTGTTTTCTTTGCCGAAAATTAGCTCCAATGGGGGTCAATAACACGAAACGGAATCCCATCAAATAAATAGTCTCAACTTGTTTTTTCTTCTTATTATTGTCCCTGCTGCGCTCGAAATTTTTCCATTTCTCTCCATAAAACTATACTCTGATCTCTCAAGAGTCCCTGTTCATTTGATGCATTCTCCAAGAATCGTGTTTACTATCTGCCTGTGTGTTTTTACCACTCTCAGGGGAGGTCCTTGCTTCTATGCTTCTTTACAATTCCATGAAACGATACGATATATAAAAAGTATACGTTGCCGGAGGCAAAGGTTCCTCATCTCGGGTACAAGAGCGGGAATGTTATAGTCAACTTATGTATATATAGTCAACTTTAAAGATAGTATAGGTATGACCTTACATCGTCACAGTGACTTATCTCTATTGGACGTATCTTGACGCATCGCTTATCGGGATAACTGTAGTCGGGAGCTTCTTATCTAGGAGAAAAGAGCTGGTTGATTCATGTCATTTGTATATCTGCATGTATAAACAGTTCCATTACCTGGCGCCAAACATCAGGAACTTGGGGCTTTTGAGGTGGCTGTAGGTTTTCTGTGGGAATATAAATCATAATAAGCTCACTTGCATGATATTTTTTGCAGAAAAGTTCATTCTATTCTCTTCTGCGAAAACACACTATTTTCATCTTTTCGACTCGGTCCGAATTTTGCTGAAGTATTACGAACTTGATTATAAAACCAAAATTAGAATTTTATACACAAAAAGCACATTTTTTGTTGAGTTCCATCATCTTCGAAAAATGTCTGCTCAATCGTTGACGGAAATGGGCAACGATATCACTTATAAAATAATGAGGACGAAGAAAATTCACCATGAATATATAAGCTGCTCAAGTTAACCAAATATTTTCTTCCTTCGGCATATACCTATATTTAAATTTATTACATTTTGTGAGAAGAATAGCTGTTCTAGGTAAGCTAAAGAAAATTCCTTTCGTTGAGTGGTGTGGTTGACGTCGAAATGCTTCGAGCTCTCCGAATGTCCATGAGCGAGAGATCGACTCACATTTTTGTAACGTTGGCGCTGGAAGAATGTCGAGTACTGGTACTTTTTTACCCCAGCCCCTCGTGATTCCTTTCGCGTGACTGACGTAAAACCCCTCGCGCGCTTGACGAACAAAGAATGCGCTTCGAAGCTCGAAACGCAATGCTGCCAAGGCTGGAATACTATTCCCCTAGTTTCTCCAGAGACAATAAAACTGGTTTAGCTTGGCGTTCTCTGGATTTGTTCAAGAAACGAAGAACTTTTGTTGAGCGGCCGAATGCGGTGTAGCCTGACACCGAGAGATCGCTGAAGTTAATTGATTCAGAAATCACTTCAATTGTATCATCATATTCGAGGTAAAATGAAATCATTGTGGTAAAAAAAAAAAAAAAAAAAAATACATGTGGGGTGGTGTCGCGCATGATCGAATATTGATTGGGTAGAGGATTTTTACTGTTGATATGGGAATGTAAAATGTCTTTCGGACAAGAACTTAGTTGCCCGGGATGGTGAGGCGTTTGAATAAAAATTGAATTCGTCTGAAGGAAAGACACAGAAAGATTGCAACGTCGATGCATGAATACGTTTTGCAATATTGGATATAAAGATAAGAAAGAATTGAAAAAAATATGGATATCTGTGAACATAGAAAGGTCGTATTTTGCACCAACCTTCAGGTTCTATTTTGTTGAATTATTCCACAATCCGAATCCTACATATCTTAACTACTTACCAGCTTCAGAAAAGGGCTCATCCTTTTTTGTGAGGATACGAGGTTTGGATGAAAAGGAATGGCATCTATGAGATAAATCGCATAGGAAAATTCGTGTTTGTTTATCGGGTAAAAATCCTCTTTACGGAAAAAGTGATTTTGGTTAGAGTTACTGACAAAGCGAAAGGGGTAAAAGAAAAGGAAAAAAAGAAAAAAATGACGAAAAATCGATATATTTGTTAACCAGCTCCGACGAATTCAACGTATTAAGTTAAGGTAATATTTGCATTCATGTATACGTGGGGACAGAAAGTTAGTTTCTTTAGAGGTGAGATCGTCCGTGCGAATGCACTTGCGTGTGAATCGATCAGTCGAAGAAACTTCAGCCAGGTTCGGTGCTCGTAGTCTGTCTTGTCACGAGAGTATTGCCGGAACGAAGATCGAGTTACTGTGTGCACCAAATATATGATATATCCTCGGCCATAGAGTCCTCGAGTCTACTACTCAGGGAAGTTTCTTCTCGATGAGTTGTACGGTTGAGCCACTCACGGAGTTTCCTAGCAGTACTCCTAAGTACACATGGAAAGCATGTTCATAAAAAAAACTAAATTCGAGCTTCTTTCAAATTCTTCACCACGATTTATTTATTTTTTCTGAAAAACTGGTTAAAATAGTAATTCTATGATGATATATCTTAAATTTATACTGCGATTGTTGTGAACTCTATTTCCATACAAAGTGTTTTTTGTTGTTATAACTGAGCTTCGAATATCATGTGAGTGTCAGAACCGAGAACATGACTAAAACAACAGTTTTATTCTAGTCAGGTGTTGTAATAATCTTTATGGGTCAGGAAACTAGGTCCACAAGCTTATGTATGTATATAACGATCCAGGGTGAGAGAAAGAAGAGGAAGTTACGCGGAAACGTGAGACGGGAGGCCAGGGTAAAAAAATATTTCCAAGCAGTAAATAACTGTAAAAGATGGCCTCATATTTTGAAAGACGGAAGAAGTCCCCACTGTAACAGGGCAGAAGCTCACGCCCGGTCTTTCAGCTCCTTTTTTTTCCTTCTACGCTTCCTCCTTCTCGCTGTCTCATTCATTCGTATCTTTTTGGTTTATCCTAACGTAGAGCAGACGCAGAAGTCGAGCGTAACGCTTCTGTATATCGCGCTTTTGCTGGCCCACGGAAAAGTGGCTTTTAGCTTCGAACTAGATAATGTAGACACGCCCCTTCCGGTATAATGTACTCGAGCTTTTGGTGCAGAGGGGGTCCACGCAAAGGCTCGAACTGTTGGGTCGCACGTGGAACCCTACAAAAGGCATCGCATTATTTAAAGCTCTTACCTTCTATTCTTTGTGCCTGGTATTTTCCAAGCTATGTCTCGTCTCGTCTCTCTCTCTCTCTCTCTCTCTCTCTCTCTCTCTTTTCGCTTTTGCTTGCCGCGAGCTTATCGCTAATAATTCATTGCCTCGTGGTCCAAACAAAGGCCATCAGGGCGCCACTCACAGGGCAGAAGCTCTTTCCAGCTACAACGACGAGAGAAAGACTCGTACCTGTCCACGCGTATGTATGTACATGCGTATAAATATTATTCTTCAGTCATAAAGAAAACTATTTTTTTTGCCCCAAACTAACGCGAGAACTTATCGGAGGTTATTTGATGGTGGTGCAATTCTATTTTCGCACTTAAAAGTCGTGGGGGCATTGTAGGATAATGCACGTGGTAGGATCCGCGATTGCTTAGGAGCAAAGTACGTGCTCCCTTACTACTTTGCTAACGATATCGACTCGATGGTTCGTTCTCTACTAGAAATCGCAACCCCTGCACTAGGCCAAAACTTGGTATATTTGTGTTTATCAATGCATGACGTATACTTTTATGTATATATCTGTATATGGATATATAAAATATATACATATTATATACAGGTGTATACGAATGTACGTATCGCGTGCTGTAATTTACCGTAGCCGGCGAGTACTCTCGATAATTCTGGAACGTGCGATGCATCGAACACGTTGGTTTTATGTATATATATCCAAGTACCGTTGGAACATACAGCACGTATATATAGACTCCCGCAACCTGTATCCCGCTCTCGTACGCGACTAGATAAACCTAGTTGCACGATCGGTATGCCGACTATTCGTGATTACGCGCTGTGTGTGCCAGGGGTTTGCGGCAAAGGGCGTCGTTGCCCACTCCTATTCCTCCCGTAGTCCGTGCGATGCGGGACCGCATCGAGTTACTCCGGCAATATACGCGCGCGGGTGTTTGCAAACCCACCCGGTTTGAATCCAGTATTTTATCCACTGCGATCGCGGCCGAACCGAGGTACAACGGGTACCGAGGACTATACACCCGCGGCCTCGCCAACCAACGAGGTCATTCTGATTACTCTTGATATCACCCCTGAAACTCATGTGCGTGAAACTATCCTCTCTTTCCTCCATATACACCTCCGATTTCAGAAATATTTCATACTTGCAAAGATTTTTTTATGATACTCAAACGAACCTTGATATGAAAAATAATTTGCTGCCCACAAAACCACGAAGAATGGAAAAGAATTCGAGACGCGAATATTATTTCACCGTCTATGTCGCTGTATATTCCTCTTCGTATAATCTCGCAGTGGGTCACCTGATGGTTACCTTCAGAGCTGGACAAAATTCTCTCAGCGTTCACGTCCGCGCTGCTCGTATACCACTATTTCCAATTTTACAGCAGGGTTAAATATTTGACCGGTGCGTTCGTCGTTTTTTTTTCTCTATAATTCTTTCTTCTCGTACTCTATCCCTCGACTCCCTCTCTCTTCCTCTCTGATTCTCTCTTTGTCTTCTATACGACAGTTCAAAACCAATCGTTTTTCCTATTTTGATGATAGTGTGTGTACACGGCTTTTGCTTGTAATAACTTTTTTCAAACTGGGCCTGTTCTTTGCTGGCTAAGAGAAAAATCGAGATTCTCATTTTCAGGTTCAACGTTTTATCTACCCTCATTTCGTTCGTATATACGATACATTTCGTTGTACAGTGCGGTACTAGTAAAGATTCTTGGATGAAAATTAGGTTGCAGAGTAGAGGCGGCAGCGCTGCTAAAATTGTTCAATTTTGGAGACTAGCTTCGCCGCGTGTACTTGCGAGTGGGCGTGTGTTCAACTGTAGGTGTATATGTGGAATAGAGTTACCCAAAGGGTAGCATGTGGAATAGTTTACGATATCGAGTTTTTCTCCTGGCACCGTACGAAATTTTCCTCCGGGCTCGATTCGATATCGAGATTGAGAAACGAATCGAGATGAGAGCCTTGCCTGTATACGTTTTCGCATATACACCCTCTATCTTATGGATTCTACTCTGATATCTCTGGGAGATACAACTACCAGGAAAAGAAAAAAAAAAACAACAAGAGAAACCTTTCGGAAAAATGAAGATTCTATTAATTTTTTTTATTTATTTTATAATCCACTACATCCTTCCTTGTCGAATACTATTGCCGGAAATTGAGATTGTACGATGGATCAGTCACTTATAGTTACAAATTTGGAATCCGACACGGTCGATAGAATTTCAAAATCATTCTGATGCGATGCTGAGAGGATCCGCGGCTATGATAACCGACCGTTGCGCTGCGGTGGTTGCTCCTCTCGGCTCCGCAAGAAACACGAGAAGCCTCTCGCTTTCTGCACCATCTAATAGCACACCACGGGTCCCAACCCCTGTCGAGTAAACCGAGGATGAGAGTGAGAGAGAGAGAAAGAGAGAGAAGAAATGATAGATTCTATGGAGATGGAGGCGAAGAGAGAAAGGAGGATAGGTATAGGGCAGAGAAAATCCAATTGGCAAATTCCTGGGCGTCACTGGACCGCGAAATGGGGCGGCGAGCGCGGCCACAGCTACCTTCATCTCACACAGTATAGTTGTAGGATGCTCGTGCACTGCTCTAGTGTTGTGTGCAGCATCTAGAGAGTGTTGAAGATATACCACGTGTGCGCGCGTCTATAGGTTTGCTTTTTATATATAGGAAACGTGAGAGATCCTGGAAGGGCTTACAAATTGCATAGGATAGTGTGAACCTTCTTCCTCATCGTTCCACAAAAGTGATGATTATCCAAAAACTAAATATTCCGCATGATTAACCATGGCATCAAAATCACGTGAAATATGAAGATGTTTAAAAAACAGGTCGCTTCTTGAAAATGTGATTAAAACCCAAAAAAGCAACTTCATTTTATGTGATTTGGAATAGCAGCATCGCGGCAAGCGGTCCGGAAAACGCACTGCGGTGGTTCAGAGTTCAGGAGGTGGGTGAATGAAAGAATGAAAGAAAGAAAGAAAAGGGTTCGAGTATCAAAGGGGTGCCTATACGTTGAAGAGAAGGACCTGAGAGAAAGAGAGAGAGTTGTGTGCACGGCAGCGTCACTGGATTCGTTGGATAGTTGGGCTGGGTCCATCTGGAACGAGCTTAAGGAGTAACTTGCTGGGCAGATTGAGGTTTCTTGGCCCTTTACCAAAGAGTCAAAACGGAGAAGCGGTATGGGCCCCAAGCTCACTGCTTTCTCGGTATGGAGACTTTGTCGGTGATCTGAAGAAAACTAGCAGAAGGAGAGACCGGCATCAAGGACCAACGTATGGCTGAAAAGTACAGAGAAAGACCCCGCGCGCCGTGGTGCTGCTTCAGATGATGCGTTCTGTAGATTTCGTTGGGTCTATGTAATAGTTTTGAGCGTGCGACATAAAATGTGTCCGGTTTGCCAGCCGTAGATGTCTCTACAAGTTTAAGGTGGTGTCGTTCGGGCCTGCGGCTCCACAATCCTCTATTTACCTACATTGAATCTCTGCCAACCTACAATTACCGGTTACCTATTCTTCTCCGTGACTCACCGAACATCCTGAACAATCTGCTTCTATATCCGTATTACAGTTTTCCGCAACTACCCTGCCAACATTTTTCGCGATCCAGGCCTCACCATAGCGGCAAGTATTGCTGCCCTGTTAAAGTTGTGATCTGCATAAAACCCGCTCGGAACAGACAAATCAGCTGCAGACTTCTTACAAATAAAAGAAACATCGATGTAGAATTTCGAATCATAAAAAAACGATGACGACGAGGGAAACTTTTGGAGAACATGAAAAGAAAAATGCGATTTTTTTTCGGGAGGTACGGATTAGAAAGAAGGCGTGAGTTTTTCATCTACAAGACATCGCAGGGACACAGCCTGACCGTGAAAAAATTCATCATTCATGCTTGACCATTTACTCCTAGAGAGTTTAGAAGGGTAATAATTCCAGCTGCTGTTCGTTCCCGTTTTATCGACAACCAGAATACTCGAAGAGACGAACAAGCCACTTAACAACTCATAAACTGGTCGTTGATCGCTACTCCTTCTCGTGCACTGTTCGACCTTTTTGCCAGTCCAGCTCACTCTCTGGTTTTCTCTTGAGTTTCATTCTTTTCCGTTACCACCTGTCAACATCGTTATGGAATCGTTTCAGTTCGGTTATAAAGATTTTGTTTTTATGAAGCTTGTGCAAAATCGGGGAAAAAATGTTTCTGACATATCCATATTATATTATGTCAATGGAAACTTTTACAAAATATATTATCGTACAAATTCTGGGTATAAATTTGTATTGAAAACATTACGCTTATAGAACGCTTCCTGCACTTAGGTTCGAAGTTTTATAAATAGTTGAATCTCACCAGGAAAAGATAGGTCGTAAATCAACATCAGTCGTCAAAAACGTCGTCGCTAAGATTTCGGCTTTCGCAGTATAGGTGTCGCTTAAGAACGGCAGAATCTCATTCACGGATATATCTCTTCCGTATCGTCATCCTCTTGTTCAGGGCCTTGGTTGAGAGTATCTCTACGAAGCTTGTATCTCGTAGACGGGTTCCACTTATCGGGGGATCATTTTCTCGCCCCTGGGGGATCAAGCGAGTCTCGCAGCTTAAAGAAGAAAACGAATTGCCGTCGATACACGAGAGTTTGCGCTGCGATTTCCGTAGTCCAGAAGGAATTCCGTGGCTCAACGCGAGGTAGCGTTTCCAGCGATAAGGATAACATACATCAATTCAAGTCGACTTAGAGTTTTCATCGATTTTGTCATTTTTCACTTTTTTTTATCCGCGTCTTCGTTAGTGATGGTCGTAAATAGAGAACAGATAAGAAATGATCATTCATTGTTACCCGAAATTATTTCGAAGGTGTAATAACAGAAGAACCAAGTACGTGGTCGAAGATTTTGTTAACAAACAAACACATGCGAAAGAAAGCTATGACTGTCTTTGAAAACGAAACGCGATTCAACTTCTAAAATATTTCACCCGTCCAATGAGCAACAGAAAGAAAATGTTTGGCAGTCTTCCACACCATCACCACAAAAGTCCTTCATCCGGTATGAAGGTGGATAAAAGACACGGTGCTCAGTATCGCCAACGCCTGGGCTTTCTCTTGTGCTCCAGTGATTTCACAATAACTGTCCCACCATTCGGCATGCATAAAATATTCTAATAGCAGCGAAAACTCACACCCACGTTTATACATGCGCCCACACACACAGATTTAAATAAATCTAAAAAAAAAGCCAACAAAATGAGAAACAAACGTCATTGTATTTTTTTTCGTCTTTTAGTTTGACCTGGATCTCTCGCCATGAGAATTCCGGAATTTATAATCAAATGGAGTGAACTATTCGCTGCTGTGAGATTTTTTAAATATTACGGACGAAGAATCGTGTAATGGTATTTTTTTTTTTTTCGCTCATTCATGAGAAATTCTGTCGACGATTCTCAAACGACATTGCGAAACAGCCGAAAAGAGGTTTTTCTCGAGCCTCCCATTGAGAGATTCTCGTTCGGATCTTTCGACGGGCATTTACTTCTGTAGAGGATTTAGTTTGCGAAGACGCATAGCTTTTTTTTCACAACTGCTACTCACCACACACATATATTTTTTTTAACTTCGAAGATTCACATTACGAGCATAATTTATTCAAACATATAGCTGTATATAAAGAACCCACAAATGTACCACATCGTGTGTGCGAGGTAAGAAATGATGGGGGAACATGCATGAGTGCCACGAGCTTTCTCGTTAAACCTCGCAAATGAACCGAACGAGTGTGTACGACAAGAGGAAGTCTGAATCCACGAATATATCCAGCCCTTTTTACACCGAATGCCTTTACTTGGATATACATGAATACAAATACAGACACGTATACACATGGGGAAAAGCCTTTTCATCGTAGCTCAGCAGGATTTCGACGCCTTCCTGGAAGTTTTTAATTACTAGAAATACTTGATGCGCACCGGGCCACTCGTCTTGAGACGAGGGATAACGAGGAAAACTTTTCGCAGGCTGAGCGCTCGCGCGAGTCCTCGAACTTTTCCGCGATGGCTCTCCTTTTTTTCTCTCCCTCTCTTCATTCTTGGGCGTTCGTTTAACCTTCTTTTCGTTTCCCTCAGCACTATACTTCCTCTATTCCGACCAAGTCTATCTTATAAAGTATATGCGCGCGTTCCTGTGTATTTGGAGAACGGGGGATGGATTGTTAGCTATAGGTAGTAAAAGTGCTAGTGGAACGTAAGATGGATAGTCGTGATCGAGACGATAGCTTTGATCGTGATTGACTGGAATCTCATCAATTGCGATTATTCAATCGATCGATCTTTCCAAAGCTTTGATTAGCTTTTTTCGCCATTATCGAGTAGTTCTAACTAGAAAGAATTCTTTCGAGAATATAAAGTATATTTTTACGTTTTAACGCAGTGGCTAGTCGTCCGGATAGTCGGATGAATAATATTCGTCCGGATACGCTTTATCCAATGAGATGTCCGCTTTACCCGGACGACCAAGGATTGCTTATTCGTCCGGACATGCTACCCGTATACGAACTAGCCGGACGAGTAGCCGCAGCCTATTTTTAATGATAAGCCTGTAATACGATCTATCAAAAAACTACTGGTTTTATCTGACTTTATTGGTTTGCGATATGGTAGAAAAAACTTGGAGGCCTATAGACGAGATTGAGCAAGACAGAAAAGCATGTCTACTTTTATATACAAAAGAAAAAAATGAAGGAAAATGCTTCGGAGCTTGGAGTTTGCTTATGTGAGGTCTGCTCAACACTTTTCACCAACTCTCTTGGGATTTTCGTCTCTCCAACTTCTCCTTTTTTCGCGCTTCCTTCTTGAACTAAAGACAAGGAAGTGTGATAGCAACGGAGAACTGCTACCGCCGTGCAGGCCAGCTGTGTGCCATACACGTATAGGTACACGGTCTTGAAGAAGCGTGGATTATAGGATGGAGGTGTATGTGTAACGTGAAGAACTACCAGGCTGCTGCCACTCCCTCGGGAAACCTCTAAATTTAATATAAAGTCAATTGGAGAAGCTAATAAAATTGCTACCGTTCCCTGGAGACATTGGTTTCCCGAAGGCTCACAAGCGACATCACACGCGACTCTCCATCGTCACCGAAGCAAAAACCCAGTAGCTGGCTTGCTCTCCGCAACCCCCGTATTCGCTTGAAAAATCGACCGAGATGCAACGTTAAACACCCTCGATTCGTCGTTCGAACAGCACAGCCCGGCGGTGGTTTCCTGGTGATGGCGTTGGGACCCCTCTGTGTCAGAAGTGCTTAAAAGAGGGAGAGAGAGAGAGAGAGAGAAAATGAGAGAGGGAGCTCGAGTCGTATTTACTCGCCACTTTTCGCCAAAGCTCTAGTGGGGTTTTGGTTCTACCGCTGGAGCATATATTCTACGGCAACATCGGATATCGCAGAGGTGGTTTGTGCCGTACGGTTGGACCCTGTATATTTATATACACGTAACCAACTATCTCCGCCGAGTACGTAAATTGTTTTTCGCTTTTTCCCCTCCCACCTCTCTTTCCCGCGACCCCTCCCTTTCCAATCTTTCATTCCCGTTCAATTTCCGTATCTCGGGAAAATCGTGTCGAATTTCTCGGTTATATGCCATCCAGAGGCTGTGTAGAGTGTGAGAATCGCGAGGACTTTGCCGTCGAGGGTTGATGTTCACTGAACAGAGGAAAGGGATGAGAAGGATTTTTCCAGCGTTGGTTTTTAGTGTCCCCCACAGAGCTTTGATGGGAGCGAGCTCTCTCTGTACTCTGTGGAAAAACACCAATTGTCTCTCTTTTCTTCTCTCTCTCTCTCTCTCTCTCTTCCTCTCTCTTGTATCTCTCGAAATCTTTCTCGAAATCTCCTTTTTCTCTCTCCCGGTTAAATTTCGGCCCGGTACATATCCCGGTCGGCCGAATATTTTCCTCGGTCCGTAGGAGAACCAACCCCGCCCAACAGTGAGAGAGCTCATTTACATTCTGTCCACAGCGGATAATGAAACCGGGAGAAAAACCGGCGGCGCGGCGGTCTAATGGGAATCAGCCGGCGAATAATGAAACTGCTTAGCATTCTTTACTGCGAGCGCCCCGGGAACCAAGAGAGAAAGAAAGAGATAGACGGACAGACGAAATAATTAAGAGAGTGGGGTGGCACAGATAGGAACCAAATTGCAGGATGTCTTCCGTGTGTATGTGCGCCCCCATGAGTGTATATGTGTATGCGTGTGTGATATGAAAAAAAAAGAATATGGCTTAGTCGAAAATGGAATTAACCGGCGGGCGTTGAGTAACGCTTTAACGACGAATATTAAGGGAGAAAGGCAAAAAACGTTGGACGAAATGGGGTTTGTCATTTCTTTTGTTTTTAAAGAAAAAAGCTGTATAAAAAAAATCTTATCCGCGCGACGTTCTTCCCAAGTTGGTACCATCCGGCTTTCGACAACAAGAGAAACAAAATTGTTTACTTAAACGCTTAATCCTATGCCAAGGATTCTCTCCAATGTCTTGTTGCAGATTAAGGAAAGTCTTTCACTAACCACCCAACACACAAGAGGGGCTGATTTTTTCAACCCGACAATCAAAGCATAGAGACGGTGACCTGTGAAAGTGGAGCAGGGTTGAACTTCGACCATTCGGAGCGATACGTAATTGAAAAACTTCAAATCTTTAGTTCACGCTCTATGAAAATCCGCAACTGGTATTAATTCCAAACGAAAATACAAGTTTTTAGCGATTAGACATTTCGTATAAACAATTATGTAATTTATTCAATAAATTATGTGGAATATTCTCAATTATGTGGAATGTCTCACAAAAAATAGGGGTTTCGTATAATTAAAAGAAATATCGTCAGATAAATTGATTGTTGAATCAATGCCCTTCGGTGTCTTCTTCTGCCACCGTTTCTAATTTGTTCATTTGACAAAACGAAACTCATTTCGGAACTTTACGTCCTTGGAGAGGTCGAAAGAAGATAAAAAGAACAAATAAACGCTTTAGGATGTTTTTCGATAAGTGGCTGTGTCTTCGCAAGGAATCGCTCGTATACTTTAAAGAGAAAAAGTGCGATGAATCTTCGTGTCTTATCTAATCACTTGTTTACATGGCTCAGTCGCATTCGTGTTTGTATATAAGCAGCGTGCACGTATGTATGTAAAATTATACGACCCTTCGACTCGACGAAGCGTGTACAAAGTACGAAATATTCGCAACAAAATTCGTGGTTCGTATGTTTTTTTTTGTGGCTTGCCTCGGACCGCTCTGAAATTATTGGGTTAAAGCAGATAAAAAAAATGCACGCCCTTTGACGTTGATACATATCGCGTTTACACTGCCGGGGAATCGTTATGACGAGCTTTACGCGCAAACTGAAAGTTTGTAGCTCTCTTTGCAACACATAAATGGCATCTTTAGTGCGTTAACTCGTGCGCGATTCTCGTCTTCGATGGTTTCGATCAGATTTCTCGTGCGAGTCGCGTGTCAGCTGCGAATATGTTTTTGTCCATTTTTTCCTTCATCATCGTTCGAACTCTGTGTCGAAGGAGTAAAGAAATGGTACAAAACTGTATGGTTTGACAGAAAAAACGAGACCAGAGAACGTGTGTTTTAACACTGCCGGAAAATATCGTACATATTGGATTTTGTTTTGTTTTTTTTTTGTTCTTTTAGTACACGCCAATAAAAGCACTGACGAAATTTCTTGCACCAATTATACCGACGTCCAAAATGGTCGTCGAATGTACATGTATATATCTATAAATCGGTGAAAACGCTGACCGGACGCAGCACGACAGTTGGCTAAAATTTACCGAATGCCCCGGCGTACCGTGAGGTGGTTCGTTTCACCTACACATTTTTTTTCGTTGTTGAATGCGAGTGCCGAAATGCACATTTGTTGTTGCACTGTCAAGCGGCAGAGGGGCCGAACGTTTGACAGAACGGTGGTGTGTTGCGAAGTGTATTGCAGAGTGTCAGGGGAAGCTTCGAGGGTGGTTTCCCGTTCGGGTACTGCCTCGTTTCACTTCTACAATAATACACTTTTATCTGGCAACAACGAGCAGCGCATTAAAAAAACATCGTAAATTCATATTAAGTCACAGTTTTCCACCATTTTCACGTGAACCTGTTACATAGCTTTTTATTAAAGCTCGACACATTCAGGCCGATACTAATACGCCTTTGTACACAAACACATACACGCACATTGAGCCAGAACAACTTTCTCACGTACGGATGCCTGGTTTAATTGCACATTATAGGCAAATACCATGATGGCTTACAATGTTATGTATGTGTATCGTATATACGAATAATATATATGTATATGGATTTAGGAATATATTGCTTCTCTTTGTATACAGCGAGCTCCAAAACAAATGTAGGTAAATCGCGTTTTCCTGTTGGTCCAAAAATTCACTATAGATCGAAAATTTTTGGGATTTAAACATAACGAACCGCAAAACAATAATCATCCGCAATATTTCTTACTTTAATGAAGCATTCAAATGGCTAAACAGTATGAATTCTGGAGCAGACAAAAAAATATCATCACGATCCATTTGTTTTGAACGTTACAGTATTTTTCGTAACATTGAATCCTGTGCAAATAGGAAGCTAAATATTCATAAATATTTGCAGCTCGCCTATTGGAAAAGTAGAGTTGTTGCTATTGGAGAGCTTTCCCGAACCCCGCTTAATATGTGTGTGCACGCGGGTATTGAGAGCGTTACAAAAGCGCCATATTGTCAACGTAACAATTGCTAGTTGAGTTACCGTGGGATCGATATCATATACAACGTCGTTTTATACCCGTTTTTCTCTGCTTCCAGCCGACTATGTTAAACGCGTGCCGCAAAATATATATCGAGTAAATGGACGATAATAGGAATCTAAAAGACTTCAATCGGTAATGGAATATGTTTGTCGATTTTTGTAGCTAATTATAGAAAGAAATAGTTCTGATGGAAGCAAAACGAAAGGAAATTGCATTTAAGTGGATCATATTTTTGGTTTCATCATTTTTTCAAATATTCTTTATTTCGAACAGCAAATATCGATGAATAATAACATTCCAGTGACCACCAGAAATAAAATTATCCTACAGACATTGAATTATTCAGACTTGTCAGAAATAACGACTCGAACGAGCCTTTTTCTTATCGAGTGATTAGTTGTAGTGGTCAGTCTGCAGTAAAAGTTTTATTTGTCGTTCGCGATGAATACCACGAGCGGTTTAGTTAAAAGAAATCGATGTACTAGTGAGATTTATATTTTCAGTTGCAGACTTGAACCAATAAGCTAAAATGGCCGGAAAGCTCATCTGCTGCTACTGTAAACCGTTTCTTCCCTGTTGAGTTTTATTACTTTGAAGTTATTACGATTTTATAACTTTTATGTAGTCTTCATGTTATATCGACATAGTAATAATAACGAGGGAAATAGAGAAAGAGAGTGAAACGATAGTGAACATGTGGTTACGTGGCTCCCATGCTAGATGCTTAAATTGACTTATGTGGGTTGGCGAACTTCAGTGTTATGTGCACTAGGTTATAGTATAATAACGTAGAACTGATGTGTGGAGTTGAGTACTAGTTGAAAGAAAAAGAGGGCAAAAGAGGAGAGAGAGAGAGAGAGAGAGAGAGAGAGAGAGAGAGAGAGAGAGAGAATGCTAACCACACCCGTCTCGGGCAAACGACATTATTGGTATATATGTATATTCATAAATATGAGAATATACACGGACCTGGTGAGAGTGCTGTCGGCTTGATGCCACAGTGAAGAACACGAAACGCGTACTACGCGCAACTTGCGTGCAAAGAGCGTGCGTGCGTGTCATGACTCCGTACAGCTATTACTATCGTCATAGGGCTAAGCTATACCGCAGGGACAATGAGTATAATTATAATAAACCACCGGTACCCTTGCTGAAAGTAACACCCCACTAGTTTTCCTACCACGACCCGAGCGAAACTACTCAACGAAGAAGCACTTTCCTTCAGGAGATTATCGTTTCGCACGCACGCGCATGTTTCCCGTAAAACCCCCGAGAAAATGAAAGATAATGAGATAAGATAATAAAGGAGTCTCTATGCATTACAGCGTGTCATTTCTGATTATGAGCGGTTTTTATTTTACACTCACCTTCATAAAGAAAGAAATTCGAGTTGGCTTTGTGAAAACAGGCTCTTGTACTTGATCCAAGGTGGGCGGATAAAAAAGAACTTTGTGAGGGAAATTTTTCTCAACAAACGAACACGTTTTCAAGCGTTTCATTTCTTTCGATAAATTATTTAAATTTCTAAGTCATATGGTTACCGTGAGATATAAATACAAGGGGAATAAATTTAAGATTGATCAGAGGATTTTAAGGACTTTTGCCAATGACCATAATCTTCAGGAACATTAGCGAAAAACGTTCCTCAATTCTCGTAAAAGTGAATGTTATCTTACGACGTAGTTCGTCAATGTGTTTATGAGGTTTATATAAACACGAAACGTCCTCGTGTAAATACGAATTAAGCAGTTATATCGATAACAATAATGTACCACTTTTTCATTGTTTGCTTTTTGTGTTCTGTTTCAGGTAAGCAAACTTTGTAACACAAATCTACGCTATGTCGGTTAAGAGGGCATCCACGCTGAAGCAGAAACTCTGTGTAGATGGTCCTTTTCATCGTGACGCAATCTATAGGTAAATTTAACAACGAAATTCATGTACGTCTAACAAACTATAATAATACATAATATTATATACATATATATATATATACTTATATAACTGTAGTTTCTCAAGTGGCACCATCGAGAGTCACGAGACTCGGTGATAGCGTGTTCTCGCGTTGGTTTCTCGAGCGAGCTTCTATATTCTACCGGCTATGACAAAGTAAAGTATATTAAGCTCATCGGCATGCAGAGTTCGCTCGCGCTGGCTTAATACGGGGGAGAACGAGCTCAATGGGGGTGGCTGCCAACTCGTGCATTCTAGATCACATAACTATATATAACGGGGAGTAACGCAAAAGCCGTACGTATTTGGCCGAAGCTTTGCCTATACAGTTCTTGCATAGAGTATTGGTGCAAGTGGTCGCGCTGGTTCAAGCAGCGCACTTGTCTTCCTCTTCTACTACTTTGACTTCTCGAAGAAGCTTCCGAAGAAACCGTTCGGTATTATAACTATCCTGCTCACATAGACTATACAGTTGCCATACATACGTGATATCCATATAATAGTTCGCGTGGCTCTCAAACAGTGTTGGCTCGGTTTTACGGATACGAGGGTGTGTACCAAGGGATACAATAATTCCCACGGGGAAACCGTATCTCTTTCCCGCGGTAGTGGCACAACGCGGCGAAAAAGCGGCAGTCCTGTGTTGCGAATATTAATGAGCCTTGCGACTTCGGCTTGGCCAACGGTGTGCCACCGGTGAGCCAATGTATACGCGATACCCAAGGGTCGTAGTATTTCCCTCCTGGTACTTTCCAGTCCAGCACGTCCTGTGCTCCACCCTTTGGCAGCGGTTTTCTTCCAGCCACATCTAGGTGTATCTGCTGTACGATGTGTCCGCGCGTTGCACGTTTTTTTCCCCCACGCTTTTCTCACTCAGCTCCGCCGAGATCTGAGTCACAAGAAAAACCGACCGAAACCTCGTGAGAGATCTACCGGCGACAAATTCTTTTTCGAACGTGATTCTCCTGACACGTTTGTGACACATGTATGTTCGAAGATCTGTAAAGATTAATAGACGTCGCAGTGTATAGCTTGGAATCAAATCATGTAATCCGGGATAAAGAATTTTCGGACCGATGGACTTTTTTTCTCCATTTTGTCAATTAAAGTCTCGATGTTTTTGGATAGAAGAGAAAAAAACAAGAGTGAAAGGATCCTATAGAAATGGCGGGAACTGGGCAAATAGCACATTTCTTTAATATTAGAGCCTCGTTGTAGCCCTCCCTATTTTGCCGTCATGCGAGTCAAAGAATGGGAGACACCGTCTATGCAAGAAGATGGCCGCAGCAGACAATCGCTGAAAATGTCTTTGAGTGTGAAGCATAAAAACATTAAGGTGTTGCTATCACGCAGGCTTTTTCACGTGTCAGTGTGGCCGAAGCTCTTGCGCGCCTATGTGATGTGTTGCCTGTCAATCCATGAGGGATGGCGGAAAGAAAGTTTTCTTTGCCCTCCCCGAGTCCTTTGGATACCACTGTCTCACTGGTACTGCCAGCAGTAAGAGAGCTGCAATCTCGAATTCGCTGCGCCAGTCCCGCTCCAGCTTCACTCTCTGGTGCGGCACAACTTTTGAGAGAAATGCGAAAGTTGGATGGAGAATGGATAGGGCGGAGAGTTATCTATCGACGGTAGGGAGAAAAGAGTGGAAGCGGGGAGGATGAGGATCTTTCTCCTGGATTCGAAAAGGTCGCTCGACAGACGCCTTCCGAGCGTTTCCCGAACTCTTCTACTCTTCCACCTCTACCGTCGTCTGGCTTTTGCTATTTTTCGCAAGCCATCTTCGAGTTTGAAGAATAAAAGACACGGGTGGCGGGGATTTTGTGAGACTGAAGAAAAAAACTCTGGAGTATCAGACTCTCGCTTGCCGGCGTGTTTATTTTCTCTTATGCTGAGACAGAAAAGGGAGGCTTGAAAATGCTTTTACGATACTATACTTTGCTTTATATGTATATGTATATAAATTCATCCTCGTAAACAGTTACATTCCTCTCATGCGACCAACCGGCGTGGTTAGTACATTCTCTCGTTTCATCAACAGTGACCGATATTAATTGCCACTCCATTTTTATCGTCGTTCATTCACTGAGACAGCCTTGCAAGTGGTGTCTCTCTAGACGAGAGTATACATTAATCAACGTAACAGCGGGCTGCTCCCGCCTCCATTCACCCCTAGAGATTTTCATGAAAGCGAAGCGATGCTGTCTTGTCCCGACTACCGGTCTACGAAACCTGATTGATCGTTCGCGTAGTAAATATGTCGAATATAAGTGTGATTTCTTTTCGTCAACGAATTCAGCCAACGTCTCGTACTCGTTTCTTTATTCTCTTTGGAACGTGACGAAGTTTTCTCGCTCTGAAAATGCAATAAAATATCGACCTTAACAAAAGTCATTAATGGATACGAAACAAAAATACGCAGCTGGGGATATTCCCATGAAATGAGATCTGCAAACGTTCTAATCCTTGTTCACTTTTCCTGTATTTTCCGTGCATTTATTATCTATCTATGTTCGCTTTTAATGTTTACTTTTTTCTACCTTCCCCGTTTCGTTGATATTCTGAAGAGTCATATTAAAGCTGTGACTTTCCTTTCATCCAACCGAGAATTCTGCCTTGAATTTGACCCTTTTCTCTTTTACAATCTCACCCTCTGATCCTTTTCATCTTTTCCATCCTTTCTTCATCTCTTTCACTCTCTCTCTCTCTCTATCTCTCTCTCTCTCTTTCTACCTCCCTCCCTCTTTTCTTCTTCGGCTTGAATAGTTATGATTCTAGGTCCCAACACTATTTTATACCACAAAACTTCCTGCGCCTAACCGGCTGATGCGTTTTCCTGCCTGGGGTTACGATGTCTTTGTTTCACGTGTTTGCTCTGTTCGGCCACTAGAACATTGTACACCCGCGGTGTGTAACATGATTGTCCACAGAGAAAAGCGAGAGCTTGCATAATCGCAAGCCTTCCACTATCTCCGTCTCATCCTCATTCCGCTTCTATTACCTCTGGCTATATTCGCTCGCTTGCTTCTCTCCCTCTTTCACTCTGTACTGTATTCGTTGACCCGCCACCCCAAACGCTCTCGTGTTCAAAAGCTCTGTATCTCTTTGTTTTACCATCGTTGAAACATTAATTGCATCGCCAATATACACAGGGGATCCAGAGTCAAGCTCATTTCACTGCCGTATTATCTCCATTCAAAAGAGAATCATCAGCGTATCGTTAATTTCACACGAGTGTTCGACATTACATTTTATTTCGGTATCATTTAATGTTAAATGCCGATCAAAAAATATACATATTGGATAATTTACATAACATTCAAAATTTTGAGGTAAATAAGCCATAATCAGATGTAATTGTCGTGCAAGTTTGAAGTGTTTTTTTTTTTCAATTAATCTAGTTACTTCAAATGTTTGTTTTGTTGTGCGAAACCATGATCAGACCGCAACAGACCTCGTGCATATGAGAAATATTTCTTTTTTTAATGTTTATTCAATGCCGGATTGTTATATTTTTTTTCTTATTTTTTGGTCTATGACATTGAGAGAGGGCAAAACAAGTGCTCGGGGTGGACAAAGGGTAATATCGGACTGGAAAGGGGGGTCTGCATTCAACTCCAGACGCGACGTTGTTGGATTTATGGATAGCAAAGAGCAGTAGGCTTGCTTAGTGAGTGCAGGGAACACGCGAAAGAGTCGCCTGTTCGTGACAACGTGACAATGAGGGCGGAAAAGAAGTAACCGGCGTTTGAGGCTCTTATGGAAAAAGTCTCATTTATAAATACGACTAGCCAGTTGGAAAGCGGGCGTCGTTTATACTCATGAACAAGTTTTTCGTTATTAAATACACTGAGACGTTGAATGTTTTGTTATTGAATTTTCAGCAATTCCTTCAGCCCACTCTATAAAACATTTAGCTGTAACATCAACTTCGTGCTTATTTTTTGAAATTCAGTTCTCATCGCTGATTATCCGCATAGAACAATGCTATACGTCAGTAAAATTATAAATTTCGGGGGATTCGGAACGTCATCTCGATTTTTTAAAGCCTCGCAGTTAGATTTTTCGTCGCCAGTTGCTGGAAATGTGGGAAAATGAGATTTGCAAAGAAGTAGACATCGGTACGATGCCAGTACGTTTGAGTAAACGGGTTGCATGCGAGTAGATGGGCCTACGTCAGTGATAAATGTCTCGCTCAGGAAGAAGATTTTGAGTTTCTCAACTCTTACAGTCTTTTTGAACGACGTTTCGGTAAAATTGTTCACCGCATAGAACCGACAGCTTTAGAATTTAAATTTTGTACACGCACGTGTACAGTGAGAACGACGGGGAAAAATAGAGCCTGTTTTTGTACCATTAGTAGCACTTTGTTCAAGCCCGAATCCCGTAAAGATCCGAGCAACGCTGCTCATCCGCAAACTTTCTTGGAATAAATTGTTTTGTGCGGAAGAAAGAGAAAAAAGAGTTTGTTGTTTTAGCGAAAAATCGTGGTAGGGAATTGTGTGAACGTATGCGAGCGATGTAAAGGAAGATAAAATCTCGTTAATCTCGCCTTCCGCAAAATTTTTAATAATTGAAGAGATGAGATGAGAAAGTATAAATCGCCAAGGACCACCAGTGGCTACACAAAGGCAGTCGGTAGAGCTGTTCTCGTCCTCTAGGGGTACACTCGCATACTCTTCTTTTTCTTCTGTTTCTCATTCGTTCGTTCAGATAGCTCAGTACCTTCAACCGCCACTTCACCAATGTATGATCTTTTCCAGTCATGGTTTCTGGAAATCCTTTCATTCACGACTTTCTTAGTTTTTATCGTACGTTCCCATGTTTTATACGGAGCAGCACATGGGAAACGTTAGTGGATAAAACGTCTTCTTGAACTGTTATTTTTCTTTCTCTACTGATTCCCAGGCAACAACGGAAAACGCTCAAGTGGTCAGACGTATGTCGAAAGTCGAAACGGTGGTATGTGTACATGGTTGTTTGAAAGTAGGAAGCTAGAGAGTGAAGTAGAAAAGAATTCGCGAAGCTCTTGTGGCTTGTTCGAGAGTTGTTTCACGGATGCTACGAGCTACCATATGTGCAGTCAGAAGTATATACTTATACGTTGTAGTGTACACTGCTTTCCATTAATGCCTGGATGAGCCTGTGAGTCTCGATATTACCGACTACGAATCGTCATTTGTTGAAGATTTTTTGAAGTTCTGACGAGTTTCAGACGAATATGTCACGCGTCATTCTTAACCCTCAAGTTCGAATATAAAATATGGGGCTTAATAATGACAAAAATATTACAGCGCGGAGAGGATGCAAACAGAGAGGATGTGAACAGTGAATTTAATGCATGGACGGTGAATTTAATACTCAAATTTACGACGGAATTTAAAATTTCGTCGAAAATTTGACCGCTTGTCAACCTCTTCGTGAGTGTGGAAAGCGTTTTTTTTTTTAAATCAAATTCGATCTAATTTCACTCGACTCTATAAAATCTACGTGTTTACAGCATCTATAGATTCCGAAAATTAAAAAAAATGTATTAATTATTTTATGAAAAAATTATGTAGAATTCTCATAAGATATGTAGAATCTATAGAATCTATATATCTATAGAATCTATATACTCTATAGATACATAGTAGAATCTATAGAGTCTGCAAATATATAGTAGAATCTGTAGAATCTACAGATATCTAGTAGAATCTATAGAATCTACAGATATATAGTAGAGTCAGGAATTGTATATACATTTTTTTATAAAATAATGAATCAATTTTTGTGAAATATGTAGATTCGATAGATTCTATAGATTCTACTATATATCTATAGAGTATATAGATTCCATGGATTCTATAGATTCTACATTTCTGATAAGAATTCGACATAACTTTTTTATAAAATTATTAATTCATTTTTTTTTATATTCAGAAAATATAGATGCTGTAGACACATATATTTTATAGATTCGACTGAAATTAGATCGAATTTCATGTAAAAAAAACGCTTTACACACTCACGAAGAGGTTGACAAGCGGTCAAATTTTCGACGGAATTTTAAATTCCGTCGTAAATTTGAGTATTAAATTCACCGTCCATTAAATTCACTGTTCACATCCTCTCCGCGCTGTAATATTTTTGTTATTATTAAGCCCCATATTTTATCTTCGAACTTGAGGGTTAAGAATGACGCGTGACACATTCGTCTGAAACTCGTCAGAACTTCAAAAAATCTTCAACAAATGACGATTCGTAGTCGGTAATATCGAGACTCACAGGCTCATCCAGGCATTAATGGAAAGCAGTGTACAAAACAGAAAAGAGACAGGGAGCGAGCAGGGAAGCGAGCTACGGGCTCTGTGAATGCGGGCGCTGTGAAAAAAGCGGTAAGCTGTCATTAAAATGTTCCAGAAGATCGAGTACAGGCTATAAAAGTCTATGGATGGATGATAATGCTGTGTGTTCCAGCGTTGTTGAGCCTGAGACTTCCACGGTAGTGACTAAATTGGGAGAAAGTCTGTGTTGGTCTGCGTTGGTTGGTACATACAGTTAGCGAGGGTGCGCGCTTTTTCGGTGAACTATATATACACATGGAAATGCGGATTAGCGAAGTTGTAGATCGCTGTGGTACATAGCAGTTGATGATGGGTTTTGATGGACGTTGCATTGTACTCGTAATGATGCATTCTACTTCGCCGTGGTGATGTGAGCGTAGGCCTGCAAACCAACACCCCTACTCTTATGACCGCCAGTTTGTGGTACGGTATGGTATAATAGACGTACACTCGTACGATGCACAGGTGCGTAATCGCTGCGCCGATATCTATAGGGTAGAAAGTGGAAAAAAAAAATAAAGGAAAAGACATGAAACAAAGGATGTCGTGAAAAAGAGAGTACGAGTAAGAAACCGTAATAAATGCCACGTTCATCACGCATGTGGAAGGTGGTTTTGTTCAAGAGATATGCGCAGCTCATTGTTTTTAACATCAGCCAACTCGTACCATTCCAACCGCGTGTACTTGAAATTTATGGAAAAATTCGTTAAGAGCCCGGATAACGAGCGAATCTCGGATTACAAGTTGACCTACTTCTGTCATCATTGACTTTCATACACTTCGGTACAATGGATGGACTCTTTCAGTGCTTCAGTTTTTTATATAAAGTATTACAAAACGACGATCATTGTGGTTCCGAGGGAGGAAAGAAAACAATAAAACTAGAAATTAATTTTTCTTCATTGCTGAGCATGAATTCTGGGAGTGAAACATGCACGAGATACATATGAATTACGCGATTTTCAACCTTGTCGCTACATTTCTTTTAATTTTCCGCTCATTCTTATTCGTTGGCTCTTTCTCTCTCTCTATCTCTTTCTCTCTCTTCTCGAGGGTATCCTCCCTTCACGTACTTGGCTGAGACAACCTCCTAGATAGGCAAGCGTGGGTTAAATAAGAACGAGATAATATAGTCAGCGTTTGCGTAGTGGGCG
The DNA here is from genome assembly GCA_013761285.1 of Campoletis sonorensis. NCBI lineage: Eukaryota > Metazoa > Arthropoda > Insecta > Hymenoptera > Ichneumonidae > Campoletis > Campoletis sonorensis. The sequence goes on along the minus strand of JACEOJ010000077.1, from coordinate 3,101,978 downwards.
ACTGGGCGTCGTCGGTGACGATGAGAGAATATGCGATGTGGTCTGAAAGATTTTCTTGGCTACGCAAATAAAAAAAATACTAAAGAAAGATCAAGCGATGAAAGAAGTAAATCGTCCAGTATTAGTGGCACATGAGGTCGCGCAAAATGGCCGATGGTACATAGCCAACAACGACGACCATCTTTATTACAGCATCTTTCACCGGGAAATCCTACATCGTATGTCTAGTAGCAACTCTATTCACCCTCGTACAATCTATCGATAGTTGCTCCGTGCTTTTTTTTCCCTCGTCAATATATAGACAACACCGCCTCCGAATACCCTCACAGCTTAGTCTGTCAACGTGAGTTTTACGATTGCGAGAAAAAGCAGCACAACGATTCCACGAGATTTCCTAAGTCAAGAAAGCTTGTACCAGTGTCGCACTTTGAAAACTAGCCGTCTCGTTCCGTCGAGTGTGCAAAAGGCCAGCCGCCGGCTACTCGACGCTACTATTCTCGTAACGTTCACGTGAATCGCTTGCATATAGCTATAGATTCTATGAGGCCGAAATCGTTCTGGCGCAATTGTGTCTGAACCCCTCATCCTCCAGCACCCTTTCTCATCCTCCCATTCATCGCACTCTTCCTAGTGTTTCTCTGTTTCTCGAAAGCCCGGAAAAGAGCTGAGGCCCTGAGGCCTCGTAGTAGGAAACGCGAGATAGAGACAATGAGTGTGTGGGAGAGAGGCAAAAAGCGAGAGAAACTAGTCAAAGAGAACAGTCCCGGGTTCGGGTTACATCGGGTCTGGATCAAGCTAGAGCTTTCAAAATAAGCTTTGTTTCATGTCCATTCTCACTACGCTATACGTCCTGCACGGGCCTTTGTACTAAAAACTGCCTACAGGTATTTTGCATTTGTCGCTCAAAATTCCATAGCAATAATTTGGTGAAAACTTGTCAACAAAAACTTCGAATGCAAGCGGGTAAATAAGATTTTGCCAACATTTTCTCCGATGTACTAACAATGGATACATTTTTTGAATCTATTTTGTCACTGATCGATTACATTTTTGGGGTTTCTTCTTTGAAAATCCATCATTCCCTTGGCTGTAAAAAAGATCATACTGATCATACTACCGTGAAGACTTTACCGCGACTACTACGGAATGAAAAGGTCTCTCGTCGTGCTCTCTTTCTTTCGTAGCAACGACTCGTGGAACGGACGAGACGAAGCACGAAACATTTATTTCACGGGATGATTAATGTCTCTTAGAGGACACGGGAACGTTGACGCAGTGCGGGGTTGCACTTAGAAACTGCGCTGTTTTACCGTAATTAGGGGCATATACTTCAGCTTTTTCTAAAGGAGTCAGACCGCTGAGTACGGGCTTCTACGTTCAGTGGTATCCTTCTCAACATTTTTCCCGCATCCCTTATGGCCAGTCACAAGCTTTTGCACAGCACACTCCCCTTGTACTTGTCGTAATGTCTTTCTGTGTGACGCAACCGCGTTTTTTTCAATTGGACATACAATCAAATGTAGATTTTCATATGAAAACAGTATTTACCCACGAAATCGATTAGTGAAAAATGTATAAAATATAAATTTCGTAAAAAAAAAGTACTCTACAACGAAAAATTTCGAAAATCTAATTTGGTAAATTTTATTGGTATTTCGTAGATAAAAGCATCATTAGTTTTACGGCACCTGCTGACGTTCACGATGAAAAACGTTGGCTCTTTCTCATCCTAGTCTCCGCCAGTGTCAATACCCGCTTAAAAGAAAACATTAATTTTCACCCTCTGACCCAGAAAAGTTTTCTCTATGAAAATTTTCGACTCGTACGTACTCTCGAAATGTTTTCAACGTATTCTCGACAATAGTACAGAAACACTGATCTCATAGTGGCGTTCATGCACTAGATCTTTTTGTTTACTTTTTTTAAGAATAGCGCAGTTGGCTTTTGAACGTCAGATTCGTTCGCAGAAAAAGGATTCCAGTTGCTTACATCGCAATGCTTTTACTCGACTATATTGGGCGTTTCGTCAACATAAAATGACAACAATAGGGCTGCCACCAGGCTGAAGATTAATTTGGAATTCCATACATTCGCTTGTCCCAAAACTTGACATCTGAAAGAAAAAAACAATAACATGGAGGTATGCAAATAGACTTTCGTACCCGACTAGATTTGTAAAATCCAGTGAGGAACACAACAGAATACAGAATGAAAATAGTTAACACGAAGAGCCAATGGAAAATGGTGAAATTACAGCGTTTGCTTAAAGCTCCATTGCTGTTGATATGAATGAGAGTTGAACATATTTTTCCAGGCCTTCATTGAGTCAGCCTTAGGGCTAAATGTAGATCACTCCGCGCATTTACCTATTGAAGCGGTCGGGGTTTCTTTTTTGTTAACGGCGTAAACAGGCGCCAGTTCCGCACCTGCGGCTTCTGCCGTTGCTAGCTAGTTCCATATTGAGCGAAGACTGAACGTGTATACTTGCAGTAGCACCCTCGGCAATGCGCTTCATATGCCCTCAGGGTTAATGTGTTGGGAATGTATATATACATGAGAGAACGAGTGAGCACGGGGTAGTCCCTCCGGCTCGAATGAAAAGGCGCCAAGGTAATATATTCGAATTGTGTTGGTGGGTTGAACGAGCTATGGAAGTAGAGAGAGAAAGAGAGAGAGAGAGAGAGAGAGAGAGAGAGAGAGAGAAACACGGTGCGCACATGCATACTCAAGCTTGGCAACTTAGAATTCTCTTCCCCTCTCTGTCTGTCGTAGGATAGAACACGAAGCGCGCACCCCCAAACCTATCCATATATATGCGCATAGAAGATTTCACCACGAACCACAACATTACCATAAAGCCCCTGCTGCGGTTATGCATAAGCATAATTTTTCGTACGGCCTCGCCTGAGAAAAGAGCAAGGGAGATAAAGTCAACGAGTCTGTTGAAGAGAGCCAACCTGATGGTGAAACGTCAGTGAGTAAGTGAAAGCGGAATGGGGGAGTATTTTCTGAAACCCCTTCTTTAATTGGTCGTGTGGCTAAACCTTGCATAAACTCGCAATAAAACTTACTTGTACTTTGTCGACATTCAAATTAACGTAGATTTCTCTCATGCGAATTACAACGAAGCCGTGGTATGAAGATTTATTCGATGACCTTCTACCAGCGCGACGTATACTTCAGGTTAAAGCTCGCACAGATTACTCTTATCCACATCAGTCAGATTCAACCCAACGTTACGAAAAATCATAGTTTCGTGATCATACTTCACAAGCAGACATAGTACAGTGGCTTTAATTAATCTCCGGACTAAGCTCATGATACCAACTGTTCAACTCACCGTGTATCAACTTTACTTTTCAGTCTGCACATGTATATGTTTGAGATCGCTTGAGAGAGAGCTCATAAAATACGTTATTTCGATGAAAATGATCAATTATCTATTCAGGCTTTGCCATTCTGAGTAAATTCGATTCATGATCGATTTTTGATGCTGTTAAAACAGTATTCATGAAGCTTAAACTTAAACAAAAGAGCTTTTTTCTTTTTCCTGGTAATGTCAAACTTTTTCTTCTCATTCTCATGCGATGGCCTTTCTACAGTGAATGCCGGTTCCATTAGCTCCCAGACCTGTTTTGCTATGCCGTTGTGTTCTCAGGCTTATTTTTCTTCTGGTCTTCAGTTGTTTTTGTTCATCGTCGACAACCTCTTCGGTAGGTTGGGAAGGAGCTTTCCAGGAGATCTACTGGATGTTCGTAGATTACTAGCGTTTAAGCACGCGCGGCTACAGTCCGTAGAGAGGTTGCCTTGCATCTCACGACGAAAGCCAATTCCTTATTTCGAAGTATGGGTAACTTCAACACCATTTGCCACCTACCACTATATGCGAATAGAGGCTCTTCGTACACACTGGCTCTCACTCGTACGGCCCGTCTCAAAATCCATTCTATGCAATTAAGTCAAGAGTTGGGATATTAATATTCGCGGATGTACGTACAAAGCGGAATAATAATTCAACGCTGGTGAGAGGCGCGGTGCCAGGCCGAACGCCTGCCTACTAGGGGCCGCGTTCGTTGGACGTTTGGGGGAGGGGAGAAAAGCAGGGAAAAGCAGCCTGTTCGGGCTTTTGCCCCACTTGGACGGGAGTGAGAGGGTGAACATGGGGCTGTACGAAGAGGTGAGAGGACGGTCCCGCGAGTTTCTAGGCAAACGCGAATTCAATTAGTTCGTATTTATTACCGCCTTCACCACCGACACTACTACCATTGCCTTTCCTCGTTGCACTGACGCGATGATTTATCACAATGTGCAAGCCGCTCTAGGCGCTCTTTGGTAATCTTCTGGTTCGCTTTGTGATTCGCCCTCTCATATCCGTCCATTGTAATAATACAAGCATCGAAAGACGCGAGCCGTGGGGTATGGTGGCAGTGGCAAGTTGATTGTGTCAACCGAAGCTTCGTCAATCGATCATCTCTCATCGATGCTAGTCCGCTCAGCTACACCTCGTTCAAAATCTGTATCCGATAACGGATTTTATTAAAGTGCGGCATGCGTACGCCACACCCTCTCATCAAATTTCATGAATCCGTCTGCTGATGCCACTCGATAACAAATTTCAATTAATAAGTCTCGCTGAACTCAAGCCAGACGTATCCTTCTGAATGAATGATTTCTTCATCAGTTGATGAATTATGGTCACTTTCACTCAAAGGTTTCGATATTGTTTAAGGACAATTTCTGATCTACTCAAGTTTCGTCTTCACATCTGATGGAACCATGGCTTTTACTTTTTCCGTAAGGCCATCATCCAGGTTATAACATTTCGTTTCGTTTGGGATAGACGAAGACAAATGTTAATTTGACTTCTTGAAAAGTACATATATCCTCTTGTAGAATATCTTATTCGTCCTTCACAGCAAGATCAAAAACTTTTCATATCTTTACTTGGTCATAATTTGCCGACACTTGGCTTTGAGGAAAGCCGCAATGCGGAGCTCTCACTCGTTACCAAGAAAAAGGAGGCTGAGCCTCCAAGAGGCACAAGCTTCACTAGTAGAAGTGTATGTATGAGAGCAATGGCGTTTCCGGGGAGTAGCTCGCTAACCAACGTTTCTTTTACGTTTCTGCTTGCATACATACACCGCCGCTACGAATATGCCAATCTTCCTGCTCATAGTGTGAAACACACCGATTCACACTTTTGCACACATACACTACACACCCGCGGGTATTCTCACGTAAACACATATTTCCTCATATGTGTATATGAGTCACAGTTGACTGGGCCAGTGGGTGGCCGCGTTGAGTTAAGCAGATTACACTAATAAATCCTGACGGCGAACCACGTCCATCCCTCGGAAATCTGGTACTCTAGATTCGGCCGACGATAGCATCACGGAAAGAGTATCCTACGGGTCTTACGTGACTTCCGGATTCGTTGCGCCACGTTTGCTTTCCCGGAATCTCTTCTCTTCGAATTTCACCGAGTTTTCTTATACTTTAGTTCCTCTTCTTTCTAGCTTCAAAAAGTTTCATGCGCAAACTCGCATCATGGTCGACAATGTATGGTACACTAAAAAAATGCAAACACACTAGGCTAATGATAATAATTTGCCTATTCTTGAAATCTGTCAGGGAAATTATTTAATTGCTTATAAACATCTAGAAAAGTCGACAATCGGTAGATAGAGAATTGTGTTCTCTCGACAGCTATTGAAGCAATCGCAAGAAAGCTGCATGCCATTACCATCTGGCAACGGAAATGGAGTAAGACGTACAAATTCACCTAAATTCTTACGTCTCCAGTGAGTCATAAACAATTTAGAATGATTGACTTTTTATTTTTAATTTGTAGTTTTGTAAACAAAACAAAACAGATTTTTTAATTTAATGGTTTTGGTTGTTCGTCAAAAACAAAAAAAAATTGCAGTACAAAAGAAATCCTTGGATAGACGGTGAACAAATTCATGAAAAACTTTTACCAAATCATTCAAGTGAGTTTCGAAATTTATTTAGTAAAACGAAGCCGTATCTTGGTTAGTGCAACTTTTTTTTTGCATGCAAATAAATACAAAATACTTCTTGAAACGTGTATTTTCAGCCTCAAGAAACCTTCGTCTTATTGCTGTAATTGTTAAAAAAAAAAAAAAAAAAAAAAAAACCATTTTTTACCGTCTACGTGTCCCCTTGACAAAATCTGACATCAGAGTAGCACTGTTCACTAATCAATTCAACTTTTACCATATGATCTTACCTTCGAGCTCCTGTTTTTATTAGTGCTTTTATCGCGAATAAACGAGTGAACAATCTAGGACGAGCCCTCATTTCACGAATTTCGATCGTCAATGATACACCCGTGTGAGAGCATCTAGCGGTTGTATTGTTCGTTAGAGATTGTTGTAGGATATTCAATGGAAGACGACGTCGCCTTGCTTTCAGGCTTTTCCAATGTAATCTTTGGTCCCTATATACGATTCCGTGTCTGATATCGGTCATTGTTTTCGTGTTCGCAATGACAACGTTATCGCAAACGAGAATACGCGCCCGGCCTTTTGCACCAAGGTAGAAATACAACCTGGCTTTATACTCTGCGCGAACCAGCCCCAGCTGAGATGCGTTCCACCTACAATGCTACGAAAAAGTACAATAATAGGGAATACAGGGATGTTCGTTAGTCCGTTAGTGTCCCTTGTGTGTTGTCACTCGAGTAACTATTGAACCATGACTTTCTCATTTACGATTGATCAATACTGACACACTCTATGATTGACAAAATTCTATGGTCTGTTCCTCAGCTTTCTGCAATCGACCCAATTACTATGAGAAATTTCTCTACAGTTTTTCACACCCTTTACATTCCAATTTCTCATAACTTCACTTATTTCTTATTTCTAACGTTCGAAGGTTCTCATTTTCTCCCACGTTCCAATATTCTATAGCAGGCTCAAAACAGATTGGAAGAATAACATTATCGGCGAGAAAGTGCAGACGATATTGGTATGCTCGAACTTGTCTAGAAGTCTCAGAGATAGACAGGCGGTAAGGGAGTGAGCGCAACCACGCTATCAGCTGAACCGACTCTGCGGGCGCAACGGGGCTAGCATAGAGAGGATTCCGTATCGTCCGCTTTCAAGCGAAGATCTCTTTACCGAGTATCCGAGAGTGGACTAACTTAATTAGGAGACCACTCTCAGAGGAAACGTGATATTCTCTCTGAGCCCTCGGGCGCTTTTCCTCTTTTCGAGCATGTGTGGTCAGTGATGATGGTGATGCCCGGTGTGAGCTTGCTTGGTTTTGCCAGAGGATTTCTCCCAAACGCTTCTCGCTTCAATTAGAGACTTCTTTTCGGTGTAGGTGTTACGCTGGGAAATGCTATCGATATCATGAGGTTTTCTTGGGGTATACGTTTCACATGTGTATAGAAACTTTATCAAGGCAGCTAGCTATTCACGATTATATCCACAGAGTAGCATTATCATTATATCTCGACGAGAAGAATGGAATGAGAGAACATAGCAGCGTGAACGAGTCAAATTATGGATCCTATTCTGGATGTAACTGTCGCATTTTCTAACTTTTCCACAATTTTATTACGCAGACAATCTCGTAACAGTCCTGGATTTTAACTTGGGCTTCAATTAAGTTTGCTTTTCATTCTTTATCCAAGAACATTATAATTCGTGTAAAAAAACTACAATGAACAAAGCAGCCAAGTCTCTTCCACCTGCACACTATTGGCCAAATAGTCTGGTTGGTTAGGTATAACACAATGTGAAAATATCCGATGTAGAAAAAGTAGTTTTGGCGTACTTGCGATAAGGTATACAGAACATGAAAGTGGCTGGGTTGTAGTTCTGCTGCTGTTTGTTTCGACGTTGAATTCGAGAAGCATCCACCAAGATTCCCCGCAAGGCATGGAGTTTGTTTTTGCTACGTAATGTGTTTGGGGGGAGAGAAAGAAAGAGAGAGAGAGAGAGAGAGCCACAATGAAACGGGTGATGTTTGTCTACGGTACATTGCTTGCCGAATAGAGGATTGGAGGGAAAAGAGGACCTGGCAGATCGTAACGCGCATATGGCTGGGCTTTAATAAAGAGGAGCAGAGCTGTAACTGTATTAAGCTGCCATGCTAGTTTCACTACAGCAACCGGCTTGAGGTACACCCCGAGGTGCAGACGCGTGTGTATTACGAAATTTTGCTGGGCACGTTTGGCGTTGTAACGCGATGGTTTTCTCCTTCTCTTACTTCTACCCTTGCAAAACTACCCTCCGTTGACGATATAACGCGCAGACTTCTCTACACTCTCGCTGCTACGGGGTATACCGTGGCAAAGCTAGAGTGGAACACGGCGAGGTACACACGACGTTCGACCCTCGTCTGTTCAGCAGTATAGAAGTACCGAGAGAAGCGAGGAGTTTCGGTGAATAAGGGCAACATCGTGGGACAAGTTCGCAGTGAGCTCACGCAAAGTTCGGACCTCGTCGGTCGGAATTTCCAAAGTTAAATTGTCGAGTTCGCGTGTGCTCCCTGGCAAGAGAGCTCACCGACGGCTCGATCCGGCTCGACACTTCTCTGCATCGCCCAAGGGGTTACCGATTCAGGACGTGACCCAGAATTTTTAGGAACCCCATCCATTTCTACCATCCGTGTCTCCTTCGCAGCCACCTTGCTATTCGAATCCACACTCCTTCTATCTTGTTAATGTTCATATAACGAGGTATTGGAACTTGGTCAAAGCCATTTAAGTTTCTCTTTATGTTCCAGTATCTTATTCTCACGATGAATATTATCCCGAGAAACATGTCTTTTTATTCTTTATCTTGAGAGATAAAAATTTATGGAAGATTTTAATAAGACATTAGTCAAAAATTGGCACGTGAGCACGGAGTAATTTGGTGAACCTGAGATAAATAAAAGTTGGCTCGTTTTTGTTTGTATACAAAAAGAATATTTGATTGTATACTGCGTCCGAAAATTTGCTGGATACGAAATCGTCCAACCATCGTTATTTTAAGGATCCCTTATCCTTCTTTTTTTCCTGTCCTGGCAAATTAAAAGTCTCCAGTAGATAAGATCGTGAAAATGTATATACGGCATGGATACGCTATGCGTACATAGGAAAACTCTCTTGTTGAGGCCACTGTATAGCTGAAAGCTGCTGTTGCGGAGATGGGTTACTCATTCGGGGCCCAGTACAATGAGAGTGAGAGATAGAAGAAAGAGGCAGGGAAAGGATGAGGCAGTACCAAGTCAGAGAACTGCACAGGTTCTCTCCTTTATTTTCATTTCTCGTTGGCCTTCCTCAGCGCTGTTTCACTCTATATTTATCTAATAGCACTCTCCCGGACCTCGGTCGTCAGTTCCTGCACCTCCTTTCGTTCCGCTGGCCCGGCCCATAAAGGTCCCTCTTTGCTCACACCGCGGCAATCCTCCCGGTTGCACAGCAAACGTAACAGAGCGTAGTCGGTTGCGCGCACTTTGCGCTTCCATTATACGGCCAGTTTCCGCCTCCCCTGACTCACGGGCATGTCCTCGAAATAATTAAGAGTTCATTAAGCCAAGATTGATTGCTTTGTTTAGAGGCGGAAAACAACCGCTCCCTGGTGCTTGCGCGGCCGCATTTCTCTCTTTGTGCCATGGTGCAAAACGTCTCTAACGTTTCGTACAAGAGCACGTGAAGCTGCGATAGAGATACCAACCGTGTATATGTTGACTGGGCAATCCATGAATAGAGCTTCGTTGTTTATCGTGCTTTCTCGCCAACTTTATCCCTCACTTTCCACTCCTTGTTGATCTCGGTTTCTCTCTTTATCTCTCGTTCTCTCTCTTTCTCTCTCTCTCTCTCTCTCTCTCTCTCTCTCTCTCTCTCTGTTTTGTTTTCTCTCTCGCTTCTACTTTTTCACTGAATACTCATCCCGTTCCGCATATCCGTTCAGTACTGCCGTCCATGAACGTGCTGTTGCTTCTACCGAGCATTCTGCTAATGTTTTTCGAGACAATGCTTCGAGATTTATGCATCGGAAGATAACGCCTAGTTGGTCGCTTTACTTAGCTTTACTGACATTTGCGAGTCGATCGCAGTTCTCTCGTTTTCGCCTTTATCCATTTCTAGACGATTCAACTTGATGGCTTGTGTTTTGGCGTACTTTTTTTATGGTTGGATAAGCATATTGTACGCACGTATTTATTCCCTCCAGGCGTGGTACATAATTACATTTTTTTTCAATAAAAACAAATATTCCGATAACACGCCAAATCTTTCATCATTTTTATGGCATTATCATATTTATTTCTTTTCATCATTCGTTTATTTCGCTATCCGAATGTTATCCAATTATTGTATACTTTCTAGAGAAAAAAGCCCCGTCTAAAACTAACTCGGAGATGCTAACTAGTTCGCTGCTTCGAAATTCTCTTGAAGACAGTATATGGTCCCCGTATTCTTGGCTGGTTTGACGCATAATTTATAGTCTCGCAGCATCTTCGTGATTAATATTCGACCGAAGAATCTGCAGGATTACCGGTATATACGTTCATACTACCAGGCACTAGAAGTTTGAATTTTCATTATTATTGTTATCCCTTATTATTATTGTTATCAACTATTTTCATTCTGATAAATCATTGAACTATCAATACATCGCGTTCCAAATGAAAGTGAAATGTTTCAAACCTCTTCTCAGTGTTCAACAAGGTATACATAAAATATCCATCAATCAATTGATCAATCGATCTCTCTCTCTCTCTCTCTCTCTGGTGCACAGAGAGATAAGAAGAATTCATCGACTGTGAAAATTTGAGCTTCTCGGTTAAACGTGTTTAATAAATGTGTGGATGAGACTGAAACCTGAATTCATCTGTACTCGTGAATCGACCATGAAAGGAACAGAGCAGAGAAGAGCAGAATAAAGAACGACGAAGGTTTAGTTATATGGGCGAGGGTCTGTCGAGAATTCAGGCTAAAATCGATGCGCGACTAGAACGAAAATCGAGCTTACACCGAGAGAGAATGAAAGAAAATGATAGACAATAAAAAAAAGAAGGGAAAAAAGAGAGGAAAAGAGCATAAGAGAAGGGAAGCTACGCGCACGCCGCGAGGAACGACCCTCATGAAGGGTTATTACTCGTCCTCTGGGAGGTAACAAGAACCGGTAGATTACTTCGAATCACCGTTACGATCCGCCTAGCAATCAGGCCACCAGCTTTTTTGCTCTCTCGCTCTATCTTCCCCTCTCTCGTTCGTTCTTCACTCTTGATCTCCTCGAGCCACATCGTCGTTGCCTCCGTTGGTCTCTCAACCCTCGAGCGTTTCTCCACACCGATATTTGCGCGCTCTTCATCTCACTCGTCCTCTTCGTTTTCACCATATAGTACTATCTCATTCTCTCGAGCCATATACCCCTCGTTGACGCCACACCGTCGTTGTCGACGACTACGAAGACTCAAGATTCGGGGCTATCGATCCTCGCCTTCGTAACGAACTTTAAATTGATGATTATACCAACGATGGAAGAGAGACGATCGGCTGTAAACCGTTTTCAACGAGAACGAGCCAACGATAAGAGGGCTATGAGACTTTGAGAATCAGTGAGGAAAGTCGATTGCTCTCAATCCGAGGCCTAATGTTGGTCATTCGTCCTTCGGATTCTCCCTCAAGCGTCAGTCTTTAATACCGCAGATTGATTATTAATAAGGAACGATCGATCCACACAATTATTTATATTATGATAACAGAATAGAAAAACCAGGTTTTATGACAATTATTGTCGCATAAAACGGGAAATCAAAATTGTGAACTCGTTTTTAACAATATTTTGAAAATCTCGATGATTCCAATATATTCGGCTGTTGCAAACTTTTTTGCACACCCGGTATATCTCATCTCCGCTAGTGTACCTTGGGGTTGGTTTCGCGAAATTGGATAGGGTTAGCTACAAAATCGTTCAGGAAAGAAAGACGAGAGAATGGATAGAGTGAAAAAAGATACAAAAACAAGCGCAGCAGCGTCGGTTTTGCTTCGAACGAATCTGGAAATGCAGACTGCGAGACCGAATACCCACGAGAGAGAGAGGGAGGATATGGGAATGAAGAGGGGACATGAGAACATGTTGAAGTTTGTGGTGGGCGCGAGGTCCAGATTGAATAAATATTATTTGGTGAAATTCGGGAAAGGGGTGGCTACGGATCTGTTCGTTAGTATTCTGGTTGGTTCGTGTATTCCGTTCGCTCTGATGGCATATCTGATAAACTGCAAATTGAAAACCGCGCTGAGCAACCTTAATATTTTGTTAGTTTCGATTATTTTTCTTTCATATGTTGAAAACGTCGTTGTCTCAGGAATCGCACTAAACAACTTAAATTTGAAATATTCACCAGGTATCAATGAACGTGATATCTACCCACTTGTAAATTTTGCCGAAATCGACTGATATTCAAGTTTTCAGCATTTCCATGTATTGACGCATTTATATGTCATCAACCTTCATTGTTGTTCTTCTTTTTCCGCACTGTGAAAAAACTGACTGTGGTTGTATTGTCAAAAATTATGATGATTTTTATATTTATCAAGTAAATATGCCATGGAACGTACTGCCTTGGCAGCTCACCACGTCTAATGACATCTGAGCGAGACTCTATTATCGATAATCATAAACATATGTGTAGCCATTGCACATACATATTTTCACGTTCTTTATGCTATGCACCGGTAATACGAGATGTCCGAACGAAATAGAAAAAGTCTTGTCGAGTTCTCGGCCTCGTACCTGCCAACTATTGTACTTCACTGGGTCACCCATCGAAGAAAAGCTTACAGGAATATCCGAGTGTCGGTCCGCGCGGATGACACCGCAGAAAATATGTGGCGCACCTTTCTCTTTCTCTTCATTTTCCTGTCTTACTCTTTGCGCTGGGAACTCACTCGATTAACGGCGATCGAGGCAAACTCGGCGGACTGCAGTACACCCTCTGTCGTCACATTCGTCGTCTCACAGTTATATATATACATCGCATGCAGCGAATGGGACATTCTCGCGTTGGCAATGAGAGCCAGCTAATTCTCTCATTTTCTTTCTTACTCTTCCATTTTATCCTCTTTTGTCTTTTTCTCTCTCCCTCTCTCTCTTTTTTCCTCTTCTCTTTGTCGTTACCGGGATGAGATGAATCCACAATGACGATAGAAACGAGAATAACGAAAGTACGGGCTATAAGAGAAATCCATCATTTCCAAGGGAATGGAAAAAAGAAAGAGCTACAGTAGGAGTCGAACATTTTCTCGATCGTGGACAATATTCAACTGTGCAGAATGGTGAATCGTGTGCGCTCGATTCTTCGATTTCGCACGGGGAATATAAGGGTTGAAGAGGATCAGAGCCGGCGGTAGTCGAAGAATGGCGTATAGGAATTCGAGCTAGCGTTCTCTTTCGCAGTGACAAATTCGAATGGATGGTATGTACATAGTAAAGAGGAGTATATGCGGCAGGAATCGATAGGAAAGGGAATAGAATTTCCAACGAACCAATCGTGGCTTATCGTCCGGAGAAACAGCGACCACGGTGGAACGAATTCTTCTGGTTTGCGAGCGAGAGAGAGAGAGAGAGAGAGAGAGAGAGAGAGAGAATCAGAAAAGGAGAGCGAGGCAAGGAACTTAAGCTCGAAAGGGTGAAAGAAAGAAAGAGATAGGACCGAGTGTCTCGGGACCTTCTTCCGTGAGGTGGGAATGGACGACCCGGCGAGCAGAGAACAAGGTTTTCCACGAGAGTCAAGTATACGATCGTTAAAGAAGTGAATGTGTGTGGGTATTTGTGGGAAGATACGTATATTTGTGTGTTCGCGAGAAGGTGGAGAAGGTACTCGCGGTTACCAGTGTGATAAATCACTCTCGATTCTCACAGGCTAGATCTTTTCGGGTTCTTGTTAGTGAACCGTCGCTCAACCGAGCTCTATCCGAGGATTCCCTGGCGTACAAGCCCCACGACGCTCAGATGAGATGCACTTCTTTGCGGCCCACAAATTTCTTTCTTTCACTGCTTCCCAATCCCCTAACTCCTATGGGAACAAAACATTACAAAATTCTGGTGACACTCCGGCAATCCAACTTGTCTCGGGTGAGCTCATCTTGCTTTAAATCTCGAAATACTATTTTTCTTTATCACACCCACATGTAACTGTCTGATTGTCACTTCAAGTGCCACTGTGCAAGATTACATCGAACAAAAACTTTCGAACTTATGCAGTATTTCAAAGTATGTAGAGTTAGCGACTAGTCAAACATCGCAAGATTGCACAGAGGTAAAGATGGAAAGTAATTCGCGAAGATCTTTGTCATTATGAAAATAAAAATCAAAAAACAGCATCTCACATAATATCAATGAGGCCTCATTGGATCGATGACAGGGTTGGTGGAGTGATAATGCCGCGATGCTGATTAAAGTTCAGTTGCATGGGGTGTGTATGTTTTTCAGAGGAACGTCGTCGGTGATGAAAGAACGGAGATAGAGGATTGCGTGTTTGTATGTGTACGTTGCATCTGAGGTCAACTCCATGCCGCGGCATTGTTGAAAAACTTTTCTTATGGAAACGAGTGCAGAGGTTATTATTTGACAGTGCCTCACATCCGAGCGTTATATACATATATTTATCTAGCAATCTCCGCAGTTTTCGCTCTTTCCACGTAGCGAAAACTGCTCGCGCCACACTCCACCAGCTGTGGCATTCTAATGCCGCCTTTCAAACTTAACTTGGTGAATTGCGTTATTCAAATTTGTCGCCTCAATTCCGTCGCCACTTCTTCTTGGCCCTCTCTCGCGAGTTCGGCGTGGTGCCGCTTCCTCGAGATGTTCTCAAACCCTTTGCATGCTACTTTCTTGAGTCCGAGCGCTGCGCGACAGTTGTGTCAGATTGGTAGCGCAGGCGGCACAATGAGCATTCCTCTTAACATGAAATCCCCGTAAATCCAAGAAATGCTGAGCCCTCGGAGCCTCTGGAGAGACAGAAAAAATTTACGTCAATGATATAAATGAAGCAGGGACCGGATAACTTCCTCATCATTACGATAACCACGCAACGCGAAAGTACAGCGGAATTTTATTCTCAATTCATTTGCTAACGTTGTAAAATTATATACTATAACTGGAACACTTGTAGCTCTCGAATATTTACACGTATGTTTTTACACGTGACTAAAAATGCATGAGCAAACCGGTTCTTGGCAAAGAGTACTATCGAGCGGAACCGAAAGAGTGCATGCAATAGTTTTTTACGGATGTAGTTATTATTATTAAAAAGATGAACAATTAAAAACAAGTTTCATGAGAGTTTAAATGAAAAACAAATAGTTTTGAGCTCATAGCACAGACTTGCTGGTTCATCAGAGAGAGGTATGCAAATGGCAAGTCTATCATCGACGGTACAAATTTTCGACTCTGTCATAAACCGAGCTGTGACTCAACCATTAATACCGCATATACATGCACGAACCGTTTCATTTTCTCGAGGATTAAGTAACCAGCCTCCCGTTTTATACGTACACATAAGCAGACTCTTACACGTATATATTTTCTCGTTACGTACGTACGTGGTCGCTATTAACGGTTTAATTAGCGTAAGTTTTCATCTGCGGGATTACACACCGGTTTTGTGAGGCGTGCTTCGCTGCGGGCAGCTCACACAGCCTCCAGCTAATACAGCAGCCTCCGGAGCAGCCTGGCACGGAGTATGCTGCATGACTTGAGAGAGAGAGAGAGAGAGAGAGAGAGAGAGAACAGGAAATATCCTCTTGCGTCGTGCGGTGCGAAAGAGTGTATTTTTCACCGGGCACCGCATATTATTGCTTACCGGCAGGATTAAGAGAGAATCGCTATGGCAATTAAACCCAAACCATGCCAGAGAGAAAACCATCTAATTATAATGCTTTCAGGACCACACTGTCATTAGGGCGGGCTCATGGCTCCCTTGTTAATTAATAATTGAGACAAAATTAACAATCAACGTTTAGCTGTGCCTCCTGCTAATGCAGACACACGATTTACATGGTCCGTTTATTGAGAGGTTGAAAAAAATGAGGCAGTATTCCGTTGCTGATATTAATTTTTGATAAAATTGTTCAAATTTAAGGAATACATGACTTTTTCTTCCGTCATATGTGATGTCAAATGAAGGATTTTTTCCGTATTCTTATTCACAAAATCGTCCCACGAAAATTTGACAACTTTTCATACAGGTTTGGTTCTACGATTTTTCTACGTCCAATATTTTCGCTCATATCCTCTTTTTTCCCTAATTTAAAGGCGAGTATTTGATTTGTTGGAAATCATTGCAAAGTTAGAATTCTGTCGTCATAAACAGTTGGCTAGGCGAATTTTTGCAAAGGATCAAGATCGAGCTCAATAAGGACGTGAATAGAGGGTAGCTTCGTCGTAGAGGTTCCTCCGTACAAAAGAATCCTCCGGTTAACGATGTCACGTTCAGTACGTCCGACGGTAGACGTGCTCGCGACACCATACTCAAGTTGGACTACGAAGAGAACAAGAAAGAAGCAGAGCAGAGACGTAGAGAGAAAAAAGAGCGAAAAGGGATCGAAACGCGACGAGGAAAAAAGGTTGTAGAGATAGAGTCAGTCGGAGAAAAGGAAACGAGACAGTGAAAGAGTGAAAGGGGTGCAATTCTCTTTCAGTCCCCGCACTCTTCTCTTTCTCTCTTTCTCTTTCGCCCCCACCGACTATTTATTCCGGCACAAATCGCATTACCAACTCCAACTGCAAAATCGACTTGGGCAACTTTTACGGCGCTTTCGTCCTTGCGCTCCCGCAGTATCAGCGAGAGCAGCATCCAATGTGTACAGGCCCCTATAGAGGGATAGAAGAAAGGGGGGGAGGGCGATCTAACCGTCGCTTTCTCTCTTTCGACTTTCTCTCTCATCCAAAGAGACAGAGATGCAGGGAGTGAGAGAGACAGAAAGTTACCCGTACGCTCCAACTTTGACTTGTACGAGGGTTTACCAAACTCAGTTTAAGAAGAACTGTTTTCAACGTAGAAGAGAGACGAGTGAGAAAGAGACGGATCCCGTCAAATGGAAAGAGAACAGTTTCACCACGGCTGCTTCTGCTTCTGTTGTTGCTCAGACTTTTCTTCTTGTGGATGGAAAATCGACGTCTCAAGAGAACGCCCCCTTTCTCTTTCTCTGTTCTACAGTTACACGCTCAAATCTTGTGCACGTTTGTACATACAGATAAGGGAAATGAAAATATGAGGGATATTAGAGTCAAGAACGCCGTGGGCAATACGATTAACCGTAGTTGGGGACCATGTTGAAAACGGATTCTTCAAAACGATAGAAAGAGAAAAACCTTCGATACTCACATTGTGTGTTTAAAACCATAAAGCCTTTAGCCTGATACCGAAAAATGTATTTCCATTTCAACGCATTATCATTACTCTTACTTTTAGTGGGCAAAAATAAACGACATTGAAAAAGACATTCAGACCCAAGACGAAACAAAAAAGTTTTATTTAAAAACATGAAAGTAGTAATGCGTTGAAAGGAAAGTTTGTTTGACAAGCTAATTATGATTCCCAATCAACTACAGATGTGTCATTATGCCTTCGTACCATTGATCGACTAATAGTCAAAGTATCTTTTCAGGAAATGGTTATTATCTACTTTAAGTTCATTTGAATGACGAGTAAAATAGAGAAAAACTGTGAGTCTGGTCTCGAATATCGTTTTCTCGTCCGCGATCGTTGATTCTGCAATTGCCTGATTTTCCATCACCAGGTCATTAGCTGGGTGTGCTATAAGTTATCATAGCGGTAGGAATGGTTGTAAATCATTCGAAGCAACGTTTTCCAGATGGTGTATTTGATTAAACTCTTGGACAGAGCTCGGTCAAGCTCGTGTACCTGATGGTGTGTGTACTTTTGATGGTTGGGCACGAGTCTGATAGTAACGATGGTGGAGATACGAAGCTCGATCAGACTCAGAGGTGGAGTCGTGCGGCCATTAAAATTGAAATTAACCAAGCATTAGTCTGGGACGGGGAGTTTGGGTTAATCCGAACGGAGTGATTTATCGTCGCGTAGTCGCGACGATCGAGATGAAACTGCCGGTAGTCTCGAATGTTACGTACATAGGCTCAAAGGCTGAGCATTTGTAATGCCAAAATAGTGAAGAATTGCGCGTTTCTTGTAGCAAACTTGGACGATAGCCGTACGTGCATGCGAGCGGAGTACAAAAAAAAAGAATAAAAAAAAAAAGAAACTCTACATTGCACTCTGTTCGCGATGAAAAGCGAATTCACTTATGGTCCCGTTGCGTGCTTGCTGTAATAACTGTGAGAAATCACTTATTCCTTGCTACGTCGTGGGTAGAATGTAAGCCACGAGAGTTCCGGCCCGCTGGCTTGTGCTCACACAATTATTTTTTTCCTCGTCATTTCTGCTGACTCTTGTACTCTCGTCTACACGTGCTTCTCATAGTTTATGAGGAATTTGTTCTACGATCGAGCATAAGCAGACATCAACAATTAATATTGTATTGAAATAATGGATGAATTTTTTGTCTGACAAGTTATTATGACGATTTCTTATTATAAATATCGTTGTTTTGAATATAAATCATCGTTTACAAACATGTGGAGGCTTTATGACACGGAAATCATTCGGTGACTGCTCTCATTTCGTCATAACGAGAGGTGTGTCCCTGACGGTGCTCGCGATCCATACGCGAGAGTGACAACTCAAGCGTGTCGAAACTCTCTGCGTCGTAGCGGTAAATTATTCGTACCGAAGCGTGTGCCGTTGCCTTGCACTCCAGATCACTTAATGACATTGATTCAATGGCACAACATTCTTCCTCCAAGTTACCATGAATAAAAATAAATATCATTCTTGAAATGACAAATTGTCAAACTGAAATAAACTACGATTCAACCATTAACAAGAACAATATACTATACTTTTATATTTTTATGACACTCAATGTCGTACTTTTTTTAATTTTGTTTTACTGAATAATCTTTTAATTGTCTGATTCCTTACTTGAGATATGTCAATGTTTATTTGTTTATTAATAACAAACCCACTCATTCTGGGAAGCAGGAAATAATCTTTGTTTTATGTTGAGATTTGTACTGTTCAAGTACGTCGATTCAACATTATCCGTCTTCGATAATTAAGAACTTTGCGGAACCGGAATGACTACATCACAAAAACAAGAAGAAAAAATGTTAAGAAACTCACGTTTTTTAGAAGGTTGGAAAGAAAGTTTATCAACCTCAAAAGTGTTATCTTTAATTTGAGTACGAAACTTATATTAATTCCTGTTGAATTTTGCAGTGTATTCAACGATTCGCAATCAACTCGTTTCCATCTTTAATCCAAAAAAAGGAATGTACGTGGAAACTTAAGTAATTAGCCAATTATTTTTCTTAATTAAGACCTACGTAAAAAGCACGTGGATCCGGTAGACGTGAGACGAACAAAAACAAAGTGCAAGACATCTTTGTTATATTTTTTTTCGTCTCGAAGCATTTAAAAATATGCTTTTTAATTCTCAATTTACTGTTATTTTTCAACAGTTTCCACTGATTTCTTTATTCATCACATTTGGTGAATAAATGCTTTGTATTTTAGATTTCTTATCGATTTCAAAGCATATAAAGAGTAGGCCATCAAAAATATTCCAAAATAATTACTCGATCGATTTTTTTTTTTACTACCACGTTAACAACTGGACAAATAAACTTCTGATGTTCTTGATTTTCATAAAATAACTGACACGGATTTAAAATCCGAGTGGAGTCAATTCAACGAAACATCTGAATCCACATGCGACCGGAAAGCAATTTGCACACGTTATTTAAACTATACTAAAGTAGGAAGTAGCAGCCTATTATTAGCAGAGAAGGTGATCCATCTAAAAAAGTATTAAAACAAGGAAAACGGAGTATTTGTTTCACATTATTATTTTGAAAATGCATGAGGTGGAAAGTAATTAGCTGCAATGCCCTTGTTGTTGCTAAGACTACCTGAAATGGGAACGCTCGTATAAATTTATCCTTGGCCGATAGGATGAGCAACTCACCATTGGAACAGCGAAGCCTTCTCGTTCTCCTACTCATCGGCTCTCGTGAGCAATTTGATTTTTGTATTAAATTTAAAAGATAAAAACAGCAACGTTGACGATAGTCACTTGCTGTCGAAATCAGGAATTTGCTTAAGCATATTTAGAGTAGTTTCCGATTTTTCATCCCGATTGACTCGTCAATGGTATGAAAAAAATTCTTCCACAGAAAACAACTTTTTTCAAAAAATTGCTGTGCTCGATGCTCCGAAGAGTTTCTGAAAAGTGTTTACATGACAATTAATTCATCAAAATTTGCAAAGTCGATGAACGTATGACGATATTAAAAATGAAGCTATTGATTTTCATGATACAGCGCAATAGAAATTTTGGTGCAGTTAAAAAAATTGCTTGTTTTTTTTTCACGTTTTTCACCGGGACGAAATGGAGAAACGTTGGTCATGCCGGAAATAAATGATGGATGAGTTATAAAATTGTACCACAGCACTTGGCAATTTTTACCTTGCTGTCCAGATTTTTTCTTCATTTCATTTTCTTTTGAAACACGAGCACTGTCTGTTATTCGCGTATTGAACGAACAAACAAAAGCTTTGTACGCATCTCCGTTTTCTGTGCGATTTGCGCACTGTTATTTACGTCGTTTCGTTCTACGGATTCATCGTTTAATG
This sequence comes from Campoletis sonorensis, assembly GCA_013761285.1. Taxonomy (NCBI): domain Eukaryota; kingdom Metazoa; phylum Arthropoda; class Insecta; order Hymenoptera; family Ichneumonidae; genus Campoletis; species Campoletis sonorensis. The sequence continues at coordinate 3,081,230 of JACEOJ010000077.1, read as the reverse complement.
ACAGCTACGTTCGGTAGTTTCCATTAATGCCTGGTCTCAGCTTGTGATACCTACCGATCAAAAGGTCGTGTGTATAATCATTTGTTTTCAGTCCAAGCATTTATGAGAATCTGTTCTATTGAAAAAAGTGTAACGTCGTAAATAAGGAATTTCGTACAGAAGGAAATCTCGAGTGTTCACGTGGAATAATGTTGTAAAGAAATCGTCATCAATTTTTTATCCAATGAATGCCATTTGTCGTTTGACGACAGCTACGTTTTTGCTGTTGATAAACAGTATGACGTCAAAAATAAATGATTTCAAATGTTACGGAAATACATTCGAAAGGAATATTTTCGGTATCGAATTTTTTATGGTCACAATTATCATTATTAAGAAATAATGAGAATCAGATATATTCCTGTTCAGTTTATTAAAATGATATTATGATCAATCGGTACCGAAGGTTTATGTTGGCAAACGACATATGTGACAGCCCAACAACCGTATAATTTTGATTGTACTGACACCATACATTTTGACTTCGCGACATTTTTCGTGACATTTAAAAGTGCTTTTTTTATTGTGCCTGAAAATGGGACACGCATAATTGAAGAACGCTGTTATTTTTGCTGAAATTTCTTATGAAAATACACCAAATTATTCTCCCCGTACCAATATATTGATATGATAAATTATACGAAAAAAATCGTCAACGATTGCTAAATGGATAATGCATATATTACACAAAAAAAAAGTGTATATCGATTAAATCTGGCTAAGGTCCAGTGGAAGGTGATTCGGATTTAGGAATTAGCATAAACGAGAAAGTTGGTGATTTGGATGTATTGAGTGACTGTGGAAAAAACGAGTTCGCGTCTCCACCAAATTGGAAGCGGAGCAGAGAGAATGATTGTTCAATGTAGAGGGGGTAGGTTAGAGTGCACTTGGAGAGAGGGTCTTGTTGGTTTGGTTGTAGTGACTGGAGATTTCCCACGTAACAGTTTGCAAACCAGTGCAGTTTCGATCGTACACTGACATATCACGTAAAATACAGTCTCTCTCTCTCTCTCTCTATGTGGTCGAACACATGATTTTTTTTTCTTCAATTTTATAAACATATTTTATTGTTACACCGATTGTATCGGTTGATTATTTGACCATGCAATTTATGGTCATATTTTTGGGCCTCGCGTGCCTCGCTTTTTCGGTCTCCGGTCAATCTGGCCTTCGCGTTCAATATCAATGGGAATTCGTCGATTGGGCTTATCCAAGCGTTGAGAAAACCGGAAAACCTTTTATTTTTGGTAATTCGTTCACCCAAGACGTCGATGTCGACAAAACGGGACGAATTTTCGTGACAACTCCTCAATGGCTTGATGGTGTACCGATTACATTGTCGTTGTTGACCGAACAGCAGGGACCAGGTGGTCCCTTGCTGACACCGTATCCAGACTGGTCCTGGCATACGCCCAACGATTGCGAGAAACTTGTCTCCGTTTTCAGAGTAGCGGTAAGTTGAACACGTTTGCGATCAAGCCGCATTTCCCTGCGGGCGAACTCGTCCATTTTTCTCACATTTTCATATATTGCATCGATATATACGTCAACATGGATTGTGTAAAAAATTGCATATGAAAGTAGCACTCGTGGCGCGTTGATAGACGAAAAATTATTGAACTGTTGTACATTTCGAAATCAAACGTGCTGTCAAACACGTTATTGGGTGTAAATGATTATTCGGATGAATTCACTTTTGCTTTTTTCACTCGTGAAATCGAAAAGGCGAAATAATGCTCGGGAAAAATTTTCAAAAGCAATTGCAATGTAACATGTTTTTTGTAGTGTTTTTATTGGAGCCTGCACGGAAAATGAATTCACGTGCGTTCTCAGAGAAAATGCGGGTAGATACTCTATTCATTTAATCGTGCGTTCGAAAAAAAAAGAATTGATCCATGAGTCACCTTTGAAAATCTATCAATTGAGCACATTTTACCTTTAGAAGTTTACCTTTTATCAATATTTGGAGAAGGTACAATTTTTTTTTGAAGCTGGACTTTTGAATGAAAACTTATTGACTTATTGGGAGTTCTGAACAATTGCAATCATTTTATTAAAGATATTCTAAAGTGAAATCAAATAAATAATGCAATAACATGAAATGTATAAGAATTTATAAATACTTTTTTGACGTCTAGTTTAACGAAAACAAATTCTCACAATCACATCTTAAAAACCTTGATTCACGATGTCCCGCTTGAGACAAACAACCAGAATACCATGACACGTAACAAAAAATACATCCATTAAATTTAACTGCATTTTTTTTACAGAAAAAAAAACTTATAAAAATACGATACTAGCATTTTGATAATATTATTAAGTCCCGTATCGTTTATTGATGAATGAATTGAATTTTAAATCATGCCATCACAAATATTGATAAAAGCACATATTTAGTGTAATCGCCGATACAATTGGATGACAAAAAAAATTTTAAGTGATTTCACTGACACGGTAATACCGAAACGACTTTGACGCTAATATGATTTCGATATAGTACATTCGATCTTTAGATTTTTGTACTAATTGAAAAATTACAAATCTTGATAATATCTGTACTAAATCTGCATAATATCTGTACTAGTCTGCATTAAATTTTGTAAGAATTAATTGAAACCATGTTAACAAGTTACGTCGAACTATTTATGCTTCTTCAATACTATTTTCACATGATTTTTTTAACAGTCCTGTTTAAATTTTATTCAAAAAGAGTCGCAAAAATGTTTGTCGAATATTGATTTTTTGAAAATATGCAGATCGACGAGTGCGATCGATTGTGGTTCGTTGATATAGGCAAACGAGGTAGAACCCCTTTGTGTCCGATGAAGATTATGGTGTTTGATCTCCACACCGATCAATTGATTCACAAGCACATAATAAGCGATGAAGTATCTTTGAACGGTAAAGCTGCGTACGTGACGCCTATCGTCGAAATTGGAGCAACCTGTCAGGATACTCATCTTTTTGTCGCTGACGTCATTCAGCACGGTATGATGGTCTACGACTTCAGACGCGATTATTCTTGGAGACTCGACAATACACCCGGAAATGCTTTTGGTAATGATTCTGACGTCTCCAGTCTAACCATAGCTGGTGAAACTTTCGATCTCATAGATGGTACACTCGGAATGTCTCTTTCGCCTCCAGGATTTTCGAAAAAAAGGTACATATCCTTGAGTTGAAACTTTTGAAGAGTTGAGCTATTTATGTGCGACCAAAATTCGATGGAATTGACGTCAATGGGTGCGTAGTTAGTATCTGGGGTGCGGTCATGTCCTGGATTTAGGTGCTTCGAACTGACCTTGTGCATAGATGGGTGACCGCTTATCGGCTCGTGTCTAAATTGTTGAAGGAAAGATGATGACGAAGTTTGCATCGTTGGAACCCAATGATTCTTCTTTATTTTTATTTTTTTTTTCCATTAATTTTTGGAATCCCTTAATTTTTCTAGTACATTTAATTTTCAAGTGGTAGAAAAACGTTGTTCATTTATCGTAGACAAACACTGAATTTCAATTTTCGGTTTTTTTATAAACTATAAAAGATTTCCGTTGCATTCCAACGATGCAAACTTCAACATCATAGGGGAAGACCGTTTTTGTGAGTGGAAATATTAATTTTTATTCAATGAGTTTTCATGGGCTAGACGAGATGAAAGAAGTTCGTAAAAATCCGGAAGGAGCATTAACACTAGAGTCTCAAAAAAATGAATGAAAAAACGTTTAGTAAAGTGAGACGGATTGGTACTTGCTTCATGTCACATTTCTTTTATTTGTAAAAAAAAAAAAAAAAAAATTAACAGGCTAATAGAAAAACTGTCGGTTTATCGGCTTCAGGACTGGGTTTCAAAATTCCAATCAATCCTTATTAGTGAAACTGTTGAACGCTTCTATGTGTTGGCTTCTTCTATCTTTACCATAGAATCCAAATAAGAAACAAATGTTTTTGCAAGAAGCCAGTTCGGTTGAAAATATAATAATTCAATAACCAAGTGAATTGTCATGTCAATAAAAAGTTACATGGTTTCGGAGTATCTTCAGGAAAAAAAGGATCAAAAAACAAAAATCGGTAAAATCCAATGATGCTTTGACAAGTAATTCTTTTCTTATAACTACGAAGAGCAAAATTGAAAATAAACATTTTCCAGTCCTTCCATCATAAATCCCCAATAAATGAATTTAAAAATCCCTCTCATTTAAACAGTCTAGCAAATGCTTGAACATACGAGAAAAAAACGTTTTGCGTAGCAATGAATCCAAGAGGAAAATGTGAACAGCAAAATTCTCCATTTTGTTTAGATAATACCCACACCCTCTGGGTACCTGTGGAAAAATAACAGGGACTTTGAAGCTTTGTTTCGATCGCATGTTCTATTTTCCGTATGAAATTTTTTTCATTGAAGTAAATATTGTTTATTGTCATTAAAAACAGGACGTTGCCAATTTCCGCTTATTCATTACCAATGGCAATGTTTTCACTAGATTGTACATTCGTTAAATTGATTCATGAAATAATTAAAAAAACCTAAAAAAAAAAAAATTCTGACGCACCATTTCGATTCGATGGTTGACGCAGTTGTTTGGACACATGTTTCAGTACCGAAGCATATGAAACTGATTAAGCTTCACTTTTATCTTTGTGAATATTGCATGAGATTTAATTTTATTAAATCAATAATAAGAGCATATTTATAGAATTTTATCCTAACAATCTCATTTTCTTGACAAGCTTCGGCAAATTTGTTTATTACCACAGTCGACAAATTTTGTGTTCAAAAAAGCAGTCAAAAATCTTTAAGTAGAAACACCACCACGTCTAATAATAATGATTTGAACTTTTTCAACTTTCATTTCAAAATCGAGTTTGTCGTCTGTTTGTAAAACAATCTTCATCGGCTGTTATTCATTCGTTGAATTTCGAAGCTTTCTTCACCGCAACACAGTTAACAGTTTTGTTTTGTCACTAAATTGGAGAACCATGAAGCAATGTTAATATTTAGACTGTTATTTTTGGCACAGCTTCGTTTTACGATATTTTTTATACAGTTGGAAGTAGTGTTGAAAGAAAATGTATGAAAAATTGCAGATATCTGTACTTCAACTCGTTAGCCAGCTATCACCAAAAATTCACAGATGTTGATTCACTCAAGATGAGCGAGACCCGGGAACCAACGATTTACCAGTCGATCTTGAAGCGTCAAAGTGAGGCAGGTGTTCAAGCGACTTCAAAGTACGGTGTAATATTTTTCCAGCTAGTCGAGTTAATGGCAATAGGATGTTGGAACATCGAGAAACCTTTTACTCCTGATAACATTGCGATCGTCGCTCAAGATGACGAAAGTTTGCAATACGTAAGCGGTATGAAAGTAATAGTTAATCCAGAGGGACGAGAGGAGCTTTGGTTCAACACGAACAGACTGCAGAAAATCATAAAGAAGACAATTCGACACGACGAGACTAACTATAGAATCATAAGAGGCCTGGTTGATGATTTGATACGGAATACAGTTTGTGAACCTCCAAATTGGCGCGGTTCTTATCCTGACTTGACGTCGTGGAAGCAGATATAAAATGGAACGAGAAACAAACGTTCAATTATGGATTGTCGAGAATCCTTGTTACTCCGCAGTCCACGATACTCTTCGCAAGATGAAATAAACTATAATGCAGATAAATGTGAATAATTAGTCTGTGGGAAACCTTAGAAATAAATCAAAATTTGTAACAAATCTATCGTGACGCACCGTTTTAAATAAAAGGTTTCAACAATGTTATAAAATAATTTTCAGCTCTGGAGTTTCGATTATACGTATTAAAATGAATGATAGGTTCTCATCACTTTCTACACAGTTAAAACCTTAGAGACCCCGTTGAAAAATCAGCTGTAAGTGAAATCGGAAATGGATAAAAAGCGTGCATCGCATGCGGTAATTGTAGAATGCAGAGGCTACGGTGCTCATGCTGTGCCAGGGAGGCTTGCAATGATCGGCCGTCGGGGACCGGGTAGATCTGTCGCTGACAGGCGGCATGTAGCAATTTAGTTAACCGTTTCATTGCCTTGTGCCTTTGGAAATGTAACGATGAAGTCTGTTGCTGACAGCACTGCGTCGCCGCGAACTCGCAAATGTTTTTGCAAGTATGTGTATGTGAGGGAGAGAGAGAGAGAGAGAGAGAGAGAGAGAGAGAAGGAAGGAAAGAGAATAAATGGAAACTCAATATTTTCCAAAAACTTTAAGAAAGATGTTCCTTGTCTTTTCCAACGATTGTCATTCAGCCTCAAGTTCAAATCTTAAACCCGAACTCACTAAACTTGCTATCCACAAACTGATTTCTTCAGAACTACCGATTAATGTTTTTATTTTTACGTTCATTTATTTTTCACTGTTAAAAAAAAAAACTCTGTAAACTCGACCGAGAGGGTAGTTCAGATCTTGTCAAACTTCTGGAAATACTATTTTCATCAATGTCATTTTCTTGGTGCGCTTTCTTGACCCAACTATGTCACGTATTCTCATATTGCGGGCGTCTTTCATGGTGAAATACTCTCGGCATACTTCTTCACCCGTTCCCCAGCTGTATAGCTGTACATTCTTCAGGATCGTATAAGTTTTCGCAGTCACGTTACAAGCGGCCTCTCAACCCTCATCCACATACTTACATGTATCGTCGGATCTCCGTAACCCAGTTGTCTGAATTTCCAGAGCCCGCAAAGAGATCCCTCCGTTGAATGGATAATATTTTGCTCCATTACTACTGATCCCTACTAAGGCGTCAGAAAGTTCTGGTGGTCTTAACTGGATCCAGTTTTTCCGTGACCTTCCATTTGTCTACGATTATTCCTGATCTTGATATTCCAAATCGTATAAACCATAACGCGATCGATTTACCAGGAAATGCAATAAAAACAATTTCCGAATGAAACTGATTACTGAAAATTTGATGGTTTAAAACATTCACCTCGGTCGTGAATTCATACCAGAATCGCAGATGAACCAGTAGACTTCAATGAAAAAAAGGAATCACAAAAAAGAAATCAAGTAACTTAATCATTCTAGAGTCCGCAGTAAATAGGTATCTTGAGCATCAAGTCTTCCGAGAACATGGATAAAATGGTTTTACGATTGGTACTTTTGCAACAACTTTACGAGAACGCGGAAGGAATGGGGCGAAAGAAGTAAAAGGAGGAAAGAAAGAAATAAAGAGAAATCCGAGTAGCCAGGCTCGTGCAGAATTTCGAAATAAATTTGCATCAGTTTTACTGCACCTAATATACATAACTACTAGTGTTTGGCACTGATACCCGTTCGCCACTCGACACGTAGTATAGTTCTCGTATGGAGCGTTGTACCGTGGGCCCTTGAATTTTCGCGGGGTACTTAAACTCTCGAAGACGCGAAATCAAGAGAAAGAAATAGCAAAAGAGAAAGAAAGAGAGTTTCTTCGTGTTCTCTTCTTGTATTAAATGGCAAAAATTCTTGCGGAAAAAAAGAAAAATGGAGCTTCGCGCAAAAAAAAAACAAAAGAGACCGAAGACAGAGGGAACCACAAGCGCGGGTAAAATTTTGTAGTACAGCTAAGAGTTGCGCGTGTGCGTGGCGAAGCCGGAAAAGAAAAGATATACGGAGCGCCTTTTACGTCTACGAGAAACGAGCGACGTGGGTGAAGCTTGGTGCGCTGTTAGTTTATACAGGGAGTTGCTGGGATCCTCACTTCTGTAGCTAACGCATGAGCTTGCTACTTCTCACGCCGGTTTTGGCTTCAGATTCCGTGGCAAGAATCCTTAACCGATACTTCGACCTCTTTCCAATCCTCCAAACTCTATTCTATCTCTCTCCCTGCTATCCGCTTATAAGGATACAGCGGAATTTACCGCCTCATTCTCTCTCCTATCCAGAAGATATGCCAGAGGCAATAGTTCTTTTACTTCTTCTCTGATCCCATGGCCCATCTTACAAGCTTTGTTCATCCAACTCCACTTTATCCTGTCATGAGCAACGGCGAAAAAAAAGTTGCGAAAAATTGTAAAGGGGAATACTCTCGTGAATTCATAGGAAAAGAAAAAGCTTTTTATGGCAAGGTTACGATAATAAGTTTTCTTGTATGATTAGTGATCGAATATGAGAACATTAGTCAATGAAAATCGAGGTGAGATCTCGATGTTTTTTCAATGTATTTGAATCGCCATTTTCGCCGGTCCGAAAAAATGTTTCACCCTCGATTCTAATCGTTCTCATTTCGTTGTGTATGTGTTGTGATCGAAAAAAAACTTGATCGATCTGAACGAGAGTTCGAGAGTAGAAAATAAACGACGAAATAAAATGGAAGAACGGGAGAGAAAGAGAAAATAGTCGTGAAACATGCGCTCGTGAATTGGGATATGTTATGCGAAGTGAGAAGTAAATACGAATGAATGGGAGAGGAATGGAGGGAGAGGGCGAGCGAGAGAGAGAGAGAGAGAGAGAGAGTTCTATATCCTATACCCGCAGATATAACCCCGTGGGATTACGGGGTTCGGCAACAGCCAACGAGAGGGTTGACGCGGTAATACTGGTTATCATCGCGCTGATTGCGATAGTTCTGTATATACTGCAAGTCTATGTATAGATGCACCTCTACTGGTAAAACGAGGATGCTACATATTCCCTTTCTATATACAGTCTCTCTTGCCAATCCAACATTCGTACGTACGCCGTCATCATTTCGATATATCCTGCTGATTGGACAGCTTTTCGCTCGTATGTATATATCTGCGCAACGAAGAGTTCTCTGCAGATGTATCGTATCAGCTGGTCAAATATTCTTTGAGATACACATGTTTTTATACGTGATATTGGAACATAAATAAAGATTTTATCTGTTTGTATATATATTCTTTACAGGTTATTATAGTATTTGACTGTATTTCTACAAATGTGAACCATGATCGAAACATTTTGGACTCAATTTATAGACAAGCTAAAAATATGATGAGGGCGTTTGAAGGTAGTTTTTGATCCGAATTTTTTATTAGTTATGAAAGTCACGCCGGATGATAAGACGTTCGGTCTTTGTTAATTCTTTGAATGCTCTTTGAGATAAGATCGCGGAGGTGGGTATTTCCATAAATATTTGTGCGAGTTTGCAGCTTTCAGTGCATATATCCATGACGCTTTGCTGCATCCACAAGAAGCAGATTTTTCGCACTATTAAGGAAAGACTCGAGAGACATTCTCGAGTACCGCGCGAGAATGCGCCTGGTGAGCACATCACGCGCACGGAACACCTCGTAAAACTTAATCTCATCCTGTTTCTATATCGACCGTTGTGGTCCCTATGAAACAAGATGAAAACTCCGCGAATGTACGAAACACAAAACTCTAACTAAACTTTCTCGGTGCTCGCACCTTCGTACATTTTATGCGCCATTTTTTTTCGTCCACCCAGTCATCCCTACTTTTCCCAAGGCCACGGTTTACATTTACGCGACCCAGACGGATCGAAGTTGTTGAGAAAGTTTCTGGTGTGGTATTGCTCGGTGAAGAGGGAATATAGTGAAGAGAAAAAGACCTTCTTCAACAACTTTCGTCTGACTCTGCGCTATACAAATAACTTTATTTTGAAAACTGCATTGTTCCTGAAATCTTGACAGTTCGTTTTTTAAGATAGGAAAAAAGAACGATTCCTTACACGCACTTTCTTAACCGCTGTAGAGTAATTCTTAAAAGTTTGAGTCAAGTTTTTGAAAACCAGCTTTTCTAATCAGTAACGCCGTGACAATGAATATAGTCGAGACAGCTTCATTTCCAAAAATATGTGAGGAGGTTTTTTGAATGTTTCAAATTTAAAGCTAATCCTGAATAGCGTCCGTTGATACATCATTGTTTATATGTTCATTCTGATCCAAGATTCTGTAGCCTATCACTGTGATGTGTTCTCGTCTTGATGAGACGAGCAGCAAGCTCGACAATCGACAGCTAGTGAGTTCTCGATGTTGACAAGGGTGAGAAGTTGAGAGTGAAGAGACAGCAGGGTGCACAAACCCATACGCATGCTAAACGTACTCATATACGTGAATACACACACATTCACAAACAACCAGAGAGAGAGAGAGAGCGAGAGAAAGATTGAGTGCGAGAGAGAGAGATTGAGTGAGATAGAGATTTGCCGAAGTCGTGGTGGTGCCGGGACAGTGTCGTGCTGGTTTATTGCGGTCTCGCGGTTGTCCATGGACGTTTGGTTCAGCTAGAGGTTGAAAAGGGAGAACGGAGGATGATTCCGAGTGTCCAGCAAGCGAGAGAGCAAGGATGTTGGATTCGTATGTTTAGTTGTGTGAGTGGCTACATAAGGACGCGTGGGTAAGTGTTTGTGTGAGCTTTCCGAGAAACCTGGCATCGTTGTTCTCCTTCGCTTGCACAGCTGCAGTTGCAACGTGCAAACTCGCGTAGCTAGAACCACTAGTCATGTTATGCCAGTGGTAACTCTCTGTACGTACCAGACGCGTGAGAGAACATACCTCCCCTCGATCTTCTCCACCTACTTTGGTCAGTGGGATCGTCGCATAGTCGGATGACGATAGCCACCAGCAGTAGCACAGTCGAGACCATTGCTGCATCCGCAATCCTCCTATCTATACATTATCATTTCACTGACCAACAGACGGTCGTAAATTACATCGCTATCCATACTAAATCCTGTCGTTTACGCCGTTTTTACTTCCAATTGCTCTATATATCCACGTGTGTGTATAAACGACATATATATATTATTGCAATACGTGTTACATACGTATCTTCAAGTTGTGCTGTACAGTACGACAGTAAATTACCCGTTGACTAGAGTCGCTGACAAGCGCAATGTGCGCACGAGCCCCCTGGCTTCCCTATAACACAGCCTGCTACACTCCACGAAGCTAAATACCAAACGCACGTATGTCCAAATACGTGTGTAAGTGCGATTGTTTATATGTCGCGTTCGTCCGCGTATATTGTAGTTGTATCCTGCATCGGAGTTAACCTCGCTTCTGTCAGGCCCGGTCCACACGACTATGAATTATACAGTCGCTTTAATAAAGACACTGTGTGGTGGCGTACACGGGGAGAGGAGAAAGGGCGGGATATAGATGGCACGAAGTGCGCTTACGGCTTATAGCCGTTTTAGCAACCACGACACCGGCAAATTCACACCCGAGAGCACGCTCACTTCTGCAACTTGATTGGTGGCTGAACTTTCTTGTTGGGAGGTTAAACCTTGTTTTTTTTTTTTCTTTTTTTTCAAATTACTTCGCCCTGATTTCGACGACTGACCAAAGTATGAAGATAAATTCGTTTGAGATTTGATAATTCATTACTTTGGTTTTTTATCTGACTATAATAACATTTCTTCTACTAACTCGGAAACAAAGATTTGAAGAAAATTGAAATTCTGAAACGTTACGAATACCTTTTTCTATAACGATTAATCTTTTTTTTAGATCAAATTTATATCCACATATTGGTAGATTTTCGACCTTGATCCATTGAAGGAACTACATATTTCCTGTTTCTACAAATCATTGTTTTTCCTCGTTTCCTGATCTCGTTCCCCATTAGTGCTCTCGTTAAACCCTCTTGACTCAGATGCACATATTTTTCTGGAAGTCGAAGTCATAATTTTTCAACGGTGTGTGACATAATCCTCATGAACTGTTTTAACACAATTATCAATTGTCAAACGAGTGATTTTTTTATGAACACTTTCAATTCTCTTAATAAAAGGAATGCTGATAGAAAAAAAAAAATTATAATTTTATTCGCGCTAATTTTCAGCAGTACATGTTCAGGAACATCATGGACAATATAAATATGTCCCAATGAAAACGACGCGGTGTATCATATTTGATCACATGGATTCATTAAAAAAAAGATCGCTTTCTGCTCGGTGCGTTCATTAATTATGACATCGTTATTGAATCACGCATACACCTGCTGATCATTATGAGCGCAAAAAGGCCATGGTCTCCTCGAATTCTGATAAGCGCATAAGATAATGAGTTACGTACACGGAGAGAATTAAAATTGAAAAACATATTGAGAAAATTGCAAATTTTCAGTAAAATCCAACAAGTTTTCCTGTGATGAAGAGGAGACTTTATTTTACGTTCTCGGCATTCCGTTCAGTGATAGTCCAAGAAATTCCAACTTTTCATCTTATTGCTATGACTCAGCTCGGTAATTCTTCAATATTATTGCTGTCTGTGCAGTATAAGAAGTGTGCAAAAAGTTGCAGCGATGGTAACAATACAAAATAATTGAATCGTAATGAAAGCAAAAAAAAAGGAAAAATCTTTATACCTTGAGTACGCTAATGTTAAAACTTTTTTCCCTCAACTCAAAGGTATATAAAGATTAGTAGAATTTGCCAATAAATATCATGAGCATTACAGAATACAGGTTTCAGTAGGTAATCGAGTGTATCGCTACATGCGCATCGATCTCGTCGTTGACGGAGGGAATAAAGTCTCATGAAAAATTTGCATAGCTTCGTGTTTTCTCGTGCAAGTAAAAATCTTGGAAACGCAATAGAGATGACGAGGTTACGAGGGTGGAAAGGGAAGAGGCGAATGGCAGTGCAGAGAAAAGAATTCGTTGGACCATGTCTTCTTTTCCTTCTTTCTCTATCTCACACTGTCGCTTCTTCTTTCTCCCTTTTTTCCCCAGAGCCCACTCTTGAACGAAGTAAAGGAGTGGGGCAGAAGTGGACCTATCGACTCGAAACGAGTGTGCTCGACGTTAAAATCCCGGTCGGTACTCTCGTTTCTCAACCCAGCCTCCCTCTCGTCCAATACTTTGCTCTACTCCATAGGATAGTGATGCTCCCCCCAAGTCCATCTTCTCTTTTGCCTCTCGCACACGTTATCTACTCGTCCGTGCCTCGGATTTTCGCCTCGTTTCGTTTCTCCGTATGTCCAGGCCCCCGCGGTATCGGACGTAAACGATGCTACGATTGCGGACATGGTCCACCAGATCGTACGACTTTTTTCTCTCTCTCTCTCTCTCGTCTCTCTCTGTCTCTCCACCTCTCCTGCTTCCATTCGCTCTTTTTCTTACAAAACTAGTATACCGAAACATCGAACAAGCTCGTAGAAACCTACCTACATCACAAGTAGAGAGTTAATGAAATATCGACTAGTCGAATAAGTCTTTTATCGATGAGGGAGACGCAGTCAAGTAAGTGTCTGTAACAGAATTTAGCAACATTGTGACAAAAACATTTTTTTTTCATTTATATTCCGTATTAAAATACGTTCGGAACACTTTTTTCTGGTACTTTACATTTTATCCTCGTGAAAATTGACACAAGCAAAAGAAAAAAAGATCGAAATTAATCCCATAGTAGAAAATATAACCAACTAATTCTACAGGAAGAATATTTCTACAGAGCCCTCGCAGCATGTTCTCGTCTCATCGAATATGGCATTTATTATATGAATCGAGTTTCCACACGGCAAAACAAATTCGATGGACGTGTTTCGAAAGTCAGAGAATTCGTAATAAAAAATCATAAAAAATAATTGAATAATATTTTCAAATGTATTAACCACTTCTGCAACTTCTTAAACGTCGAAATGAAAATAACTTAACATCCCGAACTGGTGTGATTGGACCCATGTGAGTTGCGAGCAAATGCTTCCCATTCTATATTTTTAGACTTTTTTTTCTCATGACGCAAGCCACCGGATCATTTGAGAGGTTAATTTGAAAAATAAGAAAAAAAATCAGGGATGCACATTGGATTTGAGGTGCGGTTGTAATTAGTCGTTCAACTTCGATGGGATTGACAATGTTATTCTGTTTCAGGGTGTGACGGGCGACCGGCTGGCCGGGGGCGCCGCACACCTCCTTCATCTCTTCTTCTTCTTGCCACGACCACAACACACAATGTAACAACAACTCTACTACCACTTCTTCTAGTCGTCCGCGCGAACCACGTTCTCAATGTACTCAATGTGGTACGTCCATCAGCAAAAAACCCCCATAATCGGTGTCTCAAAAAAAGTGTCATATATATTATCCCTGTTCAGTTTTCTTGCTACCCGTTGTTTATCGTCTTATTTTATTTTTCTAAATAGTATTATATATATATTAATATTAATATATGAATATATATATACATTTTTTTTGTCGTGTTATAATTTATGTATCAGGATGCTACGTTAGCTGGCTACGATTTTCTCTCATCCTTGCAAACACGATTCATTACAATTTTCGCAATCATGCAACACAAAAAACATTAAGTTGTCCAATGAATTCTGCACTGATGTTTTTCGATAACATGATTTTTTTCTTTCAATAAAAAAGAGTACATGAATTTTATTCTCCAAAAGTAATGCTTTGAAGAAACGAACACAAAAATGCAGTGGCTCAGAGGTTTGCATTAGCTTATTCGAAAGGATTTCAAAAGTTTGCTCAAAAAAAGTATTTTTTAAATTAAAGATTACACGATTACATCATTTGACGAACGGTAGAAAGTCAAGAAAACGTAAATCCGTTTTTTAGCTTGTATAAGCGAATGAATCTAATCGGCAAGAATCAGAGATTATTCCAGAGGCTTGCGTAGAAATCCTCTTATACAAAAAGCTCGGAAATGCGCGCACGGAAATATCGACGTAATGCTCGTTGAAGGATGCTCCAGTTTCTTTGGTAAAAAGTGCATGCTGGGGAAAAAAAAAAAAAAAATCATCGATATCAGAAATGAACTAACCGGGCCAGTGACACATGGAAAATCCTTCACGTGCATTCCTTCCTATTGTGTAACCCTTTGTATATTCTCTACCACCATCATCTGCATATATGTATATAAATTTATGGTGTACTTCATGTTAAATCAACTTGAAATTGTTTTCGTCCTATTTTCGTTTGTACTTACCCGTTCATCAAGTTTCCTAAGAAACGGAATCACTCGAAAATAATTCCAACTTCGCAATGAAAGCTTTGAGCAGCAAAACATTTGAATGAAAAGAAAATCACATTTTTCCTGGCCTTTGGCAGACGAGGAAAAAAGTTCCTTTTATTTCGGTTCAAAAAATTAATCAAATATTTCCAAAGAACTTCGCATTCATGTAATGAATAAAAACTCTTTTGTCCCAGTCGCAGTAGTAATCAAAGTCTTGTTAATCTGGTTACAAATTCGTGATTCACATGAAGATAAATAATTAAATATATATACATATACGTGAATATCGTTCGATTATATCCTTTTACTGTTCGCTGAGTTTTGTTACAATGTGACTTGTGGTTGGTTTATCTATTATATATATATACACAAATACATATATAGATATATATATAAAATATATACATTGGTATGCATATATTTATGTATATATATCTGTATAGTTTCGTTGGTTTATCGGTGTTCGATGTTGGCTGCTGTTGTTGGTTGTTAGGTGTTTAGTGGTCACTCAGTGTTGGTACCCTTCCGCTTTCCTCTCCACGTCTACGACCTTATTTACCGACCCCTGATCCTGCTGAAGCTCCTAGCACTCGCAACCGCCATTGCCACCTATAAACCTTCAAGCCCACCCTTCCGAACTTGATGTTAGAAATTATGTTGCCAAGGGAAAGTCCCACATGTCTATCCGTACGTCAACAACGAGGATGTGCGAGAGTTTTCACAAGGGTGGTAAGACTTGTGATTCACTTTGAACGTACGTTTTTATTTCTTTTTTCTTTCGTTTTTTTTTTTTACTTTTACTTTTGCCTTCAGAGATAATTCTTCTTCTATTTTCTCTCTAGAGTGAATTCACGTAAAGAGTAAAAGAGAGAGAAAGAAAGAGTGAAAGTTTATGTGAGGGTGAATCGAATGAAAGGAAATGCCCGAGGTTTACGAGGTAACACGGAGAAAGACTAACACAGAAGAACGAAGAGCAAAGAAGAGAAAGATAGTCCGGGGGCTGCTGGATGATTTCTATGCAGAACTCGTAGCAGCTTCTCTTACCTGATTCTGACAAGACATACATATATAAATGTGTATATAAGTGTGCGAGTGTATATATATATACTTTCACGTTCTTACGCTGCTTTGGGAATGCCAACCATTTGATTAGAGAGGTGACTCCAACCGCAACCACTCTTGGACATTCACGACTATGGAACCCACAGGCACTGGACCCTGTGCACCGCCCTTTGATCTTTGGTTCCAAAATGGAATTGAAGCCAGCCTGCTTCATACCAAGTCTTCTAACTACGTTCGTGCTTCTTTTCACTGAATTATACATATAAGTATACCGCACTTACACGTGTTTTCATACACGCTCCGATTAGTTTAACACGAAGTGAGAATTTGGGATCAAAAACGTTCGTTTATTCATTCCCTCCTGACGGTACGAGTGAGCATAACTAGTGTCACGGATTCACGTTTATATCTCGAGCATTGTTGCATAGAACACATTTCAGTTATAAATTATTACGCGGCCAAGCGTGTTTGTCGTTTCCATTAGTCTCCATGCAACTACGGATTGACGATTATGCCGTGAACCCTGATGATACATTACACAAACGCGATGAACTGTTGTGTATTAATATATATACACAATGCGGAGGGGGGGGGGGGGGGGGGGGGGGGGGGAGAGCACGAGAGAAAAGCAAACCGCAACAACGAGCGGTTCAGCAAAACCGCACCCCTGTAAGCGTCGGCCATTGGTAAAGCTCGCGGTTCAAATCCGTGAATTCTTAAAAAGAAACGAAACAACGGTATATACACTGAACGTTTCAGTTGCCCAAAAACCATAGAATCTGGGCATAGTCAGTGAACGAGAGATAGCGGAAAAGAGAGAAGGAAAATGAAGTAGGGAGTGTAAGGGAGGATGTAGGAGAGAGGGGGAGGGGGGGGGGGGTGATATTGTAAAAATCGAGCCAACCATACAGCCCTCTTGCCGCTCCCGCTATTTACATCGCTAAACAACTCTCCGTTGTGCCCAAATCGACGTCGAAGCTTTGTGCCAAAAACGATAAAAGTTGGTGGCACTTTTCGTTCTAGCCAACGAATCGACATCGATAGAGTGCTGAAATGCGAAAAAGTCGAATAGAAAAAAAAAAAAAAAAAACAAAAAAAAATCATCCAGTACCCATTGAAGAAACAAAGATGAATACTGTTCAAAATAGGGTGGCTCCATCTGTGAACTGTAGAGTACCACGCATATTTTGTTCTCTGCTGAATTGTGAATGTTTAATTAGTTTGAAAATTCTTGATTTACACAATTATTTAAATAGTTCCTTCTTTTTACGAACTTCATCATTATTTTCATTGATTTGCTTTACGAACGACAACAATCTCTGAACAACAGTGTTTCCACTAAATTCTTAGATTTTGTTTGAAGCACAAATATCAGAAATGAAATCAGAATTTCATCGTCTTGAATAAATTCTCAAATGCGATAACCATACATTTTGTCGTAATGCTTTAAAATTCATGTTTCTTTTTCGAATAGAACAGTCCAACATTTTTCGTCTATTTTGATACATGATTTATGACATTACAGAACAATGATAAACTAACAAATAATAAAAAGGTTAAAACCAGAAATTGCGAGAAGGTTTTTCTTAAGATTTCAACGGTGCGATCTTCAATATGATACATTATTATGTGCAGTTTCATCGACAAAATATTTACAAAGTATTTCACGCACTTCGTTACGTGTTTATTAACAAAAGATAAAATGTATCTATGTAATTTCTTTCCTTATTTCTCTTTGTTTTCCGTCGATTAAGACGGGTTTCGTCGATATCAAAGGTAGCAGTATTAAAAAATAATTGGATTTCGGTTTCTCGATGATGGGGCTCGACGTTCTAGCTTGGAAACGGAGTACATTTGGTGTTTCTATTGGAAAGCAAGAGTGGATAGATAGACAAAGAGAGTCGAATAGAATGAGGGAGAAAATGCGTGCTTGCATGGAGCTTACACAAAGCAACTGTGTACGTTCGATAGTATTACTAATACGCGTACGCTCACAGACCGGAATAATGGACAGTCGTTAAATTTAATTGGCACATAATTATCGGTACTGGCGGAAGTTCGAACGGAGAAAAGGGGAATGGAAACTGGATAGTCTCTGGTGCGCGCGACCAATCCTCGCAAAATCCTATTGCCGTGCGCTCAGCAAGGCTTCCATATCGAGAGACTCAAGCGTGAAAGGACGAATAGTCACATTTGTTGGGGCTGCGGCCTATAACGTCGTGGTGTGAGAAAAGCACGAAAGCTGCGGATATGTTGGGTCGTGTTACCGTTCCCGCCACGATATCGGTTTAACGAGACTCGGGAGCCAAGTCAAGCCTACATAAGGTTCGTGTATACATACGTAAATATATACATACACAAAAAGGCATTTCTTCGATCTCCACGATTTCTCGTTACCTTGAGTTCGCTGTTATAAGATCAAACCCGCGTGTGTGTTTGGAGGCCATTTACAAAAGCCTGCCATGTAGTTATGTATTCGAGTATATAGACAAAAAAACAATACTCATTACAAACAACCCTGAACAAGAATATGTCTCAAATAATTGTTACAGCAAAGAAAAACTGACGAAGAGCCAGCATAAATAAATAATGTCAGAAATGACTGTTGAGAGGATCGTTAATAATAAAAGTGATGTTTTCATCATAGGACACTCCCTCGAACGCATCTTTACTGACAAATTCATTCTGCGAAATTATTCCTGGGCGTTGCCCAATTAATTTACGATTCAATTAGCGAAATCGAGTTCAGATAAGCTTTCCTCGTTACGAGAGGAGGTGACACGCTCGGGTGGTGGGGGGCCAAAGGGGATTAATGTAAACGCTACTGGCTATAATATCTACGACCAACGCACGGCAGCAAATGTTCCGCCTGCCTATCGTGCTCAGCCTGTTCACCTCGATATCAATCCCGTTCCAATAAATAAGCCAGTGGCCACGATACCATCTTTCACTC
Source organism: Campoletis sonorensis (assembly GCA_013761285.1). Taxonomy (NCBI): domain Eukaryota; kingdom Metazoa; phylum Arthropoda; class Insecta; order Hymenoptera; family Ichneumonidae; genus Campoletis; species Campoletis sonorensis. Next base: position 3,062,264 of record JACEOJ010000077.1, on the reverse strand, counting down.
TGATAATTATTGTTCCCTCACGGTGTTAATTAATTAAGGACTGGTTTCGTGTACAGGAAGAGAGAGGGAGAGAGAGAGAGAGAGAGAGAAGAGGTTACGTTCAGTAGATGAACATCGAGTGCGTACTGTACAAACTGGTTCACTAGCTCCACACAGAATGTGTATTCTGTCGTTGAATTTGTGAACTCTCGAGAGAGAGGAGAAAAAGGGGAGGGTCTCATGATCGGGCAAGCTGATAAGTTCTCGTATATACACATATATTGGATATATATTTATGTGCTTTCTGGCTAATTACCGGATGAAAGAGAGCTATCGGTTAGCGTTGTCGAAGCGTTGCGATGCCTTGCGTGTAACCCATCCGCGCAATAGACACCCCGATTGTATGATTATATAGCGCAAAGCTGACTATCCGATTGCGATCTAATCATCGGGAAGCTATACGGTCAATTCACTCTCTAATTTGCAAACTCCGGTATACGTGTATAGATATATGTCTTTTTTCTTTTTGTAAACGGAGTGACGCAATGCCTTAATTACAGAAGTTGATTAAAATGTCACCCTTTGGTTGTGCGAATCAATTCACTCACACTTCACTTTCTTCAGCGCCATTCAATTCATTGCGTCGTCTTATTGACATTCAACCTATTTGCTGTCAAATAGCTTTTACACCGGTTGAAATGAATTTGTTCACGATCTTTTCGTTGGTTGTTTGAGCGCTTTGTGTAACGAAATCAACATGCAGTTTTTTTTCTCCATTTTGATATTTCGTACCGTTTTTTCATTGGAAACCCCAAACATAGCCCTTGGCTCTTTTTTATTTTGAAATATACAAAATAATTGAATTGTTTCGTGATCATTCAAGCGTAGGAACAAAGACTTTTTTTTTCAGTGCCGCATGGAACTTTGATTCCTCGTATTTTTTTTTTTTTTCTTTACAAGAGATATATTATTAATTGTTTACACACTGAATTGTAGAGATTAATAGAACTTGATTCCGGAATGAAGTTTACATTTGTCGAACTATAATCATCACGTTTTCTTCCAATGAATTCCTCAGTAGATAAAAATTGTAATATTTGCCCGGACATTCAATAAGCTGAAGTATTTTGAAGTGCGCCCGCGAATCTGAAGTGTATGAAAAATGCTCTCGGCATTCAAATTATCATCGGTCCTGGAAAAATTGAATACAACATGAATCTGGTGATCAGCATTTTTACAAAATACAGTGCTAATTTCTTGAAATTCAGCCTCAAAATTCATGTGGAAATTCTTTTCGTGTACAATTGTACTCGAATTTCGTGTTTATAGAAATTGAACGATTCATACGTATGTGTGGATAAAACGTAGATTGTTTTACATTTCCTTGGCTATATGTCAATTGTCACATCCATTGAGTCGTTCCGTTGAGGCATTTATCGTATATCCGCACACAGTTCACACTTCTCTCGCTCGCAAGGTCTTCCATTAAATTATACACTGTCTGACCACTTGACTCACTGACTACTTGCAGTTCGAGCTCTCCCCTACATAACCGCAACCTCGGACTTGATGTACTCACACGTCATGTAAACGCGCGTATGATACATGTTACAGACTTTACTTACTTTCCTGTGTCACGCGACTACACGATTTCTATTTTCGAAATCCCACTAACTGGTACCTACAACAGGAAATTGATGTGATTTGCGTTTTGAATGCCTTTATATTTCCAAAGAAGTATACACGATTGACACAATTTCTAGCGACACGGTATCCTTGGAGTTAGGTTACGAATTTTCGAATGTTTTAGGCCTCACTCTATAAAAATACGAAGCTGGAAGGAATTTACGTGGAAATAAATTTTCTTATTCGCTTAGAAATGCTGCAAGATGCATTTGTCTAGTAAAACATATATTCTGAGGAATTCAACTAAGCCGAGGACTTTTAATTAAGTATTGCATAGTATGTTATTCACATATTACAGTTTTTCGACCCCTGCATGTTTAAGAGAGAAGCTGCAAAAATGTTCCAACTTGGAGTCACTTGCGTAAGTATTTGCAATATTTTTGCAACATCTAAAATAGCACGATTTTTTGGGACAGAGTCTCAAAAAACCTGGGAAACTTGCGGCCAATGAAGATGGTTGTATTCTCACTCAGTTACAGTTGATTACCGTCATCAGGAAGTCAGAAAAACTCCCTCCTGCTTAGTAATTCATACAAAAACTAGTGCATATATGGTTAAGCAGTCGTCCAACCGAGTATTGTTCTCATCCAGGGCGATTGCCAAACCCACTGATCACTCTGGGTACGTGATTAGTGTGTGTTGTGATAATAATAAGAATGGGAAAGTATGGTCCCTCTCATACAACACACATTTATGTGTGAACATAATATCCTGTGGAAATCTACAACCGGAGCAACAGTTTCACCGGATTCCTACCATTTTCAGCCGATCGCAGAAACGAGAGTCGTAGGAGGTTTGAAAAATTATTGGCCAGGATGTACACAGTTGTATCAACGATTCCCCTTCGGCATACGGTGGTTCGATGGGCCGGGGGAATGACTCGAGGCATAAAAGCATCGGAAGAGAGGCATCAGGAACCCGTAAGCTTTGTCGATTCGGCCCAGAGCCAAGGGAAAACTTTTATAATTTATTAATTTACCGTGTGCCCCTTTTTGGGTCAGGAACCATATCGCAAACGTTGAGCAAGTCTACACTATCGTTGAACCAAGCTGAGCTAGCGAATGAGAAAGATGGAGTAACTGCTGGCATGTTTCCCAGGCGAAGTAGAGATATAAAAATAATATCTGTATTAGACTGGCGCAAAAAAGAAATTGTTTTATATTCTCCTTCTCCTACACGGGTTATTTTTTTTGTAGATACTGATGATATAAAAATTCTGTTGAAAAATCAGCTCAACGGCTCAATAAATCTCAAACGTGACTAATACAGCGACGATTCTAGTTTTTGGAAGTTGAATAACACTCATTTTCCTAGCGTTGTTTGTTTAAATAAGAAATGGTTGAACCCAAAATTAATAAAGTAGCTTAACACGATATCGAGACTAATAACGAGAAGAATATTGAAAAAAACGATTATTGGATAAATTTAATAGGAGAGTGGTTAAAAATAAAACTATTACAAGTCAATGAATAATAAATCGTAAAAACTTCAAAACTTATTAGCCTTTTAAATCCTGAAAATATAGAGAAAATTCGAGGTAAGAAAACGACATTAAAAATCACAAAAAAGCCGATGGAGTCACCTTTGAGTATTGAGTAATTGAGCTCATGGTGTAAATAGCAAAACTAGGAGTAAATTCATCTATTTATGACATCGCAATGGTTCTTCAATCACTGGTGTCAAAAATTCCAATTATTGTTCATCTGTATTCGAGATTTTTGTCTCTTTTCTTTTTCGTATTATTGAGCCCTTTCAGTCATTACGACGTATAAGTAATAACTTTTTTTTTTTCGTTTTCTGGAATCTTTGGAACATTTGATTATTTATCAATTCATTATTCTTGCTATTGTCATTATTTGAAATCTGGTTTCTTTACTTAATTGTATTTTGACTCGAGATGAAATTATTAGAGCACTTCTGCAGCGGAATTGTGACAAAATATATGTCCGGATCTATGCAAATCTGAGCATGAGTATATTTACCATTTGGTGTTCTGTCACCACTCAAAAATCTCTGTGTTGCTCATCTCCCTCCCAGCGATTTCCATGCACCCCTCTCTTTTATACTGGCGAGACTCTTTGCCAGTCTTTTCCCATCTGCTTGACTGTGGGACCAGTCACCCTCGGGTCCTGTCACGAACAAATAAATAAGGCAGCTTTCGGCCGTATAAGAACCGAGAGATAAAAAGAGAGAGAAGACGTTTGAATATTTTAAAGCTTTGCCGGGAGCTTTATTCCAACCAACAGAATTACCACTCCCAGTTGTTCAGGCTTCTTCAGCGCAGAAAATTTGACTGTGCACTAAAGTATATTCGTATTCGTAATCGGATATGCAAACAAACAGAAAATTTCAATATTTAAATATTATTCTGTATAAACTTCTTTTTCAAAAGGTACAAATGATTTTTAACGATCCCAGTAATTGGAGATTCGAAGATAAAGTACAAAAAAGTACGTTTTCAAACTGCTGCAGAAATTCAACGTTTAAAGCAAACCTTTTGCAAATATATTTCGGAAATGAATGCCAGTTTAATTGAAGGATTGGTCGGTCTTTGAGATGTTTCTTTGCACGTTATCTGTTACCCTAACCTTCTAATCTAGACAGCTACGAAGCCGACACAAACGTATACAAACACACCTGTGTACGTCCCCCATGTTCACAGAGTATGCCTGAGGTTAACGTATACGTATATATAGTGTGCATGCAAAGGCATGCGCACTAATACATGACTGTGTGGTGAGAGAGTGCTCACAGCACCGAGATTTGATTTACGCATAAAATATTCAGCTGGCCCCGAGACGATTTCGTTAGAGTTACGAAAGTTCGAGATCCGGTAACGCAAACAGGGAAAAGCCTTGCAACCACTCAACCATCACCAACACCCCCTCGCCTGACATTGGGTCTTCGAATTACTTTACCAAAGAAGTCGAAGAAGAAGTATTATATATATACATATATATCTGTATATAAGATATATATATTTAGGTAGAAGCAGACGAGTCAGAGAATGAATGGAGGATAAACGAGTTTATGCCTTTGGAACCTGGTAGACTTGCGTACGTGTTTCACACACGCGTGTGTCTGGGAAAAACTTTTCCACGGTAGGTCGAGAAAAAGAGGAGAAGAAAAAAAAATTCGTTATGAAGAGAATAAGTGAAAAAAATAGAAAGTGAGATCATCTTGGACTCTGACAAATTTCATATTCACGAATGGCATAAAAATTCGTGCCATGTCAAAGTCCTGTTGTTTCTGTCACATTGACTTTGGTCTCGGAACATTATTAGATAAGTTCTCGTAACATTTCGCTTGTCAAGGTCTGAAGATACATTTGGTTTGGATGTATCTTCAAATCAAATTATTGCACGAATAAGTTTGAATCATTAATAATAACATAATTATATATAAAAAAAAATCAACAAAGTATAAATTAGTGCAGCAAGTTCACAGATAACGTGAAAATATTCTGTGCAATGTTTCACCTCATATCGCCTCTGCAAAGCAACAGTTTATCGTGATTGGGTGTGTGCCAAGGCAAAAATCCGTTTAGCCTTAGTAGAATTTTATTCCAGTTTTATAATGCAGTGGGGCATGGAGAAAAAAATGTGACTAGGGATCTGAGGTCATAATTGAAAATCTTTTGTAATAAATGACTCGTTTGTAGAAATTCATTAACATAGTTTTTCAAGTTCCATACGCCGCAGTATTTTTCAGCTTTGAATTGTATGTTACTCGGAAGATAAGAAAATCCTGTCTTCTTTCAATGATAAGAAAGTTAAGAAAAACATAAATATATACGTCTGGAATAAAATTAATCAGCAAAGAAAAAAAAAGGGTTCTTGCAGGCTACTTTTCGTATAACATCGTTGCACAGGATTGTCCGTTCGGCCAAATGTACGTCTCCCATTATGTCTTACCTATATGGTATAACTATAGCCTCGACAGTAAGCCCCCCCTAGCCGAGAAATACATTCAGCGTATTCTCCCCGGTGCACGATTTTAGTTCCGGCTTCCCTTTACTTCTCAAGAGCTTCCGGGCCACTTGGCGAGGGTGTGAGACGCGAGAGTATTACCCAAGATTGAGAGGGGGTGAGGGTGGGATCCAGAGAAAGATGTGTATGCCGAGATACTTAGCGCAAGCCGTTACTTCGCGTTGTACAGTCCGGCAAACAAGTTCCCAGCGTGTGGGGATAGACGATAGTAGCGTAATAGTACTCCTCGAAATTCTCACGATAAGACTTCACGTACATATTCCATATATATACAGCATGTATATTCAACATGTATACGATGTATATGCCATAAGAACTGAGTGCAAATGGTACATGTACCAACCTCGAGGAAAAAGGATTCGTAAGAAATATATAAATGGACTGTTCTTGCTCTCTTTCTCTCTTTTTCTCTTTGTCCTTCAGCCGTCTTTTCTTATGTAGTACACATACATATATATTTGTCCCCGAGACGTTGGAAAAATTATTCACGACACTATAGACTTCGCTTTACTTGACAACGAAAAACTATACGAAGAAGAGAATATGGTGGGAAATATAAATCGTTCCTTCTCTCTCTCTCTCTTGCTTCCACATACCAACATCAGTCTATCTGCACACAACGATGAATGACGACGACTGCACTGGATTGATGAAAGTAGATATAATATTTCATGGCACTTTCCACTGCAGGTGGTCCAGTAATGTTTCTCTCGTGTCTCCTGTTTCCACTGAGACAATCATCAAGAAATACGTTCACGTTGTTATTTATTATTATTCAAAAGCAAAATGTATTACTTATTCGAATATAATGGTAAATAAATAAGTTTTCTCCGCGAGACCAAATGCATGCAGTCAGAATATCTTGGATGTACGTTAATACTTTTTATAACATATATAGTTACGATTTTCATGTATCATACGGGGCCGTTTATGCGATAAAATCAAAGTGGATTTCAAAAGAGCGTCAAAATCGCCGATCCTTTGCCAAAAACTGTTCGTCTTTCCGTGGCAAGCGAATACATACAGTTTATTTAGTATAGGATATGAGATATATGTATATATTCATGTATATATTCTCTGTATAGGGTGGCTCTCGCCCTATTGGTTTCAAAAGACGCTCTCGATACGCTTCTGCACCACATTCTAGCAAAAGCTTTCCTCACTTACTCCTTCTCTCTCTATTCCATTTATTCCGTATACATAATACATCTCGTTCACTATTACGCGAGGTAGGCAGACAGGCAGAGAGGCAGGCCGGATAACCGGTCGGACGTATTCTCATTTCTCTCCTGCTCGATTAAACCGTTTCTCGATAGAAAAACTTTTACTCTTTGTTCTTTTTTTTTTCAATTCGTTTTTTTTCCATCTCATTTTTTTCTTTCCTTTTCACATGAACTTTCATTTTTTGTCATAGGATTTCTATCCAAGTACAAGTTAACGAGAAGTTCCATTAGAGAACTTTTACCAGTACTATTGGCTGTTTTGGCAGGCAATGAAATAATGGAACGTAAATACGATTGAAAGATATTTTTAAAAAACTTTGCGGCTTTACCAGTCGTCGTTTTATGCTCACAGCGATTCGATGTTACATCGAACTTCGTAGGTTAATTCCGCAACGCCTTGTTGCCGTTTAATCAATTTTCATGCGAAACGTTTCCGACATTACTGTGTGTCACGTATACATACGTATCATCGTACATTCGCGCGTATCCGTAAACAAAGAAATACTCGAGCATTGCTTCCACCTTTCATCGGTACACACGCATTACGCATTCGAATTGGTACCGCAGTCGCATGAATATGAATGTTAATTGGAGCGAACTTCTCCACCTCCAACTCTCTTTCGTGGAATCCGCGAGATCAAATTCCTGGCTTCCGGCTCCGATTCTCCTCCTCGTACTGCGAATAACCCTGCAGTATATTATTCATCTATCGATATATACGTTTATGGGTATATAGAAAATGCATATATCATTGATTTATGGGTTAAAGGATTTTTTTCTCTACACAATGTTATGGCAGATATGCCCTTTTTTTGTTAAGGTTGTGATGTCCATACGTATTTATTTATACAATATCGGTAGAGAGCTATGGCTTATTATGTATGCACCACGGAATATAATCCTATCGAGAACGGCGCAAGCTTCTAGCTCCACTACACAGAATCTAACCCTCTGGAACACTCCACGATGGCTTTCGAATTTACGTTTTCCAACGAAGTCACACACGACTGCAGCGGAATCTGCCCGCACGCATGTCCACCAATACTTCCTATTTGTCAATTCTGTACATATACGTATTTCGATACAAGGACAACTATTGGTCCTATACAGAGAATGAGAGAAAGAGCAGATCTGCTGGTAGAGGTCGCAAAGCTGTAATTACTTTACGCGTTTACTGGTGGCGACCCCTTTGGCCCCGAAACCATCATGTATCCTTTTGTCGGCGCTCCATGGATGATCGGAACGAAAGAGAAATAGAGGATGCAGGATAGGACGCAGCAAAAGCTTCTATAAAGGATTTTATGGAAGAAAAAGTGTAACGAAAAGAGAAAAAATCGTGTTGATTCAATTCTTACAAATGTTTATTTGTCTTTGATTTAGCATTTCCCAAATCTGTAGAGAAAAAAACACTTGCGGGGTATTGGAATCTTTTGCTGTATGATAAACTGGGATCCATGTTTGAATTTCAAACTTTTTATTAAGTGGAATAAAAGTTGCGACTTTGAAATTTTGTATCATCTTTTTCTCTTCAATTTTTGCTTTTTCCAACGGAGACCATAAACATATATTCTTTGAAAAGTTTTGCCGTATTTTGCTGAGAGAGGGCATATCTACATGTCTAGTGAGGTACGGAGAGGAAAAGAACGATCCCCGGGGTCGAGTGGACCATTCGCGCTCGATCGGTGAATTTATTCGTCCGGAATGGAGTTGGACGGCGCAAACTGCAATACATGTGCCCACCTTCAAACACATACATAGATATATAACTAAATATTTGTGTATCCATGTATGCACATATGGGGACACACAAATCGCCCTAAATCGTCTCTTCAGGGGCCGCTACGGTGAAACTTGAGAGAGAAGAGGTGACGATGAGAATGGAACTCGTTCGAATAAAAAGCGAGATCACCGGAAGAATGTGGGAAAATTGCAAGGATAAAAGACATTGTGTGCACCTCGAATCTTCGCTTTCACGCCCTCCCCCTCCCGCTTATTCTCCATTTGATCGAATGCACACATGATTACATAATATATCTCACCGAAATATAGATCTTGACACCAGAAGATATAGAAATTTTTTTTTTCCACATACACGAGAATATGTTTTCTTGGTGCTTTTTGCTTCGTGATGTTTCGAATGCTTGGTTGATCGGATAAATACGTAACGTATCTATAGATAGTCTTTTGATAGAGTGCAAACCCATCTGGCCTCAGCTACTAGAAATGAATGTTATATACATTTATATTGATAGGGCTGAATGCACGAGTGGGATCTGCGATTTCATCCGTTCGCTTTCGTGCATGGATCATTCGAGTATACATTCGAGTTTAATGCGTTTCCTCTCTCTTTCTCTCTCTCTCTCTCTCTCTCTCTCTCCCCCCCTTTTTTGGCGTTCCATTCGCGTTTAAGTCACGTTTCCTCTCTCATTCTCACCCTAGAACGGCATTTTGACTCAATATACGGGGAAAGAGGTGGGTCGCAATGTAGTGAGTAATATTTGACGCACACACACGGGAAAATAATTCGAGTTTACGAGCGGCCGTAAATGCATCACTCGCGCTAGGGATCGTGAATTACCGGAAATGCGATTCGCGAGTCGATATACTCGGTATAGAGAACTCCGCCAATATCACACGTTATGTGGATATAGGAATATGGATCTATATACGTATATACATAAATATACATTTTGTGTAGAGAATTTTCATGATCCGGCTTCGCCCTTGATAACGAACGTCACGATTATTTTTCGGTGCACTCGTTCTGCGGCACCATGCGTGCTACTATCTACATGGACGTGACAGTTATGCCACTTTTTTTTTCATTCCCATTCACATATCGATTTGAAGCAAAAAAAGAGAAATAAGTCTAGCGAAAAACGCATGTCATTCCAGCTTTCATCCATTTTATTTCGTTCGATTGGAGTGAAAAGTGTTGCACGAATGCTTTTGTCATCAGGGATTGATAAAGTGGATTTATAAAGTTACCTTCAAAGCTCATGAATTCTTCATCGAACGAGTAATAGAAAAATTGCATCAAATTTTTTTTACAACCCGCTATAAATTATTTTTGCCATATTTCTCTTTCTTGATAGATGAATTTTATCAACTGCAATCGATTTAATTACTCGGAAACAAAGACGAAAAAAAAGTAATGTACCGAGGAGGTTTGAAAAATATGAGTAACAATTTTGATGTGCGGATGAAACGTTATTATTAATCATTCGACGATCCTATATTTGATATCCACTTGTCCTCAATTGTCGTGAATTTTTGATATGCTTCGAAGAGCGGGGTCATAAAATTATACGTTCGATAACCCAGCTCATTTAATGCTATCTCGTTGATTTTTTTGTTATTTTTAACCGTGTGTAAAACTCATCCGCATGGGAACTCTTGGCAGATTTTTTTCACGGGAGCGTGGAATGTGCGGCCGAGAGTTGTGGCTGTATTTTTGTAAAGTCCGAGGGAAACGGCGAGGCAGAATAACCACGCAGTTCCAAAGAGAAAGAGTGAAGAAGAGAGAGAGAGGGAGACAAAAAGCGGCTCTCACGAGCACGAAAGCCGGCCACGTAAAGCGGAATGAATCTCGCAGCCGCACGTGGCTTGGCCGCGATCCACACACCCCCTCACGTTCCAGAGCGTGCGTTCTCCCTTCGAGCTCACCTCGTTTTCAACCACCTCCCCCAACTCCCGTTGTGTCCTCTAGTGTAACTTCCAGCTATGCGCGTATACATCCTTCTAGGCGGAGAGCACTGCGAGCTTTTTATATGCCGAGAATTTAAATTAGATACGAGCACTCTCAGTCCGTGGGTAGACAGAGAAACCGTGAGATCTGCGCCAACGTAGCGCTTGTATCGCGTAGAAATATTTTCTTATTCTCTTTTTCCCTCTCTTTTCGCCCTATCTTTTTTCTCTATCATCTCGTAGCACCACACATCCTGAAACCCTACTATTTTGCCACGTAAAGATCTAGCCAACCCCCTTCGTACACGTAACTCTGGCCGATTTTCGCATACTGCTCAGTCACGTTGCAATTTCACACGAGATAAGAAAGAGTATACTAAACCACCTGAAGTATATATGCGGATAGAGACGGAAAAAGAATGAGGGAACGTATAAGGAGTTAAAATTTTTTTTTAATTTTAATAAATTCCATTACGTTTCGCCACTACTTTCAGGGTCTAATGCTCATTTTATTGGGTGCATAAGAACTCAAACAACGTTATTTTTCTATCACTGATAATCTATGAGCTAAATGTTCGAAAAAGCTAAATATGCTGACCACGAACAAACGTGCAAATCATTACAATAATATGGCGATCTTTCGGGTTTAAGACGAATTAAAAAATCAATCAAAACGATAATAATGATGAAACAACATATCGTGTATTTATAATTCTCCCAAACAGCATATCGTGTGAAAGGATTAATGCCAACGAAAATGAATTAGTCTTAATTGTGCTATTTATATATAAAAGTCCAACTCGTTACAAAATTGCCCATACAATAATTACACGGAGGTAGAAACGTCTAGCAGCTGTAACACCTCGGACCTAGTAGCAGTCGAGCTTTTCATACCCGCGAGGAAGCATGTCGACTGTTCCTTTCTCTCTTTTTTTAGCTCTCTCCCTCTTTTTCGCTCTCTCTCTCCGGGTAAGGTTTAAGATCGCAACAGTCTGCACACGAGAAAAGGAGCAGTGAGATAAGTGCGGTAAAAAAAGAAGTCGACGGAAAAAGCTTGACCCGAGGCGTAGCAAATTAAAGCGCGTGCTGTTGCCGAAAGAGAAGAAAAGCTGGTTGGACTTCTTTTCTTCAGCCTGGATGACGATGGTCGTTGAGGATTTTTTTTTAGCCAGAGGCGGCGTGCCAAAATGTGATTGTGGCAACATTGCGTCACCACCAGGAAAAAGCACGAGTATACACACGAGGCAGGGTGGCGCACGTGTATGGCAAAGGCAAAGGCAGCAGGTCCAGAGGATATCTTTTCAAGAATCCAAGCAGGCTACTCTACTCGTCGTTGTCGTTGTCGTCGTTGCCGTTGTCACAGGGTAGGAAAAGTGACTCGGGAGTAACCCGATAGATGGAACAAGGGCCAACCTCGGGATATAGGATTCTCTCCTCCTTTCGAAAGCGTCGTTAGGATCCCCTGGCACAAGGCCAATCACATCGACTGGCTGTATGTATGGTAGCTAGTCGATGTGATGGATATATATTCAAGCCACCCCTTCCCCCTTGAACATTGAACACTTGAAGCCATCGTGAGCGGGCTACAACCCTCTAAGTTAGCCTACACCAAAACGATATCCACGTCGATGTAAAGCGCAAGAAATATATACACGGGGTCTTCGGAGTGAACGACGTACAAGGGGGTTTACTATGTTAAAGAGCCGTCCTGCTACGTGACGGTATCGCTGTATTGAACACCGACCAAGAAAATAGAAGAGAAGAAGCAATTCCAGGTTTCTTGTTCGCAACTATATGCCATTTCACGTTGGACAAAGTGCTGTTTCCGAGAACAGGAACGAAACGGCTTCGTTGCTTGTATTATAAGGTAAAACCGAAGCGAATACTCAGGATGTCCAATGCAACCATTTGCCCCTTCGACTTCTAACTGCAAATATTCATATGGCGACCAATATATCGAAATATGCGAGCAAAAGTGGGGAGGATATTGTATGCAGTCAGTCGAGACGATCGCCCACGTATTATCTGATAAACCCAGTAGCCGCTTGAGGCTTTACTGGGCAATTTTACGAAATGAAACAGCTCACATGTGTATACAGATATATACAGGAGCTTATTCGGCTGGTATATCGAATATACAGCTATACGTGTATTTATTTCGATTTTTCTCTTTATTTCACAAGGGCAATCGTGCAGAAGAAGAAGCTATATTCCAGATCCACACTATCTTTTGCCAGAGAAATTTTCGTGCCTCGTTAAATTCACATACTTTTTACCTCCTTCACACGATTTGTCTCGGTCGATTTCAGGATCGTCGAAAGTAGTTAGAAGCTGGACGTGTTGTTTGCACGCTCAAACCCTTGCCTCTCATGCTACCTTGCTGTCTGTTAGACCCTCCGTAAAAGCCTCTGCGCACCCTCGACTCACCAGCCTGTCGAGACTGACACTATGTGTCTATGTTTGTTTGTGTGCACATACGTGTGCGAGCGTGTGTACGTGTGTCTGTGTGTGAATGAGAAAGAGAGAAGATTATAGAGGGTGCGAAAATCTAGTTTCCCATGGCGTGAATCTCGTAACGTGTTCTCACTAACCTGCAATTCACTTTCGTGCAGACGTGAGAGACAAGAGATGCAGAGTGGGAGGACGAGCGGAAGAAGTATGCCGAGTTTTCGAATGGTGGAAGCTCGGTTGTGTTGGCTCGAGAGAACGACGGGGGTGTAAAATTTGCTCGTTGAGAATCGAGAAAGCGGGAACGCGAGCTGCGAACGAGGGCGGAGGAGTTAGTTAGCATGCTAATTTCAGAACGGGAAACACTTAAATTCATTATACAAACTACTAATTGCATGGATAATGAGCTATCGCTAATCACCGAAAGAATTACCGGTTTGAGCAAAACGTTTATTTCGCGACTTAACTAATCCCTTTCGTCGACTATATCGGCAGCTCTTACTCTCTTCTCCGCTACTAACGTAACTCTTCCTCGTTTTACATAAAAATATAAACACAGCAAAGTCAATAGTGTTACAAAAACTACCCCGTCGAACGAATAAGAGGTCGAAGTGACGTTTCGAATCGATTTACTCTGAGTTGTAAGCCACCATCGATTATCGATAAATCAGTGAATTTATTCAACAACGGAGCGTAAAATTCCATTACGACAGAGTCCATAATAACTCTCTGTCCCTAACTCATTTTCCTATAAAAAAACAAAACTGATTTTTGTTTATTTATACATTATAAACTACATACAGGCCAATAACCCGAACACAAATATGCTCTGAATATAGTATGACGCGTTTATGGTTTACGTCTACTTCGTTATTTTCGTTATTTTCAAGTAACTGGAACGCCGTACCACTCGAATTCTTTTTCATTGCTCGAGCATATTATGCAGAGGGCATACGAAGCTTCCGATAACCGCTGTTCTTGTGCTTCGTTCAAAGCATGGGAAAAAACAGCAGAGGCTGTAGAAAATGATATTGCGCTCTTTCTCCGTTCGCCTTCGGGCTTCATGAGAAAAGCACCGCATGATCATCGGCCTTTATGTTCATATTATTCCAAATTCATGCGGCCGAACCGCAGCTAGGTACGCTCCTAAATTTTCACGACAATGTCTACTCATGATGTAAGATAATCGACGGGAGAAAAGCACATCGGCATTTTCCATTTCGTTCCCGAGTAGAGAGACAGGTACGTTATGAAGAACGTATACGTGGCTCATATTATCTGCCTGGATCCTTCGTCCTTCGTCCCCCCGTACAAGTGGTAACGCTCCTCGATAGTGTATGGCCGTCGTCTAGGGATACAAAACTTCAGGGATACTCTCAAAAGAACGCGAAAATAACCATAATAATAAAAAGAAGTAACGTGGAAAATAAAGGGACTCATATCTTTCCAAGGGATAGATATAAAAGAAATATGACTCTATAATAATTCAGAGATTTGATCCTCAAAGAAATTCGCTTGAATTTTCCTGTTCAGAAATGATTTTTTCACCTTATGAATGAAGTCATGCAGATTTTTCCATCTTTTTATACTTTGCTGGTTTATTATTGCGGAAATATTTTTTTTTTCGGGTTCCAAAATTCTTCGAGGATGGTTATATATTTTTTAGTTTCTCGATGTATAACGAACAGCTTTAAAAATATCATTTCTCCTTGTTAGGCAGTAGACATCTTTACGACTTCTATTCACGAGTGGACACTTTTTCCTCAGCCACTCTTGAATGTGCTCTTCTGACCGAACCCCTACCCCACCATTTTCAGTAGAATATCCTCAAGTCTCATAAAAACACCCAGTCTCAATGACATATCCGTAGCAAGCGAGGTCTAATTGGAGGGTGGGTAATGCTCAGCGTTTCGTTCATTCGGGTGCTCGCAAAACGGACGAATAGATTGGGCCCTAAGAGAGCATGGGAATACCGTCGAAGAGGGTACGTGCCAAAGCAAGCTCGAATAGCACCGCAGGGGATCGCGGTTAGCACTTGGCCATCGTCGTTTTATTCTTTCGCGCCGCCAGAACGATCTGGAGGTTTGGCGAGGCAGCGAATCAAGTTGTAGGGCCCGAGTGACGGAGGGCTTCGAAGGGCGGTCATAGAGGGAAATGGTAGTGGCAGGGGACGTGACTAGCTTGCCACGAGTGGAATTACTCCTAGGATCAGAGAACTCGCATTGGATCCGCGATACCACGCCAATCTCTATTCGTACAAGCCTCTCTCTCTTTCTCTCTCTCTCTCTCCCTCTCTCTCTCTCTCTCCCGAGGCATATAAACAGGTTTCGGCCACCGTTTCGTAGCCCTGAATCCCATTGGCCTATCGCGTGCCTTCCTCTTTCTGCATATTCAGTTGGAGCAATGGTCACGTATATCGTAACGCTCATAGCACCACGTGTCCATCTACCTTTTTCCAAGCGTTTTCACGCGTACGATCGTACCTTCCCACCACCTTCACGTCCATTTATACGGGATATTTCAGATGAGGCGTAGGCTTGCGAGTATATCGTTTGCAATATCGTCGTATACAGAGAATCATATGCCATTCGGTCTATATCGCTCAAGTATCACCATAGTCAGCAGCAGTTTCGGACGATTGCGACCTTGTTCAATGAATCGTAGATCCGAACTAAGTCATTCTCTTGTGCATATACCGACGATAGCCTGTAAAACCTGATGGTTCACCGTGATATTAATCTTCAAGGCGGGATGAACTGAAATTCAGAAGAAATTTAGTGCCATGTAGGATTTTTATGCATCTGGACTCTAAAGACTGTTTTTTTTTATCGGATTAAAAATCGGAAGAATTGGGAAATTGCGATTATTTCCCCCTCCTTTCCATGATCATTAAGCAGCGAGTACAAGAATTATTATTCAATCCGTGTAAACACAATTTCCATCGATGTATAGTTCACCTGGAAATATCGCGAGACCGTGAACCCTCGTTGCACGTAGATGGTTCTGTTGCTCAACAACTCACCTCATTTTACGAGCTGGTTGAAGTACATAGAGAAATATAAGTTTGATTCTAGATGCTAAATTGATTCCATGGATATTCATCGGCTCGTAAAATGTTTTATTACGTAGAAGTATCAAACAAAACTCATGACGTCGAGATCAGAGTAATGAAAT
>JACEOJ010000077.1:2937792-3031128 GCA_013761285.1 Campoletis sonorensis | reverse complement strand
AGAGAGAGAGAGAGAGAGAGAGAGAGAGAGAGAGAGAGAGAGAGAGAGGGAGGGAGGGAGAGAGAAGGAGGGAGAGAGAGAAAAAAAACGTGCCTAGAGTACAGTCTGGAAAAACGTTGACGCGTAATTTAGATCTTCGACATTTCGTGTGAAATCTCGAGTTTTCGATAAGGTGGAAAGAAGAAAGATCTGTTTTTTTCTCAATTATCGATCATTGCTCGAACTTACGGCTGTGTTGTCGTTCCCGTACCATGTTATTGTAGAATAGTCTTCAAATAATTTGATTGTCACTGCCACTACGACTTTTTTTATTGAAAATTTAATTTATTAATCATCAAAACTCAGTTTTCACTAGAAAAATCCGAAAATAAATCATTGGCACAAAAGATAAAATGCGCGTGAGTTCGCCAACTTAGAGAAAATGTAACTAGCGATCGACCGTTTTTTCGCAAAGAACGTTAATTATTGAGTATTCAATGGACGCGAAATTCAGACGAAAATGTATGCAACGCACGTAGACATTACTGATGCAGACATATCTTCGTAGACCGTGGCGGCATATTTTTCTGACTACTTATACACCACACTTGCCGCAGCCATGGTCCGTCAGCGGCGGCAGAGATCTAGTTTAACAAATTACTTTTATTCGAGTTTTGCTCGGTTCAAGCACCAGCTGGTATGAGGGCTTCAAAATATCAAATTTAACAATTAATGTTCACTGCTACATTTGAAAATTCAACTCGCCTTATCACCGTTGCCGAAAGATTTTCACTCGAAATTACACTCGCGGAGTCACCAAATTTTACAAAAGTTGTTACACGCCTATTTGCCAAATAATTCGTAAGGTAGAAGTTGAGCATGCGTTTCATAGACTTTATGACAACTCGCGTTAAATAATGATTTCCAACCAAATGGAGATGGTTTTCCATATTCGTCGAAACTTACGTGACATTATCGCACGGTTAAAAGTTCATCCAGAATTTCGAACGTACTTCCGTCCAGTATTCGCGTATGACCGGCGCTTGAATTAGACAAAAAGCTAGATATTTGAATAACTTCGGCATTCCTGATCCGAAGAAACGAGTCGAGAACGACATTTTTCTTTCTTCCTTAGGAAACGCTTTTCTGTGTTATGTATCTTTGTGTACATACTCTAGATCCATGAATGCGCATCTTCTCTTTTGGCCGAGCCTCGCGTAAGAGCAGAATTTGAATATCGACGCTCACGATTCTACAGAGTTGCTGGTACCACTCCGCAACTACTCTTCGCTTGCTCGAGAATCATCTCGGACGCTTTAAACGTTTCGAGAGACGTCGCCCCTTCGAGGATAACTCGAGAGTCCCCGTTGAATACGTATATAATTCCCCGGGAACCCATCCGTTGAACGTCATAACCGTAATTTGTCGTGGTACGTGCTTCGATGGTACAGCCGCGAAAGCACATACACGATCTTATATTGCTCGACTGTCAACCTATATATACCACATATTCATATATCTGGATAAATGTATTTGGGGGGATGAATGGATTTAGGGCATTGAGAGGAAGAGCGGCGGAGGGGGCGGGGGAGGGGGGGGGAAGAGGACCCTCGTTTCCATATAATAACGCTTTTCATGTGAATTCAAAATCTATAAATTTGAAATAGCCAAACCTCTATTTTTTCATATCTCAATTGGTACAGAAACAATTTTACGAAACATTCATCATTTATCATGAATTTATATGATGAATTTAAATTCTTTTCCAGATTCCAATAATCTACGTCATTGGTCAAAATTTTATTAGCAGTCGTTTTGTTGTTCGGTCCCTCCACATTTTTGCTACTTCGCATCCATTAGCGATGTACAGTCCCAGCTCGTATTCCATCTTGCAATGAAACCAACGCAAGTTACTTTGTTTTCTGCTAAAACACCATAGATTACTAGATTCCAGAGAGTGTGCTAGGAAAAGCGAGAGAGAGAGAGAGAGAGAGAGTTAGAAGATGCAAACGGCCGGAGTAATTGTGGTTTAACTTTCACGTGGTGGAGAATGAGCCAACGGCCGCGAGGTAAAACATATATGCCTAAATGTATGTAGGAGGGGAAAATCAGCAGTAGGTGAATAGCGTGTGTGCAAGCGCGTGCAACGAAAGCCAGAAGCACATCTTGTCATAACGAGGTGGGGAAAGCGGTTTGGTATAATGCCTTGTAACCCAGGGCACCCTCGCACACCCTTTGGTGTGTTTGTGGTGTAACGTCAGAAAGCTACATATTCCGCAGCCGAAACTACACACCTGCATATACAACATCGTACTTACAAAATACACAAACTGGAAAAAAATATGTACATCTATAAATGACTAGACAAACACGTTCAAAGATACATCGATAAATATGTGGGTAAAAAGGGTTTCCCACTGTGGACAGTCGTATCCCGATAAATTTGAATTTACAACCAAATTCAAAATCGATGAGGGATCATCGAGGCAAGAGCCTTGGCAAGAATCTGTAATAAAAACTGTACACCTCGTATAAAAATTCTTTGCAAACGAAAAAGTAAATTAATCGTTTTTCAAGTACTCGTGGAAGCTCCGATATCGATGAAGGTCCAGACGCATTGCAATACATGATAATTTTTCGATCGCACGTTTATGATGCTTCGTGATTTGTCGCAGTATTGACATCGTGACTTCAGTTATTTACTTTGTAAATAAAGACGAACCTATCCTTTAGATTTCTCGTAAACACGGTGAACTATAAGATTTTGATGGATATGCATATTGCGTATAACTTTAAACATGTACAAAAAGATCCTGCTTAAAAATGAAATGACATACGCCACATGAATTGACGTATGTTTGCTAGCATTTTGAGATAAATACTGCACCTTTGCAACGGTCGGATATCTTAACCTCTTTTGCAAGAGAAGGTGAGCACTAACTTTATCGAGTAAATTGCCGTGAAGCAGATGGATAGCGTGTGCCTTTCGTTCCGTGGAACTTTTCATCCACGGAACAGTTTTAGTCTTGTTTGTGCTCGTGTATGCGAATCTCTCGGTAGTGTACGAGTGCATATGCGTGTATAAGATCAGAAGAACTTCATGGCACCCTTTTTGGTTCGATTTTGTCCGTTTCGCTCGTTCTCTCACACTTCACGGATGAAAGAGCGTGCTTACCGTGAAAGATTTCACCCCTCCGAACCCTCTCTTTCCCCTCGGTCCATGCGATATTTTTTTTCTAACCTGTGATATCGTCTTCCCCGAGGGTAGATTTGTGCTTCGGATCGACGCATACAGCGGGACAAGAAGGAGAGAGAGAGGTTATGAAAAAAGACACAAGGACTGTTGACTTAAGGAGAGTTAAAGGTTACATGATAAACGCGATGGAGCTTCGAGGTGACGGATTTGACGAGCACGAGCTCAAAGTCTCTGAATTCATACGCGCGCGAGCCTCTCTTCCTTGTCGTTGCACATTGCGCTGTCAACTATGACTTTCTCCATATTTCTTGCTGTGGTATCTTTTTGTAGATGGAGAGTGAACTTACGTTGATGAACTTTGAAAACCATGAGATAAAAAAGACACTAAAATCTTATGAAATTTCTGTACTTCTGTGATTCAAAGGATACAACGATGGGGAGGAAACTGCGGTTGAACATATGCAAGTCATTTGTTCAGTGGTAACAACTAAAAAGATAAATGTCATAAAGAGGAAAAAAACGAGCATCTCCAATCGCGCATGATAATCAAAACAAAGAAAGTTTCAATGAATGTAGATTTTCCACCAAGTGGAAACCGACCCAATAGTGTATTCTATAAAGATGAGGTCTTGATATCTGTTTGGTAGGTCGTTTAGTGGCAAGAGAGTGCCAGAAAACTTTGCCAGAATGAGACATCTGCTTTTGCTGTCTCTCTAAATAACACATGCGAACATTCTCTTTTTCTATATTTCTCGCTCGCTCTTCCTAGTTACATCCCTCTCTTTATTCTCTCCATGGACCGTCTTGACAAATGTAATATGCCGGCTTAATCGCGATACAAGCTGTTCCGGCCTTATTTACGAGCATTCGCTGGTTGCCAAGCGGCGTAACACTCAACGTTGATTCCTTCGGGTACCATTACAGCCCCATCCCACTGACGTTATGAGAGCGAGAGGCCGTGCAAGCGATCAGGAAGTGCTCAGCCTCTACTCAATTCCTGTTGATGAAGCACCGCATTTATTACATTTACAATGTATCAAGCCCTCATATTTAACAATCTCGTTTACGTATTTCAATTTGGATTTTATACCTTCCACAATGATGAATGAGAAATAAAAAAAAAATACGTCAAGTCCATTGCAATTTTAGTAAAATAATTGATGATTTAAAATATATGTTCATTTACGTGCAACTTTTGATCTTTGAGGAATTGTTAAATCACCATCTTTTCGATGATAACACGTTCGGAAAACGCGAATGATTTATTTTTGTATAATTGATTTATTAAAGGATCGAAACGCATCTCATAAATTCTGCATCCGTTAATGGTCGGTAAATTGTTTCGCCTGTGCAACAAAGCTGATATGTCAGGAAAAGAAAAATTTTGTAGAACCCTTGCCAATCGGATAAGTGCACGATGATGCGGCGTGGAATGCGATACAATATCCATTTTTTGTTGCCACGAAAAAGAGGGGGGTGGGATATGTATAATGTGCTTCGTAAAAGATTTTCTGAAGATTCGAGAGTGGAGGGAGAGTCGACGAGAAGGTTATTTCCAGTGGTTTCTGTAGTTGGCGAGATGTTATAGCGTGGATGGCTCGGAGCCCACTGGCGAACGAAGCTTTCCCCTTGCCACGGTCATACTCTTCTACCCTTCTGCCGTTTGTCATTACGGCTCGCCACATTTTATTTATAATAATTGGTTAGAAACAGTTATGCGGTTCTGGCTTATACGCGGGGAGAGAGAGAGGTGGGAAGGGGAGAAGGGAGAAGGGACCGATGGAGGAAGGATTCTTGGAATTTATGAAGTCGGTACGTTCTGCTGCTATAGCGCACTTTTCCTCGTCCTTGAAAGGCCCTGCACACATATTCCGCATGGGTGTCTTGGGCTCTTTTTGGAGGCCGTCCAGATGTGGGCTTGAAAGCATTTCGCGTCCGTACACTCCCACCTACCCTCCGAGTTCCGTAAGGGGTTGAACGTCTTACCGCGAAGAGACAGATCGGGCTCGCTACCACTGCGGCCATAGCCTAGAATGATAAACGAGCGGGATGTTGCTGTATAATCATTCCGAGGGTTATGCTCGCTGCTCGAATGTCTTGAGATCTTGAATATCCCGACGTACAATTCGTAGATTCAGCGGTTCTTGGGGAGCCTTGTGGCATACGCGTCAAAAAACGCATTAACAATAGTTTCATTATGAAATCAGTATGAAAGACACTTTATTCAACTTTTCTTGAGAATAACAATCGTGCTTCAAAGAAAATTAAAAATACGTCATAGCCGCGAGAAATAATGGGCACTCAAATAATTAAAAGTGTGGGACAAAAAGATAATTAAATAAACGAGGACCCACAATTTTCTATTCATAACTGTTGAACATTGAACGAATGTTGGTTTTTTCTGTTTTTCAATTGAATACCGTAGCAATAAAAAATTCAGTTGAAACTTTTAAGTAAAGCCATTGAAGCAGAAATACGACGTGTTTTACACTTGAGAATAAAATTGGTCACCCGGGGGTGTCGGGTATTCGACGACAACTTACTGGCCTTGGGCGATCGTGACAGCTCCTACCAGCAAATCTATATGATTCCCGCCGGAGTCTTTGAACACGTAAAACGGTTCGTGTCGGCGTAGGCAGGAAAAACGATCGAAGATACCGAATGTGCGAAGTCTTGAAGAAAAAAAACAAAGCTGAACGAAAAACAAACGAGTAAAAAAATCGAAGACGTACGGAGTCGGTCCCCTCCGGGGGTATAACTACGCGACTTCCAGTTTGGCTTGGGCCAACCCCCTAGCGCTTCATCCATCCACCGGAAACTCGCCCGCTTTCCGCGCGCATTACCAATGTAAATCCCGCAAAGTCTCTCCCTCTTTCGTCTTCTCTCTTCCTCTTTTCTACTCCCGTGACTTTTTGTCACGCGAATTCTCGCAAATCGCTTTGAATACGTGGCCCTGAGTCTAGACACCTCGGGTTCCTACAGCAAATTTAGCTAGAAAAGTCGAAATGCATTTGGCCCATCGGGTTTCTTGATGGAGAGCAACGCTGTGGGAGCGAGAGAGACAGAAAAATCGACCGATGAAGTTTTCACCTAAACTTTATTCTAAAAGGATTCTCAATGAAAAGTAACGAAATTGTGTCGATGAATGGATATAATTATAGCAAAAATCT
The DNA here is from genome assembly GCA_013761285.1 of Campoletis sonorensis. Classification (NCBI taxonomy): domain Eukaryota; kingdom Metazoa; phylum Arthropoda; class Insecta; order Hymenoptera; family Ichneumonidae; genus Campoletis; species Campoletis sonorensis. The sequence continues at coordinate 3,024,783 of JACEOJ010000077.1, read as the reverse complement.
TGAGCTTTTTTTTCCGTTCCTCGTCGATGGTGAACAATGAAAAACTTGCGGAACAGTTCCATTTTATCTTCTTTTTTTTGCTGAGGCAATACTTGAAATTGAATTTAAAAAAATAAGCTTTTCATTCCTCTGCCATCGTTTTACATCCAAGGTCATAATTTTGTCGCAGCCCTAGAAATCGTTAGAAAATTTTTTGGTGGTCTCCTGATCTCGAATGCTATCAGACAAGAAATGTAACCGTAATTTTTGGTCTGCTTGATCTTCCTTTTGGTAATCTTTCAACTGAACTCGTGATGATGATCACGTCTTTCTGATGTGAACGTATTAGAATTCGTTACTGAACTGGTGAAACGCTGCATAACAGGAGTTCTCTACATACAACCACGGACGTGGTAGTACGTTTGGATGTGTGTACAAGTCCTCGTCTCTGCAAGTGCCACCTAACCACCGTCGAGACTGCTAAAGCCCTCGCGCCCGCCAAGAATCCCCCCTGGACGTTATTGCTGATCCCAGAGATTTATGACCAAGACCTCCCGCACACATGGCGCTTTAATTATGTGTGCGCTCTAACGCTTGGAACGAATTGGCGAATATTTTATGCCCGGGGTGCATGAGCGCGTACGATCCTTGGTAAATTTATTATTCCCACCAGAGAGACAGTGCGACAGAGAGAGTGAGAGGAAAATGGCTTATTTATTCGTTGAGTATCGACGGATTTTGGGGAAGATTCGCTTATTGCACGAGTTCGACGTCGAAATTGCCAAAATATCGAATACCTTTCGAAAGATCCTTCATCTTAATCTGTCACCAGGTCCAAAAGGAACGTTATAATTAAACGAAACCAACCAGAACTCCATTATTTGATAACATTCATTTCTTTTATCTATATTCCAAGTTGAATTTAGTGAAACGGTCATTTCCAGTAGCCAAGTTATCACACCAAGTCCTTGATGACAATCTGTCTTCTCAATGGATGGCTCTGATTCATCTCCGTAGTCCTCTCGATACGTCATGCTTTACGTCCCTGTGTTAGCATAGTTTAACGTTCCAATGTAGACAAACGATTAATATTCATCCAGTGTGACAAGTCGATTAACGAGAAGTAGACAGGGTCGTGGCATATCGAGAGGGATATAAACAAGGGTTGAGAGATAACCAAGAGATACAACCGTCGTAGAGGGATGAATGCGCTTATATCAGTACTCTCGATCGTGTACTTAGACCCTATCGAATGATGAAACATGGAGAAGCCGGTATAACGTGTCACTCAGTGGTAATTTCCTGGTCAGCTTACTCAACGTCGCCGTCTAGACGCTTTCCCCAAAGCGTTCAAATTGCTGTCAGACTTGGCGTCGGACTTCAGTCCTCTATTAATTAATCATCCTAAAGTATAAGGTGTGTCTTGACATTTCTCCATTTATATGGACATAGATATTAATTTCATTATTAATTATTTCTAACAGCTCAAAATATGCCTCCCTTAATCCTCAGCGATTAAGCGGCTTTCACTAATTTAACGTTCACCTTATATATCAAACTAGCTGTTATTCAATTAATCACTAACTCAATATCAATCAGCAAAACTTATAATTCTCTTCGTATTCGAAATATCTTTACAAACTTCATAATTCGACATTCTTATTCCTTTACATTTTTGAATTTTTTGTTTGTTGACATTTCCGTAATTAACAACTTTTTGCAATTCTATAAAGCGCACATTTTATTCTGATTCGTGAGCTTTATTTCTGTGACTTGCGTATGGGAAGCGGCCAAACACAATTTTGCAGTGGAAATTTTCATTGGGAGAAGAGAAGGGATTGAAATAAACACAAAATCTTTGACTTATTTGAATTTATTTTATTACCGTTGCTTATATTAATTGTATCTTAGAAATTTGGTAAATTTCTTAAACGAAAAATATATATCTTTGTATATGTTTTATCTCATCGCTAAAATTATTCGTAAAAACGTACGGATTCTTGTCGGCGATCCAATGATACACCCTCGTTAGCAGTATGGCTAAGGCAATTCGTAAGATTCAATATTGTTGGAACGTGATGTGAAATTGAAATGTACGAGAGATATCGTGGAGGCATGATTCGTTATAAGCGTGTTTCTTCTTTCACACATATTTCCTTTTTTCCTTTCTTTTGTTCTTCGTCTGTCTATATGAATATATCTTGCATCACCGAATCGTGCTTTCATTTTCTGAAGGTCAGGATTGTCATGAAAAAGCGCAAATATTGCAAGCGTTGGAGGGTAGTTTTGCTCGTACGATGCTGGTTCATAATTGACACGTCGGCGCAGCGCCACAGGCTTCGGGGGCAAAAGACAACCCTGGGATAATAAGATTTAATTTGGCACACCGTTTAAAAGATGGAGAAGCAGTGAAGGCGAACGTTCTTGAGTAATATGCATGTCTTGGCTGACGGTATTCGCAGATATAGTCTGGCCTCGCTTAATTTAGTAATTAAGTATTCGAGAATTTACGAATTTGGGTCTTTCTCCAAAAACATAGTGATTAATATACCGAGTGTCAACAATGAAATGGAAACAAACACAGCGACAGTAAGAATCAAACGAAAAAGCTGAGTTTTTTGAAGTCAAAGCTCAAGCCGTGGATTTGAAATTTAGAAAAATAAAATCAACAAATCGAACTTGATAAATTCATGAGCATGACTCAGGGTGAATGTTTTTCTTGCGATCGTATCTAATGATATTTTTTATCATTTGTCGTCTCGACATAGTTCTCTTAAGAGGCTTTTAACTGTACCAGCAAAACTTTCGTTGTGTTGGGTGTGGGCCTGATGAGGGCATCCAAGCAAGAGAGAAAAAGCGGGTATGCAAGAAAAGGAGCGATGGTGAAACTGGGTGCTAGGAATTAATACCCACCTCGGCTGTTCCTATATAGCGCGAAACGACGCGAAAGCGACGGCGCTTCTTCCATGAATATGTAAACCTGTTTTGTGACGAGGTACAGAAAAGAGAGGGAGAGAAAATACGAGTGCACGTCGCTCTCTTCTGTTGGTACAAAGGCGACGAAACTAACGTCATTCCACGGCGTGTGGCACACAGCCTCAGGGTTAACCGCCACTTGAGTGTCACTTCGGAAGTTCATGTTGTATATATGCACATAACCAAAAGTCTTCAACGAAACTAACAAAGATTCGTTAATTTCTCATGCTCTCATTCAACCGTCACGTATTTTGTCCTCAAAATAAACCATTTTTTTAAATATACGAACTATTGACAAGTTCACACTAAATTAACAATCATTAATTAATTAATAGTGTCATGTTTTCAATGTAATTTTCTATCTTCGATCGTTTGTACTGATATTGAATACAAATTGTGACTTTTCAAACTGCAAACAGATAAAGAGTCCCGAGAATAAATGCAATTTTTTTTTTTTTAATTATTTGAATATATTTCATATTTATTTAATAAATATATAAATAACAAAATGACAAAGTTTATATTGGCTTTTTAATCAATGATCACTTATCTTTTTGTTCCAGGTAAGTTGATCCTGATACGAAGAGATTCTTTATTCTTCGGCGAGAATACGATAAGATATCGGAGAATACACGATAAGTTTACTTGTGCCAGGACGAATTTTTATCGGAGCTCGCAAGGTTTGGTGATTTCGCATAATAATACCATAGGCGGGGTGAAAGAGACAGAGATCACATCGAATATCGCCGACGGTGGCTTCGTGCCAGCAAGCCGCAGGCGTAAGGCGTTTTCCTCGACGTTTATCAATGTTTAAGAGACTTGAGCCCACAAAGAGAACCGCGACGAGTATCTTAATCATCCACATTGAAGCCGCAGATACGAAGTAGCAAACATCAAACCTACTTAGTGCATAACGAATTTCTATCAGAAATAATGCCTAAAATAAACAAAAATAAAAAAATTAAACATATAGGATGAAATTTTAATCACAAATTTATTCATTCGAATCCGTATGTGATTTTCGATTAAAAAATATTCATAAAATTAAGGTGCAATTCTCGCCAAAGCGTTTTTCCACAGATTTTTGAAATTATTTACAGCGTATATTCAGGGCACTATTATTATTTTGCATGACATTCAACCTTTGAACTTTTGAACTCCGGACTGCAGTGAGACAACTACTTTAAGTATTGAAGTTTATGTTTTTATTTACGTCACAGTGAATGACGGCTCCTCCTTGTCCCAATAGTATAATAATATTAAAGCACCCGGAATTTTTATTTCTTTCAAAAACGGAAGAATATTCAGTTAAATACGAGAAATAAAATAATCTGCGATATTAATCAAATTTTCCCTTCAATTGGTATATTTGGTTTATTCAAAAATCTTGAACAAAATCTACCGTTGAAATGTCACGAACTTTGTTATTATTTCGCAAAATATTCAGCTCGGATTGAACTAAGCAATCGACCTTTTGTCGATTAAATGTATCCAAAAATATAGATACGTCGTAAATATAGATGCTCGAAATGAATCTATTTCGGTAACCGACTAAGTCATTTAGTTCTAACAATATTTATTTTAATTCTCTTAATCGTTATCTTTTGTCTCTCTCTCTCTCTCTCTCTCTTTCTCTCTTTATCACTCTCGGTAGGAGTACGAGGTCACGTGTTTGCGGCTCGGAAAAAAGCCATACAGAGCATATATCGTGAAGTTTCGAGCTTCATCTCACCCCTTCTCCCGGAGGGGATATAGGTAGTACGTGTGCAGACGCCGTAAACTCTGGCGCTTTATCCCGTTGGAAAGGGCCAAAAGGTGTAGTACGCGGCGGCAGCTCGGTGATCGTTAGTTTCACTCGTGGAGAAATGCCGAGGTCGTTTCTGGTCAAAAAAGAAAGAAAAAAAAAGGAAAATTCAAAAATAAAAGAAAAACACGAAAACTCGCTCGATTCGGTTTTCCCTTTGGCCTTTTCCGCCCGAGCCGCACGGCGAACGTTCTCATCACTTTCGTTGCGATTTTCAGCGTAAACGAGAATAAAAAATAAAACAAAAAATAAAAACACGAACAGTCCGTCGCAGTTAAGCGATTGCGGTTCCTTCGAAACAAATTATATGAAAAGAAAAACAATTTAATGCAAATTATCTCTCGATCCAATTCATTGGATTTACTTCTTGAATGCCACGATTAGTTCTTCATTGAAAATCCCTTGTTTGATTATATTTTCATTTAACAATCAATATGATCGTTTTGTTTTCCATGAAAGAATATTGGGTGACATTACAAAGTTGAGAGAATCAATAACATTCATTCATTATTCCGTTGATTATTTCTGCATCGAAATCCGTTAAACTTTTTGTACGTATTTATATTAATATTTTGATGAAACAGTCAATATTTTTCACTCGTTCACGGAGAGGATACAATTTCAATAATTCCTAAAGCTTTATTGAAGCGTGGTACCATATCGTCTTTCTGAGAATTTTTAGCAAAAACATACTAATTTATCATCCGGAGTTCAACTAAAAACTTCAATGTTTTCGTCAATTTTAACGGAATATGAATGAAAAATTACGATGTTTTCGGTAGAAAGCCATGGTACCACGGTGCAATAAATCTACAGTAATTTTTTATATTATTTTTTCTCCGTGTTTATGTAGGTTTTCGAGCCCCTCAAGTTTAACACTCCGTTGATTGAGATACGGCAAAAATGTGAGTAAAAATAATGAGAAGTTGATGATAGGTGAAAGGATTTTACAATTTGAATAAATTGTAACGAAATCGGATAAACAAAAAAGCAGCTGGAACTATAAATTTCCTGTTAGGTTACTTATCACTAGCTGTGACTGTGTTTTCCGCCTCTATTTTACTCACACAACGCAATAAAAAAAAAGGAATAAAAACACACCCCGCAAACTCTATCTCATTGTCCGCGCGTGTTACGCGATTCTCGTAGTGAGTAAAAAGAAAAACGGTGAAGGGGGGCTGAATAGCCCATTCGTTGTAACGGGCTTTGTTTTATTTAACAAATCCGGCATATCGACATTTGTGGGGAAAGAGAGGAGAGAGAAAAACGCACACGAGGGAGTCGAGCATCGGTTTTTCGCTATTGCCTCCGTTCGAACGAGGAGACGCACGCATCCGTAGTTGTGTATTTCGCTCTCGCCTCTCTCGGCAGCATTCGACATGGCCAGTTCGTTTAAAGCCGGCTTTATTACTGATTACGAGAAAAATTGATGTTCACGTGTTAATGAAGCTCCCCACTTTCGCTTCGATACCATAACGAAGCCCTGTGCCCATTCAAAGTAATTGAGATGCGTGGGACATGCTATTGGTCTCGATATTCCCGAAAAGCGTGCTGCACCACTTGCTCGCATGTATACGAATCTACGATATTGTTCATCCAAGTCATTGAGTTATGTCCGCATGTGCTCGTAACTAATGAAATTGGTGGCAATTTTTAAACAACTGTCGACAATACCCTCCACTTGAGTTTTTCATATGTTTTCATATTCTTAGATGGTTGGTCAACATTTTTTTTCTAAACAATTCTATTTGCATGTATTTTCTATATTGCTACATTGACTTTGATGCGAAAAAACATCCCAAGCCCAGACGGTATTGTAAACAGCACTCGTTAAAGTCTACGTATAAAGTAAAGCTCACCCTTCGACTGCTCCTGTATTCGAACAATGAGAATAATAAGAAACTTTTAATTAAAACCACGATGAAACAGAGACAGATAATCGGAGAGAAAAAAGTACTTGTTACGGGAGGTAAAAGATCTAAAGCACGAGGCAATCATGTAACCAGAAACGCACCGAAGTAAAAAAGAAATATGTGTAGCATTCAAAAAATGGGCAGAGTTCCATAAAACAGCGAGAGAGGGAGAGAGAGAAAGGGATAATGAAATAGTGACGGAATAAAAGAACCCGGAGTGTTGGAAGGAAAGATGAAGGCTCGATGAATAATAACAGATATTATTCGTCGAGATGACTGAGTGCGTGAAGCTACATAGAAAAATAATGCTCGACTTAGTCCAGAATATGTGGACAGAGTGCATTCCGATTAGTCATGAACTACCGAACAATCAAATAAGGTCAGACGATTTTATTAATCCACTGATTATCCGACGGAGCGTCATCGTTTCTCATAACTGCGAAGTCCATTTTTAAACGAATAATTTTCAATGTTTTAAAGTACATCAATTAAAAATATACGTTATCAGCTTGAGATCGTGAAAAAACTGTCTCGTCATATGTTTACACGATCATGATGAAAAAGACTTATGTTTCCACGTTTGCGCTGAATTAAAATTATTGTTTTTGTTTCCCCATCTATAATTTTTGTACTACACGATAATTAAGGCAAAATCGTTTGTTGTAATTTAAGTACCTTTACTAACGATGTTCAGAAATTGATCTTGAATCACTACAGTTTTTACTACAATTTCGAGTATACATTCATTTTGGAATCTCGATATCTGCAATAAACTACACCACCAACGAATGAGAATGTCCAGCTAAAGTGGAATCGTGATCGTGTACGTGTGTGCGACTGGTCAAGCCAATTTTGTAATGCTTGACTCCCAGGGAAACGTTGAGTCAATGTTTGCCATTGTAAGAGAAGAGAAGGAAGAGAGATGGATTATTTGTAGCTCTGTCTCTCGCTCTCTTTCTTCCTTCCCCTTTCTCTCCCTCCCTTTCTCTGGTTCTGTTTCTCTCATACCACAAACTCGAGGATGAAGGGAGAACACATCGGATATCCTTGCCGGGGCTGCGCAATGTCCTGCCCCTGGTATACATGCGGTCTCTCCGTTTCCAAGATCGTCCCCGGTGACTTGAGTAAACTCGAGAGTTTCGTCGTTCTCGCGACCGCAAGAGATCTCGCACACAGTCTATCTACTGTGACCTCTCCTTTCTCCAGACCTTTGCCCGAGATCCTGATAGTTTGAATTACCGGAAGTGATGAGTGGTCCATTACATAAAGTTATACATACATACGTATGTATTCACAGGAAGAGATTATGTGTCACGATGTGTGCGGTCTGGATATAGTATTTTTATTCATTGAAAATTATTATTTTTTCGTTTTGATGTTTATTAGCAGCTTAGTTTGTTTAAATTGTTCCGATAATTTTATTTGAAATTACAAGTAAAGTTGATAAGAATGAAACACGAATGACGTTTTGATATAAAGCATTAATTTTGTCACTTTTTATTGTATTTGCCTCAAAAATACTGGCAGCATTGGATTCTTGGTAATTCGTAAAAGAAAATCATTGCTAGTCGTACTGTTAACGTTTTCGAAATGTCAATAATCAATGACGACGAATTGTCCGACCGAAACCGATGCACTCCTTGATAAAGGGCCTATACAGATATAATTTAAATACAAACCTGCACTACTGCTAATCGCAATGCGCATTTGGTTGGTATTGTGTCCGTCAACCGCAACTGCGACCCCGAAACGGCCAGTCGCGAACGTGGCGGAACGGCGATCGAGTCGTCCTGTTCGAAGCTCCCGCCTCATCCTCTTCTGCCGTTTTCGTTACGCAGCTCGGCCATCAAAAAGCGACGAGAGGGAAAGAGAGAGAGAGAGAGAGAAAGGCTATAGAAACAGAGGTAGTCATCGGCACCCCGTGTGCGGCATTCGCTCGCGCGCATCCACCCTCTTCGCGGATTTGTACGTGCAAATATTTCCCTAATGCAGAGGCAGAGAGCTCGAAATGCTTTTCACCCCTAACCAGAGTGTGGGCTAACGCGATTCCGCGGCATGCGGTACGCAACACCAATATATACGAAGCCCTTTTCATTCGCTGTCGTTCGACGATCCGAGCTCGACGATAATCGTCCTGCGTTCGTTTCCATAAACATGTATCACGATATAAGACTCACACGACCGTATCCTGTATCGCAGTTGCGGTGAAAAACTTCGGTGAATGCGTCATTGTGATTTCTATCAAACAATACAAGTATGTAAATTCCACGGATGACGCATTCCACGCTGCTTCATCCAGCCCGCGATCTCAACCCTTGTTATTTTTATCGATTTTTTATTCGACAACAGTTCCCAATGAAAGAAATATCTGACTCCTGTTGATTTTTACCTCAGTACCTGCTATCATTTTAAAATTATCTCATTTCGATAACACATCTTCAAGAAAAGTTACTGCAAAACATTTGCAATTGTATTTGAGTTGAGTATCGAGCCAAAAAAGAGATACCAACCCTCGGGAAACGAAAAATTACGACCTCCTCACTATAGTTACTATAAATACTTCGGAATCTTTTGGAGTCGTGAAGTATTTAAAACATAAGATGCGTTTTCATCCTTTTTGGGAGGCTGAACAGTTGATAACTATTGTTTCCACATCAACATCGAAAAGAGCCCCATGCTTCAAGTAAAGTTTTCGACAAATCTTCCATTAAATTTCCATCCAAATCGGTCAAGTGGTTTCCCAGTTTTCATGTACGGTCCGATGACCGTACTTCCACATTAAATTAAATGTGATATAATTCCGATAAAAACAAACTTATCTGTAAGTTTTCTTTTGTAAATTACAACAAATTAGGAAATAATTGAAAGTGAAAAACACTATTTTTACCACACACGAGCACTGAAAATTCATTTGTTTCGAAATCGGAAATTTGATCCTTCCGATCTGGAGTAGGAATAAAAAAATGGCATGATATTGAATCAGAAAATTTACTTCGTATTTTTTTTATTAGGTATGAATTCACTGAAAATTTTTAGTGCAATAAAAAATTGTCGAGGTCACGAACTGCGAGTGAAATCGTATGGAATACACTTCCTACACCTCTTTGATAAGCTCAATAGATACATATATAGAAATATCGCCTGCCATTGAACGAAGGTCGCTTGCTCGCAGAATTTGACAAATAAAGTGACGCTGGTTACGCTATTTCGTTTTGTAGCCTGCTGGCATAACAGTTGATAAGACATGTACGGCTGCTGGAATTCCCGGATATCCGATCCAGCATCTCACTTTCTTCATTTATTTCCGTCTTTACCTTTCATTCTCTTTTTCCCCTTCTCTCTCTCTCTCTCTCTCTCTCTCCCTCTCAATCTCTCCCTTCGTCTCTATCTCTTTTGCTCTTTTATGTAGACCGTCCGTGCGATCGAGAATAATGAAGTGTATAGATTATCAGAGTCGTCCCTCATCCTATCATTCTCTCTGTTTCCCCCCCTCCCCCCACTCTCGATCTCTACCATTCTCGTTCTGTGTTTTCTGCACGCTTCTCTGGTTTCAAGGGAAAATGGCCTTTGCTGGAAAGCGTCGATAATGTGAATATTTCATTTGACCGAAATACAACGCACCGATGAACGCAACCGCGCCCCCACTGAACCGCACACCGCACCGGCAAACATCGCGCGACGCCGACGGAAATTGTATCAGGTTTTAACTCTCGCGGCAAGACTAAATTTTGCGGTACGGGGTAGTAACGCCAGAACAGCCTCGAACCACACCACCGTAAGTGAGAGAAAGACAGAGCTCTACAATTCCGGTCAACCCGAACACATTCGATCTATACCGCCGCGCCCTCCCTTTGAAAATATATTATTTGAATTGTTCAGAATTTCGTACCCTTTCCCTACCATCATTTTTGCCTCATACGGAGATATTCTAGTAATATGAAACGTAACGAATGACGTTCATCGGATTTCCCCGTCAAAAAATGATAACCTTTTTTTTTCCACGTATATCTTATTTCAAATGCGTGCGCTCAAGCAAAACTTTGTTGAGAACGAAGTTTCCTCGAGAGCCAAATTATTTTACCAACTCGTCTAGAATTACGCGGAACTCGTATCTGCAGGGTACGGAGAACAGACATGGATAAAGAGTTATGTATTGTGAGGTTCACTGTTGGAACGGTGGAAATGTCGAAAGCCTGGAGAATCTTCCGGTGAGAGGCGTAACACGATTTCGTCGGATGTCAAGCCTAATTTTCCGGCTGCGATCGATAATTCGATAAATCATCGGGGTTGCACGGTACGCAAGAGAAGAATGGTTGAAAATATTTCTTCGCGAAGTTATAGTAATCCGACACACAAATATATTGACATAACAATTTCCCCATAGCCAAAAAAACTTTTAATCAGTAATTTCCGGCTGCAAACTCTTGGACAATAAATAGCGGTAAATAAGTCGCAAACTTTTGCCTTAATTAATCCCGATTGAATTTTTAATGATGAATAGAGGAAATAAACGGAACGTGAGAAAAAAAAGTACAAAAAAGCTAACGCGCACCGCTAACGGAGTTAAAAAAGAGCTCTTTATTGAAATTCGCACTTGTTATCGCATTCGCGATGAGCGCATGAGCCTAAGTGAGCAAGAGTTACCTTTTGAAAGTGGAACTATGAGCTAACGTATATACAAAGCAGTGTGGTTCCGGAACGGGAGGAAAAGCAGAGATCGGGGGAGGGAACAGTAGGAGTAGGAGTGAAAAGAGTTAGAGGCAAATGACTAGGGCGAAGGAGGGTTAGGGGGTGGGTCAAAGCACCTCTTACGTTTCACTTTGCGAGAGTTACGAGCTTAATATAGTCGGGGCCGAGTGTACGAGCGGTGTGGTGGTCGACGACGGGAACGGCTAGCTAGCCGGCTGCTCGGTCCACGGCGAATTAAAAAATGGACGCGCGCGCGCGAGAGAAAGCAGCGTAAGGGGAGAGTAGTGAAGGGATGGTTAGAAGCAAAGGGGTGGTTTGGGCGGTAGTGCTCTTAAAGCGAGTGACGATAAAAAGTAATGAAAGTAGTATAAGCCTGTGCGGCGTTTGCTCGCCTGTACAGGGCGCCAGAGCGTACAGAGCCAACTCTCTTTCTTTCTCTCTCCCACTCTTTTTCTCATTCTCTTTTTACACATCCACCGTTGGGTATATGTACGGCTGCTACCAGCGGTGTATTCCCGTTGAAAAAAGTCTTTTCAGGGAACCCCATATACTCCCAGCCGTCCGCACTTTATAACCTTCACGCCTGTTTCGATTTGAGCCAACTCAACACGTGTACAGATGAGAATTCTTTTTTCTCTTTGAATCTTCTCCCACACGTGATCATTACTCTTTCATCAGACGAGTTCTTTTTCAAACGCACAGGTCGTAGGCAGCATTGTTTTTTTTCTTTTTTTTTTTTTAATACTTTTGTAATTAGGACGAACAAACCCGCGAACAAACCTGAAGGAAAATATATAGTAAACGGTGAATTAGGAATTACTGCCGTCACCTTTTGTTTACGACACAATTATGACGCTTGTATTTCCTTGATGACAGTGCCAATTATCAAAATGGAGATGTATAAATATTCATTTTGGAAACGGAGCGGACCATTTTCGTTAATTACTTATATCCTTTCGCCAGCTATTCACTTTTTTTTTTTAATCTTTTTTTTGTTCGATCCTATAGAAAATAAACGTATCTGGTCAACGTTCTTCGCTGACTACTGCAACAACATTTCCAAACAGAAGTGAACAGAGAAACTTTCGCTGCATTTTATCAATACAATATTCAAAATCGTCTGAGGTGTTCGTATCGTTTTTTTTTCGGTTTTTTTTTTCCAGTAGCTCTCCTCAGATAAAGTTGCTAATGAACTGAGGTACAATATTTTTTATAGCACTAAATGTCTATTAAATAAATATCCTCTAAAATAGACAATACAAACTTTATTGTATTTCAAACACAATTGATAAATAATTGAAAAGGGATAATTGGATCGGCATATGAGAGTTGGGATGTGAATGTTGAAGCATAATCATTGAAATTGTATCAGGATAAGGAAAAAATAATAATAACTGGGGAGATCTCATAGCAACAGGATCAGCAGCAATGGGGTGGGATTGAAGCGATGGGATGAGCTCGTAAGGATAAAAATAAAAAATTGAGAAAAAAAATCAAATGTGCCGCTAAAGCTCATAAAAAAACTTTATAACGAATAATCATGACTTGGTAATGAAAAATCAACGGGTCTTCTGCACCGTTATATAGGAAACGAGTTTTCGAGAGAGTGCCAGACTGATGAGGGGTTTTTGGATGTTGCCCGGGAATTGAAAGTTGATGTGTGGTTCCCTGGTTCGCAGGTCGCATTGTCACGTCGAATTTGCGTTTTCTATCTCTCTCTCTCCCTTTCTCTCTCTCTCTCTCTCTCTCTCTCTCTCTCATTCTCTCTCACGTACGATTTATACAGACAGCGGGAGCCGATTCTCTCTCGACACTTCCCACGTCCCATCAACTGACACAACTGAATTATGAAACCGTCAATCCCGTTTGCCCGTTGAACGCGAATTGTTACACATCATCGTTGTGGGTACCAGGTAACACCACGACGAGGAAGAATACTTCGATTTCGTGGTTGCAATTGTATGTACCCATATGGACACCTCATGCATGTAGACGCATACAGCGACAGGTAGAACGGAGGATCAAGATTGGCGGTAGCCAGTACATTTTCGTTTGAAAAAATGAAAATAAAAAAATATAAAAACATGACAGCTACCGCAAATCTATATAGAGCAACGGACAGATTTCAACCACAATTTAAAAACTTAATTAATAAATATATTGCACACAAATTTTACAGACTTGCCTAATAATGCAGTGCTGCCAGTTGTTCTATTATTATTTCAAGACAAATGGGATATTTGCAATAATTAAAAGGCTGTTATCATTACAATAGCTTTATCTCTTTTCAGCATTTAAATATATTGAGGTCAACAAGGTGTGAACAGTTGAAGGGAATGAAAATTGCAACATTTTCTCAAGTACACGGTACGTTGCAAACCATGGTAATTGGTAAATTGAAAATTAATCATCTTAAAGTTAATGACGATTTGAAGAGCTCGAGAAAAAGTTCAATTGAACAATAATGACGGCCTCGAAACTATTAAAAAAGAAGCGAATTACTTTCAAAGTCCACATCAAATACGAATGTTCACATCGGCTCTGTGATGGATAACTTTTGCTTTTTTTTTGAAGTAACGATTGCAGAAAACTGACCGTCTAATTCATAAAAGATACAATCAACTCTATTGGTTAGTAGTCACGCATGAGGAGAGTCTGGGCGAAAATAAATGTTTTGCTGTTGCGGAAGTTAAAAATTACTCCACTTTGGCGGTGAGAGTGTATAACTGTCTCAACAGGTGCATGGACATGGTTTTCACAAGTTACCGAAGCGTATATAAAAAAAATCTCTAAGTCGGTTTAAAATAATTATCAAATAAATACAAACCACACATAAAACTATGACGTTCCAATCTCTGCACAAAGTTGTGCTGAGGCTCGGTGCCTATTCGCTCAAAATTCGAGGTTAAACTGTTGTCAAATATTATTGACAACGGAGCGTTCAAAGTTCTTGTAGGTTTGGATCCCGAAAAAAAAGAAATTTACGGTTGTAAGACGTCAATTATCAGAGAAAATGAGGCATTTTTTGTAACTTCGCACTGCGATGCGAACTTTACAAAAAAGGCCTTATATTCTCCCATAATTAACGGGGGGTACTAGAGAAAGGCAAAAAGAGATGAAAATCGATAACTAAACTAACCAGCAAGCAAGCAGGGCTATGAGCGTGGTGTCCCGTCTGATTTGCTTGAACTTTGCCACGTTATTCAGCTTTTTTTTTGTTTTGCCGTCCCGTTCCCCTTTCGTTTCCATAACAAAAGAAGAAAAAACAAGCACGAAAAAAAGAAAATACTGCGATTACGTTTGAGCGACACGCGGAGGACCGGCATTTGTACGTTTCCTAATAGATACGCGATACGGAACACGCCAGAATAGTGAGAGGCCGGCAAATACATCCGCCTGCAAGTAAATACGTACCAAAATACACACCGACACACATACAGCAGACATATACATACACAAACATACGCTCTGCGGTCTCGCCGATAAATTACGCGCATTCGTAGCCGCTTCCTGGCCGAATAAAAACGTTTCTATGCCGCAGTGAGAGACTAAGGGAAGGGAACATGAAACGCTTGCTATACGTATGCACTCTCCCATGGGAGTACCGTCGGAGTTGCAGGTTGAAAAGAGGGGGAGAATAGCCGATAAGAGAAAACGGACCGGTGCAAATGTGGCGCCCTCTCTCTCTCTCCCTCTTTCTCTCTCTCAGCACGCTTGGCTCTCATTGATAATTCCGCAGCTCTTGCTAATGTAGAAAAGTCGCCACAGCACTTGTGTCCGGTTTGCCATGACCCACGTGTCCATGTGTTTTATATATATCCGACAAGCGAGCCGCCATGACTGCAAACTTCCGGGGTTTGGTCCTCCAGAACCTCCGGACTCTAGAGGTTCACGGAAAATAAAGAGGGAAAGAGGGCAAGCGGGAGAGAGAGAAAGGAGGTAGTAACAAAGCAGCAGCCCCTCTCTTGAACGGCTTGCGTTCATATACGTTCGGCGCAGTATAAAAAATTACCGTGAACTGACTGCAGAGGAAAGGGAATGAAGGTGAAACCGTAAGGGGATGCTGAGAAACTACGAGGCAACGAGATAAAGAGAGAAGGAAAGAGCCGGAGTGTGGTAATCTTCCGGCTGATATTTTATGTCCGTTCTCTCTGCACCCGCGTGTTATATAGCTTTTGTGTTTCCTTTATATACCTCCTTCCCCCGTTATCCTCTCTTTTCCGCTTGGAGGCCAACTGGACCTCGCACATACGACGATCTCGTGAACGAGGAAATTCTTTCCGTTATTGTTTTTTTTTTTTACTCTTTTAGATCCTTCACCTTGTTAAAAATGTCATCCATCACAGATTTACCGGTGAAAATTTTCCACTTCGTTATTATTTAATGAGAATTTGAAAAAAAATCGCTGTAACTCTTCTTTTGTGTTTTCTCTCAGTGTTTACGTGCTTGAAAATGACTCGGCATAAATTTTCTCTGACACCTTTAACTTCAATAAGAAGATATAGTTAATTTGTCGTTATTTTCTGATTGGAACTCTACTTCATCGTCATCACACAAACTTTGTGCAGTTAATGCATTTCTATTTCCCAATATTTTACGATAGTCGTTTGATAAATTCGTTGAGGACATTTAGAGAGCTTTCGAACAGAGTTCGAACTTGACCTTTTTATTCATTTACGATACTAGCGCTTGTTATACATGGTCAAACCAGGACAAAACCTGGAATCTAGCTTTGGGTATGACCAAACACGGTGAATTCTGATGCTGGATATGAAAGCATCTGCTGTATGTGTAGGTGTATTCATATATGTGAACCTAACTCGAGAGAGCGCATACACGTGCATATAAAGCCTGGAGAGGAAATCAATAACAGGGCTAAATGTTTCATGAAATTCGCGAAATGCCCGCTCCATTTTCATATATACAAACTCACACATACATATATCGATACCTTCATACCGTACGTACTTATGATTATATACATATGAACTTGTAAATATACATCTATACAGTCTTCACCAAAAGTATTAGACGTCTTGACATTTTTTTATCCGGACAAAAAGTTAGAAATCTCAGACAGAATAAATCAAAGACTAATTTAGTGAACGAGATTTTAAGGTGCAAACATGAAGCCCCATCATCCTTCTTTGTTGAGTGCATGGCATTTTTTTCGAGCCTGTGCGATTTTTTTTACGACTGTGGGTTGCGATTTGCCTACCCTCAAGAATCTATGGCTGGGCTTCTGCAAAATGAAAACTGACTTTCGGCCGAAAAAACCTTAGACTGTTAAATTTGAAAAAAAAAAAGAAATATTCTGACCATCCGGCAGTTTGTCACAACAATTTATTGCTGTACCTGGAAAACAAAATATTAAGATCATTTTGAAATTTTCGGTAGCGAAATTTTTCCTTGATGATCTTTTCTGGTTCAATCCGTTCTTTATTCGTTTCCGAAGTATATTGACCGAATAAATTGTTTATTATTTTTCAAAAGCTCATCACCTGAGTCTGCATGTGATCGGATGGCAAAAAACAGCTCAGACAAAATGAGGTAGTGGGTGTAGAAGAAAAAAATGGTAGAAATTCAGCAAAATATCAAAATGAAGCTCAATTTATTCGTTTCAAATACCAGTTTTCTAAATACGTTTATGCCTTTTTTCCCCAAGATATTGTACTCTTAGTCCAGATTTAGTAATTACAAGTCGCATAATACTTTTGGTCAAGGCTGTAGATACGTTTTTTAATCGATGTACTAATGTATGTACATATATATACGTGTATGTATGCACACGTGCGCAATGTAGAGTGCAAGGGGTTTTCGGTCACGTCGCTCCCATCTGTCGCGATCGCGACCAACTTCAATCATTAATGAAAACGAGCGCTGGTCCGTCACGGGAGTTCTCGTCCTCCACCACATTTCGAACGTGTCGATGACACGCTCACGCGTTTATACGAAATTCAAGCGGTACATGCATCGGGAGCTTTCTAATCGTCCGCCATGCCAACCCAGTTTGAGGTCAGCCAAACAAACGTGACTTCCCGGAGGATAGAAGTCGAAAAATATTCTGTATTCGAGAGGTACGTCAGTGACAGATTTATTACGTAAGATAAGTCGAGCTCAACGGAAACATTTTTCCATTAATTCCGAAAGTCTCAGTTTTTAATTAGATCCGATATTTGAAATGAGATCCAGCAAAAGAGCTCAATAGAAAAATGCGTTACTCTTTTGTCATCGTTTTTAAGATTTCGAAGGTATAATTTAAGCGTATCTCATTACAGTTTTTACGTGTTTTTCTTCCCTATCTGCACGTATTTCTCCTTCTTCCGTTCCTCATTGTGAGAAAGAGTTCGTAAAGGCCGCGGTAGATGAGAAGTTTACGCGGGGAATAAAAATACAATAAGGGGACACGTAGTCAGAGGCGTATGTATTACCAAGCTGTATGCAAAGAACATGCTGAGGTGCAGGAAAGCGGGAAAAAAAAGCGGGATTCATCAAAAAGCAAAACGCGGGGTAATACAACGGGCGTTTAACGGCTACTCGGCTAGTTGCATATTCATGCTCACCTTTCCGCGCGCGACTTCTGTAGAAACCCCGCACTCTCTTTGCAAACGGTTGCTCGCAAAGCTGTGCTTGCAAACTCTGCCGATAGAATCGTACAATCGTTTTTTTTTTTCTCATTTGCCTCCGCGTTGAACTTAGCCATTAACCTGCCGGATGTGCATGATGAACAATAGGTCTTTTACCTATGACCACTTTGCCTCTTTCCTAATCCTACTCCACCTTCTTTTTCTATTTTCGTCTACTCTTACTTAGAAGTGCAGTTGTGTTTTACGTGTGAAACTTCCCATGCAAATCGAAGTAATTTCTGTTTTTGTACACTGCTTCAAAATGAATTTCTTATTCTAAGTATGACATTACTTTTCGCTTGAAATTGTACTTGCGAAATAAATCAATTATATCATTAATGCTACTAATACGGTTTTTAAATACATGGGAATGCGACAGAACTTTATTCAATATTTAGACGAATCAATAAAACGAAGTCGTATTAGAACGTACAATTCTATGAGAATTTATCTGTTTCTTTGTTCCTATTCTTGAAGATATACAAGTCAGATATTGCACCGAATAATTACTAAGATCTAAGATAATAGTGAAAAATTAGTATACCTCACACAGAATGGCCAAAACGTATGCACAATCCTTTTTTTTCATGAACAATACAATGAAACTCGTTCTTTCGTGCTAGACTAGCGTAGATAGAGGCAAGAAAAATATTTACGGCCTAACACACAGCTGGGCTCCTTCTCCGACGATGCCGAGAGATGGAAAACGTGGTTCAGTGTGGTTTACGTTATGAAACATATTTCTCAGTGTTCTTTCACCGTTGAATTTTTGAGAGGTTTCCCTTTAAAGAACTCGTTGCAAACGGGCCGGGTCGCTGAACCTGAGTCTCTTCACAAGGAGAGCTTATAATTCGGTGCATGCTTCACTTTTGTAGTGTATAATATATCTATATTTAAGAAACGCTGCCTTGTCTTCTGATATTTCACTGTGTAAAAAAAAGAGCCTGAGAGAGAGAGAGAGAGAGAGAGAGAGAGAGAGAGGAGAATGTGAGTGAAGGAGATAGAAAGAAAGAAGGCATATTAGCCACACGATGCCCGCGGGTCAGTGGCAATTATTTACCGGCTTTATCGTAATCTTTCCTTTTTTTCTGATGACGTGCAAGAGAAAGAGAGCCTTTGGAAGGTTGGGGGTTAACATGAAGAAGGTTGGTTTGAGAGACGCAAAGGGGTTCCTTCACTGAGCTCTGAAGAATGGTTGAGATAGGCCGGAGCGAGGGGGTGCGCGATCTCGTCGCGTGCCAATGTACACTGCAGGCTCACCCCGCTGCTTGTCCGAGACGCTATCCTCCACGAAACTCTAAAGATTAACGAGGCAACGCGGCGCGAGAAATAACCTATCCTGCGAGGAAAAGGTGTGAGTGAGAACGGTATGCAAGAGAACGAGAGTATATAATTTAAAAAAAAAAAAAACGAAACAAAAGAGAGTCTTTTTTCAATGACCCAGAAGAGATCGTCATGTATGCGATGGTGGAAAATTATAACATGGTTCATTTGAGTGCTGCTATTGGATTTTTCGAAATATCGATTTAATCAATTATTGTTGCACGATTTTTAAATATTTTTTATTATTTAAAAAACCTGCCGATGTTGTTAATTTAAATGAGCCCCTGCCCGGACATTTTGTGCTCCGGTTGTTCAAGCGAACAAGTTGCTATACCTTCTGATGTAGTTCGTTAAGGGGTTTTGCGTAAGTCTTACAAAAACCTACAATGCATGAAAACCGCTATATACACCCTCAGTGTTCTTGGTCTCCATTTCTCTGTTTATCTCTTTATCTCTCCCTCTCTCTCTCTCTCTCTTGCTTTGATGGAGCCAGGATCCATCTTCTAGAATGTGTATCTACCACAAGTTCGCACACAGTTAGTTGCGAAGGCAAACATACAAACTGAGCCTTTGTGCTCATACAAACGTGTTTTGGATATTTATAGATATATGTTTGAGTTGGTTCAGGCTGGAAGAGAGCTCTCGCGGGGGTGGTAAGACTGGTAGGGAGAATCGGTGTGTCTGTTGCGTGAGAACGGTATGACGATGCAGGGGACCAAAATCTCATCCCTCTCCTCTATAGGCCTTCATGTTTTCTCACAAATATAAATGTATATATTTATATGTATAAACTTGGCTGAAATATTGCTCGTCGCTCCCTACAAGATGTACGATGCGTTATTGTTGAAAGCATCGGAGCGAAAATTTCGGTGTCTGGGCGTATGTATAGCGCATACGAAGCCTTCTTCCTTCTCTCTTTCTCGCTCTAACAGCCTTCCTCCTTATTCTTATTGCATGGAGCCAAACCATCCTTTGCAAATATATATAGAAATATACTCCAGTGAAAAGAGACAGAACGAAAGAGAGAGAGAGAGAGAGAGAGAGAGAGAGAGAGACAAAGAATCTTCACGATATACAACAAGATGCAACCATAAGGTGCTGTACCCCTCAACAAAGACGACGTTGTGCTGGTGAACAACCTCTATATATGCAACAAAAAGTGGAGTAATATTAAACGTCTTCGAGAAAATGAAAATTTAACGCTCAGTTTTTTCATGGATTTTTTTTTTTTCCTTTTTTCTTGCAATATCCGCAAGAAAATAATCCATGTTACATGTTTTTTACAGTCTTAATAACACGCAAATTTTTCTATTGAAATTTTTTGATGCTCCCGTATTCATTGGACTATAAAAAAAATGTAGAGTGAATATTCGACTATATTTTTCGAGCTAGAATATACAAATACGACTTTTTTTTATGATTTCCTTAACCTTCACAGTCTGTGTCCATTTTTGGATTTATTTTCCTCCTTCAAATTTATTTCTTTGCTTACGTAAGATTGATCTACATATTTTATATGGAGAAAATCTCGCTTTTGCCTGGATATAGTTTTTCAAACCCTGCTCTGTTACGAATATACGTTATGCTCTTTCGATCTTCCTCTCGTTGCTTCGCTTTCACAAGCGACACGACACGAGAGGTAGGTATAAATGTAAATAGGATGTCTGCACGTCCACGGAAGACATCTTCACAATAGCGTATCAAAGAGAGAGAGAGAGAGAGAGAGTCGGAAGGGAGCTTTCTCTCTCTCGGTCTCTCTTTCACTCCACTTCAGTGACTGTGAGCGTGTAGCTGTAACTTACATAGGGTATCCTTGCTTATTTCTTCTTCGTGCTTCTGCTGCGTCTGTTCCTTGACGTTTGGTATAAAAATATCTCATCATTCTCCCCTCTTATTTATTCGATCTTCGAATTTTTAATAGCCACTTCCGCTGTTAGCGTTTTTTTGCTAAGAACCTTGAGCATAATAAAATAAAAGAGAAAATATTAAGCAGCTTTTTTCCGCGGAAACTGAGAGCACATAGAGGCTGTGAATAATTTATGAGATGTGCACCTGCGCAAAGTTGGATGAAAAAAAAAAAAAATACAAAAAAAACTGAGCGGATTTTTGTGAAAGAGTTGGACTACCACGAAGGTTACAGGACGAATTCTCTCTGTTTCACTCCCGTACACAGACACGTACAGCACTCACCCGTAATAGTCCCTTTCCTGCAGTTTATTTTATCTCTTGTGAATCCTGAATGATATAATCGAGCTTCCATATTTTTTTTTGCTTCCGGGTATGAGAATCACCACCCATGTAAAATGCAATTTCTGTATATTCAAGTGTGTAATTACAACCCGTTCATCCAATCCGATCCATTTCCAATAAACGCGTAGGCAAAGACATCGTTTTGTATTTACCAATGTTACAGCCCCCAAAATTACGCGGGATCAACATCAGACTTAATCAGAACAGTACGGGAATTTGAGAGGCTACAATTTCAAGTGGATACGATGAAACTAATCCCTTCACAGAAATGAAATATATCCGTTGAAATATATTTTCCGGAGAATTAATATTCGTTCGAAAAAATATTTTATATATCTCATATATATTTATTCATAGACTAATAATATAGTAATGCATTAAAAATATTTTTAATTGAAAACATACTTCAGATGCATCAAAAAATACAATTTTTATCTAAAAATTTCGGACAAAATATATTTTATTATTTACGTTTTATAAATCTTGTCGTATATTTTTTATGAACTCTATTTTCACGTGCTATTCATGTGTATTTTTGGTCTTCGTAATTTATTATTTGGTTTAATAGTAAAAGTACATTATAGAATTCCCTGAAGGATATTTTTTATGCTGGCATTTAACGGAATAGATGAAATTCTGACGAGATGGAAGAACGGCAATTATTTTGGATGTTTAACGCGTTGAAAATGCTCCTTAATCATGCGCGTTATCGAAGCCTAAAGCATGTGTGTAAGAATGTTAATAATCCCGTCTGCATTAAATGACTTAATGGCATTCTTTGGCAAAGTGTTACGATTCTTGTCTCATTACTATAAGTTCAGGGCTATCCCTAGGCGAGCAATTCAAGTTTGATAATGGAAGAACGAGAAAGGTGCATAAGAGAAAGGGGAAAAAATAAGAGGCGGGTGAGAAGGCGGAGAAAGAGCTTGACTGTTACGCGCGCGTTTCAAAGTTATGACGTGGCAAAACGCAGGTCCGTGGAACGAAAATTGTGATGAGTGTAGTGTGAAATATTTACACGCGGAGGACAATCCATCACGCGAGGGTTCCTTCTACCCTGTGAGTCTTGCTCCGGATGGTAAAACGACGTGGCGCCGCATACACACATACACCACATCTTCTTGGGGTTGCAAAGCTTTTCAGTTCGGTATTACGAGAGAAAGAGAGAAAGAGTGTGTGAAAGCCTCGACGCCACAAACCCCCTCCCCACTTCACGCCTCTGCAAGTTTCACACCTCGTAGAGTAGAGTAGAAGTAGAGCAGAGTGCTCTTCATTTCTTGTCGGGGCGAAGGACTCCGTTAGTTTACCCCCTGTCGCTCTTTCCTCTCTCTGACGACCAAACCCTCTCAAACTCATGTGGAAAATGCCCCTCCGCCGGTAGCTTTTCTCTTATCGTGCCATGCTCATTTCATGACGGCTCTCGACAACGGGTTGTCGCGACTCGACGAGAAATTGCGATATAAAAAACAAACAAACTGGTATGTTTTTTTTTGTGAAAAACAAAGTGGGCATCCGGTGCAACTTTGTTTCGAGTAATTTGAGTTCAGCTGCCTTTCCTGCTATCCATTGCATCGTAAATTCAACGGTTAGAAAGTAAGTCACAAGACGCACGAATGGGGTTCTGTTGGAAATCAGTGAAGCGTGAACTGGTCCAATGGTGATACGATGTCCGAGCCGCAAACGTCGATATCTATATGCTTTTACATTGTGACATCGTTTCACATTGAAAATCAAATATCGAGTACCATCGAGTCCAATATACGGATAGAGCAATACAATGCATTTAAATATCCATATATATAAACTTTGGTGAGCATCTCTCATTCCGCTCTGGGAGGTTCGAGGCAAAATGCTGAAAACCATCAGTGAGTACCCGGTGAACCAATTCGCTGCAGAGTGGGATTAGTGTGTATCGGTTTATACGTACAAGCAAAGAGTATAATACAGTTTAAGTTTGTTGGAATATGGACGATCGCTGATGGAAAGTACGTGGCCGTCATGAGGGGGAGGCGGAATCGTTGGACAAAAAGGAAGTGGGCGGAGGAAGGAAGGAACATAACAAAAGAGGTCATGATTCCCGATACAATTCGAATGCGTTACATTTATGAAGGGCAATAGCGATTGCGGGTTGACACACCATAAATTAAGTCGATCGGGAGGAAAGAGAGGAGGACGCGAGAAAGGGTAGAAAGCAAGATAAAATAGGAAATCGACGAGAACGATGAGCATCCGTTGGTTGGTACGCGCAGGAATACCAAAACCATCGAGGTGATTGAGAGAGCACGGGAAAGGATGATCGTGTCGATATGATGCGTTGTTCAACAAGGACCGAGAACGAGATCGTTATGATTATGTCAACCAATTACGATTGTAACGCACCAACGTTTTCGATTGAATAATTTGAATTTATATGTAGAGTGAATTTAATGGTCGATACAATACAGATAACTGCAAACTGTGTGTTGCTCGATACATTCGCTGAGAATCGAATTATATTCAAGCTATGATCGAGATCTCAATCAACTCTTATGATTAATGACGTACAGTTACGAATGTCCGATAGAATTTTTTAAGCATGAGGATTGATCAATATGATTATTAAGATACAACTGCATTTAAAGTCAATTAACAAATGCAAAAATCTTTGAAGTATTAACCACGAAGAAATGAGACGCAGATAATGCTCCAACCCAGCTTTCGCATTTACAATCGTTCGAATTATTAGAATTGAAACTTTCCCCATTGTTAGTTTTAGCTCCCAAAACGATTGTTATCAAAAAAAGTTCTACATCCGTCGATGCTATCAGCTTCTTCGTTCTTTATCCGAAGCTTCGCTCTATTCATAAACTGTCAATCTCTTTCTGCAACGATTATTCGTCGAATTTTTTCTTGCATTTTTCAACAAAAAAGCGAGAATCGCAATGTGTTTTTTTCTCTCTGGAATAAAAATGAAGAATACTGAAGAGGTATGTATAGTAGGTATCGCAAGGTCGTTCTATCATGTAGAATAGCGGACAGTGCAAGTGAGGTTTTCTAGAGGAGTATAAGGAGGGGGTGACCTGCCCAGTTGGTACATAAGGCTTGCACGGTGCAAACAGGCAAGCTGGCAGGCTGCGGCTTGGTTAATTACTCACCCCCATCCAGTGAGACTGGCAGGCAGGCAAGCAGACTTGGTTCCCGCTTGCTGGCAGTCAGGCATCAGGCTTTCGTTCTGAACGTCCCACTCTCAACATGTCTACGTGTGTGTGTGCTATATAGAAGGATCCCGCATAGTCCTCTCTTCCTCTTTTGCCCCGAAGCCTTTCCCGTCCGAGCCTGATGGATCACCCCGTCCAGCCTAGCTCGCCACCCGCAGAATGGCCAACAATGGAGTTTTTGTTTCTTTTTATTGGGAGAGAGAAAGGGAGAGAGGAAGAGAGAATGAAAGCAAGAGCGTAGGCGGATTGTAGGAGAGCCTGCGCTCGTGGATACTGCAGAACAGTGAACACTCGTTGCCAAGGCTATGTATACCAATGTGTATGAATATACATATACACACATATGCGTGTATGTCTCTGACTACTGGTATACGCATATACATCCGTTGTATAGTATGCCAGGACCTCGCCCATCCTTTTGCCACCGCCTCTGCCAATGCTGCTATCGAACCCGTCGCGGCTCTCTTCGATTTGTTCCCTTGTTCTATGCCCGTCAAGCTCTCTGTAACCCACAGATCCTCGCCAATTCCCTACCCACCAAATTTTACCCCTACCAGCCATTGCAATCTTGGATGAAGCGTACCGGCGTCAAAACTAACACACAGGGGCTTATGAAATCTTTTGGAATTTTTAACCCTACATATGGTGATGAGCTTAAAATAGCAATGTCAGCTGGAAAATAGAAGTAATAGATAAAAATTGTTGAGGTATTGAAAAAGTATTTCCATCCGCTTGTCATTCAGTATTTTAATAAGCCTCAGTATATTTTTCATAATGAATTTTAGGTTGCAGCAATTGCTATGGTTATTGACGACAGCGAGAAGCCGCACGTCGGCCGAATTTTGTTTCGTTCGGAATTCTGACTTGATAGCAAGGTCATTAAGTTGACGTGCTGTCAAATGATTGGAAGGAATCACGCTTATGGTTAACCAACATGATTTAAGGAAGGTCGAAGACAGAAACGATAGAGCCTAGTTTGCCTACTTACGGAAACTGTTCCTTGTAGACATCAATATGTTAAGCGCCTTAAGTAATGAGAGTATCTTCGTGAGCACCGTTGCTTTTGCGTTTCCGATGAGCTTTGCTAAGTTTCCAAAGTCTTCGTGGTTTTCGTGATCACTTATCGTGATGAAGCCTCATACGTAGTTTCGGAACGAGAATTAGCTAGTCGCCTGAGTAGATTTAATTATGGTAAATGGCTCGTCACTGATAAAATCCACTTGAATCCAATTATTTATGAATTATTTATTATGGAAAAATTAGAAACTCTCATGATTTAGGAGAAAAGTTTTCTACTTTCTGCCATACATCGAATCGGCATTCAACAATTCAAGGACCAGCTATTATCAACGAGTTGTGGTAAAATGATAAGAGGACGAAGGTACTCGTTCGCCGCAGTATCCGTCAATTTAGTTGGCTGTATATGGTAGCGTCAATCCGAATATGCCAATCAGGAATACTCGATTGCCTCTAATATGCGGGTGATGAATTATTCATACACGTATACATCGGCCAATTTATCCCGTCACTCGTCACTGCTCGCGGGGGATAATTGTGTCAAATACCAGTGAAATTATGGCACATACGCGGTATGGTCGCGAAATCTTCGTTTCCATCGCGAGTGAGCTTGAAGAGGACGTGCATTAGCGAAATGTCAGACTGATGAAGTTAATGTACACGAAATATTACATTACCGGTAATTTGGAACGGGCCAAAGAAAAATGGTACCACGGTACATAACGTTTTAGTAAAAAACCCTCTCCTAAGCCACTTCCCGGTGGCATGATGGCGAATAATAATTTGAACTAGTTTGCCACTCGATGATCGATTATTAGTTTCGACTATTAATAATTCACTTTACTACACGTGGTGATTATAGTTAGTTTTTGATTTTGCAATCGCGCCACGTAATTATAAGTGCCAGCTATAATAATAAATATGAGGTAAGTAAGTCGAGGAATTGATAATTATTGTTGGTAAATGCTTTCGTAACTTTGTTTCAAAGCTTCTTAATCTTATGGAACACGTATGCAATCGACGTAATTAAGTGGTCGATTTGGTAGTATGGAGAAGATCCAAAGTAAGACAACAGGAGAAGTTGTTTCTGACTCTGTCCCAGAGCCACAGGCACATCGTCCGAGTCCTAATTGAATTTGTCTTTAGATATAAGGCGTGGGAGGGGGTTGTAAAAGATGAGGGACTGTACACGGGACACCCCACGCCGTGTTGCGGTAATGGTGGCAGTTGTAGACGAAGACCGTTCGTTCGAGGGGTTTGCCAAGGGCCTTCGCTTATTATAATAGGCACGAGATTTGCATAATGGATACGTATGGGCACCAAGAGAGTAAGTGAGATAGAGTGAGTGAGGAAATTAGACGAGAAGTGAGGATGGAGCAAGAGCCATAAGCCAACGAGCATATAGAACACATACTGCTTTCCTCTCTCATACTGTTTGCCGCGCTCTCAAGAGTTAGTTCTCTCCTGCCCGGACTTTTGGACCAACGGGAGGAAGGAGCAGAAACATCTTAGTTGTTAGTTGTTACCACAGCGTGTACGCGCGTCGTCCTTCGCCAAAGTTACTAGCCCATTGTGCTTTCGTACCAACCTACCATGCTTACCTCCTCGAGATCCGGCTTCAAACCACCTCTCATTCCCGCTTTCAACTCTCTACCCTGTGTTACCGTATTCTCTTACTGTCTCCTCCTGCTTTTCTCCTATGCCCGCGGGAGTTGTAAATTCACGGTAAAAAGAGTACTGATTAACTCGCGCTCACAGTCACAAGAGTTAGCCGAGAACCTGCTCATGTAACTCGCTCCAAACTCATTCGTTCACCATTCTGTGGTTGTCTAAATAAACGTATATGTATTCCTACTGAACCACAGAACCCGAAATTTCCTTTGATCCAACCATTTTTCTTTCCCACTCAAGAAATATCCGACTGCGTCACACAATTTTGTTTTCCCAAGCTGCTAGCACTTCGATATCGGATTCTTTCTTATTTTTGCTGTTGCGTGTTGCGACTCAAAAGCTTTTAAAAATCTTGCTGTCATCGCATTCCGTTTCTTCGTTCTCATTTTGGTACACACTGCCGAATATGATGGTTACCAACATTTTACAACTCTTTGAAAACACCTCAAGCTACAGCCTAGAGGTTTACCAATTATTATAATGTTTCATGTTTGATTTAAAATTTTATCGAAACAATTTTCAACGTATTTATCAATTTAAGTTTCTCCACGCTTGTCGAGATAGAGAGTTGAACAATTCCATCGGTGCTCGAAAATTGTCACGAGACAATGGACATGCTGGTTTTTTTGTTGTTGTTGGTATCCGTAGGCTCACTCTCGTTCCAATATATATTACCTGGGCTAGTAGACAAACGTTGACAATTAATTACGTCGACGAAGTTGAAGACGAACCGTTAGATACATCGGTTTTCTCGGACCCCACAGACTTTTTGTATCGAAAAAAACGAGAACGATCGCAACGTTCAGCTTGAGCAATGGCTGTTATTTCAGGACCACTGCGGGGCCGCTTCTTCTCTCTCATACCCTTTGCTATACGTGACATTTGCCCGTATACGGGTCTTTCGTGAAATTGGCACTAATTCGTTTTTCCGTCGGATCTTGTCGAGAGGGGCGAGACAGTGGTCAAGCAAGATAGGAATGAAACAGCTTGAGAAACGTTCCACGTTTATCTACTTGTTTTCGGCTTTTCTTCTCATTCACTCCTACCGTCGTTTTTCCATTTCAAGAATCAGTCACGAGATGCATGTGACAGAAGATGTCGATTTTTCTTCTGTACTCGAAGTACGCCTTGCTTTTTAATCGATTTTCAGCAACAACAAAATTAATAACACAGCCTTGTCCGTTTCTATCAGACTGATGCACATGATGATTTTTAGCTTACCACAGTTTCATGTAACATTTTTATCAATTTAATCCCCGAATTTTTCACTTAGTCGCGTTTGCAAAAAATGCACACTCCCCCATTATCAGTTGATGTAATTGATTCATTTTAATCAAACTTTCGGATAAACGTAATTCTCTAACGCAAACCTATAATGTAACTCATTAAAATAAATATAAAATATGGAAATTTCTTTGGAATATAAACCGCAAGATGGTTCTCTAGATCAGGGCGAGCCCCCGGTAACTCCATATTTCCGTTTAAACTGTGCTACGCGATGTAATATGATGGCCATTGTGCTCGAGTTAGCTGTGTACGGTTTATTCAGCAACATTTTCATGCAGAAATATGTTGGTAAAGAGCACGTATGAAGGCTCAGACGAAATGGAGAACGTATAAAGCGTGTACAATAGCCCCGCGGGTTGCTGCAACTTTGCTGTTGTACATACACTGATCGCGAGGCCGCAACTGTTGTGGCCCTAGACTTTCCAACCCTTAGCAAGTACCAATGTAACCTGCGGCGCATTGCGAGTTTTCACCGGCGCCATACCATCAGCAGGCACAATCATACTCTGCTTTATATTTATATAAATACATGTGCGGTTTTACATGAATATATATTAACATATAAGATCCTTTCAGTCGCTAAATAGTAGTGTATGTAACGCTGTGAAAGCTGTATAGCCCCGAGACGCGATCTTCATTCTCCATCATTGTACATTCTAGCTTAACCATTTTCTGAGACCTCAACAAGTACAAAGTGCATCATCGGTTTCGTGGAAACCCTTAACACAAAAAGGACAAGGGTTCACTTGACCCACCACGTGAATCCCCTTGAAATGAACAACCTAACGGACTCGTCACATTTAGATTTAGGTGGAAGAGCTTTTGACTGTAAAAGATGTTGGAGTGGTACACATGACTGCTTAGAAACAAAAAATCGTGATTAAAAATGCCAAATGTAATTTATTCCAGAGGCCGCGGAAATTTAATTAATTTAATTCATTTACTTCTTGATTGATTCATTTACTTTTGATCTGCGTTTCAAGAAATTTTACGGCATAAATTGTAAAGAATCTTCATGACGAACTTTACTTCGGGTCGGTAACGCACCTTAATTGTTTGAACATTTTGTTCAAAATAATGACCTTTTAAATCGAATATTATTGACGTGTTGGATCCATGTGTCCTCATTATTCTTATAAGTGTAAAATTTACAATTTCTTAATTCAGTTTACCAGTCTTGTTACCAAGACCGGCTGAAAAAGATAAAAAGGGTGTTTTTTTTTTTTAAGATCGATGCCATTTGTTTGAATCTCGAGTTAATCAGTTGCAGGCATATTTATGAAGAATTGTAAATATACTGACTGGACCTGTCACCGGGATCAGTTAAAATACAAACCATAAGAAAAAACACCCAGTGCAATTATGTAATTTCCTTGTTCGTTGAATACTTGAAATGATCAATGAAGACAGTTGAGTAAACTCGTTATTAAGCCCAATGTTTTGCTTCTTCGCGTTATTTCCGGTTTTTTTTCCATCAAGGAAAAATTTGAAGCCCGGCCGCTTTATTGTTTTCTCTTAAAAACAAATGGCTATCGTTTAAGTTTACGAGATAAATGTTTGCATTTAAAAACGTTGAATTTCATAAATGTGTTTAAACGAGCATCGTCGCAGCTGCTCGCTCACGATGGGCTTTCCTCACATATCGTATAATGTAAAACATCATTCTTTACGATATCTCTTTTTGAGAAGAAAAAGTACGATGAGAGACGGTCTGAAACGCTCGAAGAAGAGCGAAACGGGAAAGGGAGAAGCTGTCTTTGGTAAATGCATGTAGGCCTATATTTCTATGTCTATGCGTGTGTGAATACCGCGTACACCGTACTCACCTACCTCATACCTCCGGATATAGGTAATGCACGCTATTGTATTTTGCGATTGCATTTTCAGACACGTCAGCCGGCCCTTTGAATACAAAGTAGATGCTGCGTTGGAACACCCGCGGTTTCTCGTGAGCTCCCACGATCCTCTCAGCCATGAGATCCAAAGCTTTTATCCATGAATGTTCACATGTCTGTATTCGATCCGATGCAATTGAGATATGGCCGATATCCAGCGATAGTCATCGAAAAACCCTGGGTTGATTAAAAATGAGAAAATGAAAACGTACGAAAGCCCATGGAGGACTCGTTTTAAGAAAAATCCTTTAACGTTTAATTTTTGCAAAACTATTATGAAAATCATTGTATCGTGATATTTGTATTTTCACTCTTTATTCTGGAAGACATGAAGATTCAATTTCTTGTAATCGTTATTGTAATCAATCAGTTACGAAAATTATGATCAATCTGTCTGTCGAATGGGACACAATCAGTTTTCTTTTTCCTTTCTCTTTGATTCTCTTCATACAGAAAAAAACTGCGTCTTTTAGCTAAAATTGCTTCAGGAAAAAAAAGCGAGTGGACATTATCGTGCCAAATTACCATAGTTTAACGTAACCACTTTAATTTTCGACGGTGGAAGCAACGATCTCGTTATCACGTCGTTTGCTTTCTTCAGAGCCTCACTCTCGAGGTTAAAAAAAGCAACACCAAATATTAATATTCATATAGATATATAAAAACGGTTTTTTGTCTGATATTCATGAGTGTACAGCAAACTTTTTTTTGAATCTTCCATAGTAAACCTTAGCTATTGCACACATGGACACATGCACATTCACTCATATGCGAAACCAACACCGGGAGGACGGGGGAGCCTCACTATGATAAATTAATCGTCGATTTTTCGACAATTACAATTTGGTATGCTTCCAAATCGTTGGGGAAACCCTTTTTGCGGCGTTGAATTTTAGCCGTGTGCATTTTTCATCCCCTTTCAGAGAGTTTTCCCTTCTCTCTTTCTCTTTCTCTCCCTCTTGCTGTATTTGTTCGCTAGGCTGTTCCCGGCTGCTGTGCCTCATGAGCTTCCAAAAAGAGGATATCCATCTTCCCTAGAGGCTATGCTCCCTCCTGGTTGAGTCAACCCAGCTCCCTCACTTTCTTTCTCCCTTTATCTGCCCCTAAATTCCCTGCTTTTTCTCTTTCGTTCCCTTTTCTCCTCTTCAAGCGCGGCCGTTGGTCGAACCCCCTTTGCCCACAAGCTTCGTCTTTCATCTCTCTCTGCTTTTCTGCCCCTCCACACGATACGACTGGCTCGCTTCCAAAAATATTATAAAATTCCCAATTACGAGGCATGGATTGGCAAGGTAAATTGCCCCCGCAACGGCTGCTGCGTATACCAGCCAGCGTAATCTACGTCCTGCTCCCATCCTTCTACTCCTACATTCTCCTCTTCCTCCTTCTCCTCCTAATGTTTCTACTGCCATAGATAGGCAACCCTTCCGTCAGTCGTATAGCGTTTTCCGCTTCATACGAATCAACATCGCTGCTTCTCATTTCCTCCGAAGCTTCAAACATTGCAGAACTGCAGTGCAAGATATCTCTCTTGTATCTCCTCTTCTCTTCTCTTCTCTTCTGACTATCCGTAATCCATTACCTCCCGAAGAGATTGGGTAATTGCAGGTGAGGGGCCCGCTCGATGAAGAGATGTGAGCGATTCGAAACTCTCTTCAAGCCTCCGCATACCATGCCTTCTCTGCCCCTCCATCTTTGGCTATCTCTTGACTCGACCTCATCGAGAAACGCGTCCAACCGTCTCCTAACCTCACCAACGAGACCTAGGAGGCACGATCCGGTCGATATTCCCTCTAATTAAACACCGGGGGTACATTGACAAACCTACCTTGTTGGCGAGGAAGCTCTGAAGGACATGAGTACATTGTTGTACGTCCTGGAAAGGAGACAGAATTACATAGACAGTGAGAGAGAGAGAGAGGGAGAGAGAAAGAGATCGAGTGAAAGGGGACGTTTAGAAGATGGAATGGGTTGATGACGCTCACGCGAGAGGGCGCTCTGTCGCCTCCGAGCATCGCGCCAGTAATTCGGTTAATCTAAGGCGGTTGTTGCGGCAGGACTTTGGGATAAATCACTCATTCGTGTCTACTGGCCTCTCGTCCTTCCCCTTCCCTTTCCTCTTTCCCATCCTACTGTTCGTGTTGGTATTGTATCTGCCACATTGATGTTGGGCCTTGGAACGCACGGACGAATCCCAGTTAAGGGGAGAGAGCGAGGCTTAATCCCAGCGTCTGTGGCTATTCACAGACGAGCAACCTCCATACATCTCTTCCGCAGTAACGCGACACTTGATTTCGGGCAGAGTTTATTGGATCAGCGAGAATCGACAAATACCAAAGATATGTCCGTTGGAATAAAATAAGGGCAAAAATGCTAAAGCTACTTTTTTTTATTATTATCATCATTATTACCATTCCGAAAATTATGTTCTTACAAATATCTTTGCACATTAGTGTCGAATTATTAGGTAGTTTATTATTAAAATGGCAATTGAGAAAAATATTAATTCATCAATCTATCCGTCTATCGAACTGATGCACATCTTTTTTCCTTGACATGTGGTGTCTTTGGTTTTGAATAAAATAACTTCATGAAGGCTGAAGTTTCAGAGGCGATTTTTCTTCTTCTTTTTTCAAAATCCACCATTGTTTTTATTTTTGTGCACCTCCCTTCGATTTTCCGATATCAATAATGTGATGATTCTATTCAACAATAAGCTTTCTAGAAATCAAGCTGCTAACTAATTTTGCAACAGATTTCGTTTTTACGAAAATCTTGAGAGAAAAAAAGTTATTTATCCATCAGTTCAAAGACCATGTATCGACCGTTCAATAATGACACCAATTATTTTTCCAACGGATAAATAAAATACCATGACAAACATTTAATATGCGCGAATTCTTGCAATCAATTTGATGTATTCATGGGAACGGAGAGAATTGACAACTATTGCTAATAAAGAAAGAGTCGCATGTATTAGCTAAATTGCTGAATACAAATACATAGCTGTTGAAATAATGATGATTTGGATGAATATTCCTTTCCAATCGTACTGCATTAATGAGGTGTGAATCATTCAAAAAATGACTCCAATTAATTTGTCAGTGAAATAATATCGCTGTTATCCACATGATGAAAAATGCACTGTGTCGAATATCGTAATTGGTTCTGAAATCCTCACTCCCCGTTATACTTGTATCAGTGTCGATATACGAACATTTTGCCGGCACTGCGTGTGCGCGCTTAATTAGAGATCGAGCTCCTCTAGCCCCTCGTCAAAATTGGTACTCGCAATTAATTCGCATCCTCTGCAACACTTCAGGATCAACGGTATAACGGTACGACGAGATTATACCACATTTCCATATTTCCATCCCCTTCGGCATTGTATCCGCGTTCTCGGTTACACCATTTCG
Source organism: Campoletis sonorensis (assembly GCA_013761285.1). NCBI lineage: Eukaryota > Metazoa > Arthropoda > Insecta > Hymenoptera > Ichneumonidae > Campoletis > Campoletis sonorensis. The sequence goes on along the minus strand of JACEOJ010000077.1, from coordinate 2,990,743 downwards.
TACTGTTCGTCTATATGCAAGATCCCTTGCTTTGGATTCAGGAGAATTATAATCGTTATTCATGAGTGTGTAATCGATATGAAATTTTGTAATTGGAGATAAGAACACTGCGAATGGCAAATATTTAATAACAATATCGTAGTCCGCTGACTATTCATTATTTTGTTTGTTCGATATATTTTCTTGTAATCAGCCAAAAGTATAAGTTCATGATCTTTAGCGGCCACTTAGTCGTTTATAGTCAACATTGCCGCAAAATCATTGCATGCAAATCATCGGATGAGCGTGTGCACACGTTTGAACTCCCAAATTTTATAGTTTGCTTATACGATTTCCAGTCTGACGGTTCGGGATCGCGATAGAGTATTTGGGTCTCGTCGGTTCTGAAGCTTATCTATTTATTTTTTTATAGACACCAACCGTTCTCAAAGTGGCAATTTTCTCTTTATCATACGCCACGTGCATCCTACCAAAGAAAAAGCCTTTCTTTCATCGACAGATCTCGTTGACTATAACTCCGTAGCCCTGTTTGAAAACTCGATAAAGGCGTGCTTACTTCTAAAGAATTAAAGTAACTGGTAGGTCGAAGTAGAAAACGGAACAAATAGAACGCGAGGGGCTCAGTAAGAAAAAGCAATGGTTGGGCCGAGCATTCCTATACCCACGAGGACCTATTGTCCTTTTCGTCGTCGTTCGTGTTCCTTTGGAAATCCTCGCTTTTTTCGCTTTCTCTTGAAAGTGGGGTGACACTCTCAGACCTGAAACCCCTGATGCGTCGACACAAAAAGAAACCAAGACACTAGGGTGTGACGATATTGACCCCTGGCGTGTCAGGAACGCGCACGAACACACAGTGCTTACTCGATCGTGCCAATCTCGATTAAGGGCAACGAGAGACGACACACTGCACCGAATGATAAGAAATCTCTCGTGAAGTTGGACCTTAGCGGTTCCTTTTATTTTCAAGATAAAATCGATCGTACACATATCTTCAACGGGGAAAAAAATGTATTTCTATTTTCTAATTGCTTTTCTGTTCGGTGTCAAATTTTTTTCCTTATGGCAAAGTTGTTATAAATAATCGCGAACTTTGAGAGTCCGAAAAACAATGATAAATATATTGCAATGTTTAATGTGAGAAAAGAACGATAATGATTGAGTCACAAGAATCACGAGTTATTTAATTATTATTATTTCGTAAGTAATCGAAATAAATGTCAAATGAAGGTTACCCATTGCTTACTTGACTAGAACTCTGGAAATTATCACCGACAGATAAAATGCATTATTGCTATGGATTCTATAATTTATAAATTGTAATTCTACTTCATACTTGCGTTGAAATTAAATTCAAAAATACAAGTACTTTCAAATTACTTAGATTGACACTAACAAGTTTCTTGTGAATTCCCAAATGCACTCAAAGATTCCAACATTTATGAGAAATTCGCGTGTTTCTCGAACATCCCCAATGGAACAAGAAAATCATGAGGGAGTATTTGGAGCTGGAGGCTCGACCGTGCGGTCGAGGACCATCAAGATGCTGTTTCTCCTCTTCTATGTACGCCTTTACAATGGTCACCAAAGAACCTCTTAGCAGCTGCTGCATACAAGCGATACATATATCCACTAAAACACAACCTTCAAAGTTCTCGGGGGGTAGATATGGAGTTGGGGTTTTCGAAGCAGTTGGAGTAGAGTAGTAGAAGCCGAGATAAGGATACGACGAAGTTGTGCCATTCTGAAACTCGTAAACACGTACGATGCACCTGGGCACCGATGTCTCTACCATTAATACGACACGCTACGTGAAATCGTGTGAGTTATCGTCTTAAATATTTAACAGCGTTTTTTTTTACACTTACGCTCTATCTCGATTCCCCATTTTTCTTCTTCCGTACATGCTTTTTATCGAAATGTAATAAAGTCTTTTCACATCGAACGGTCAAATGAATTCTTTGCCGAGCGAGGACAAAAACAGGGCCAAAAAGAGAAAGAAACTTCATATTTTTATCGGACCATGATAATTTGTCCTCGAACTCATGAAAAAAGATTCTAATCGGGACAGATTATAATTCGGTCCAACGATCAACGTAAAACAATCATAAATCCCAATAATACCATTTCCAATCGTCAAAACTTCATTGAAATTAAAATTTTGACTGAGTTGAAAAGCCGTATGAAGAGACAAAAAGAAACGGGAAACGATATTACACAATCGAAGTCGCAAAGTGGCAGTCGAAAATTTAGCGAATATATGCTTAACTTGAGTAAATGGCTGATTTGAGAGCAGTAGGGAAAAAGGGCTCTCGTGTTTCACATGGTGAAGGTAAATGGAGGGGAGTTGGAGGAAAATCAATGATGGCCTCTTGAAAATTTGATCGGTCAAAACGGTAGAAATAGTCGTGAGTGTGTATGTTCGGGTAAATGTATTTGTCTATCAGTGTTGGCACCACTTTACCGTCATTCGTACCCTAGGTAGGATTTCACGATTGGGGCAGAGTTTTCCACCTACAGCGAGCCCGGTTCTCTTGAAAATTTATAAATATCTATAATATATTGAAGCGGAAACGACTGCCACCCTGGTTACAGAGTCCACGTTCTGCCATACTGCATCGGCCAACGGTGTATGATATACATATAGATATGTAAATACATATAGCCGCGCATGTATACAGTACCAACACAAATAGATTTCAAATATGCAGAGATTGTTCTTCGAAATGGAGTGCAGCTGTGACCCAGCGCAGAGAGTGTCGCTGTTGCGTGTAACTCGACTATGGAGAGACTGGTGAAAAATGAAAAATAAAAAAATGATAAAGGGGGAAAAAAACGAAATATCTACGCCGGTGGAATATGTATTACTTGTCGACTTGTACCTTATGTATACAATTTTGCGATACTTTACCCTTTATGTGTATCCTTAAGAAGTGAATTCGCCGAGGACGGTAAACCGTTGAAAATTTAATGGTTCGAACCAATTTTCACATTCGGTTGGTGTATACGTTGCGTGCTAACAGGAAGCGTAGTTATTTTTTATGACAGAGAATTTTACAGATTAAATTTTACTTTTATCTTCAAAATATTGTCGCTCTGCGCTTAATATTTATTGCACAATTTAATAATTGAGATTTTTATGATAAATTAATAAAAAAATAATCTCCTTTACATTTATTTTCAATGAGTCAAGAAGCTTCATCGAAATAAAGATTAACATTCATTTTCTACGCTGTTTTCTACTCATTTAATGCAACCTCTCGTTAATGTGGCCAGTTCAGGAGAAATTTTTATAGTCATGTGTCACCATATCGTACTTTTTAGTCTTCTCTGTGTAGATCAGTCAATGCGAAGAGAACGTTGAAATCTTTTTCAAGTCTATCATGTGGAAAAGAGAACATCTAATCCTTTTTTCATTCTGACTCTAATCTTCGTAGGTGAGAACATCACTGATGAAAAGAACCCGTTGGTTTCAGCTTTCGAAGGTAGATTATCGATTTTGTGACGAATGTGGCTCGTCTAACTGTTCCCGCGAGTATACGGACAAAAGAGAGAGAAAGAGAGGACGAGAATGTGTAATCGAACACTTATCGTTCTTTCTAACCTCCACACATTTCACGATCAGCAGCAGCAGCAAAAAATCGGAAAAGCACGTGAAAGAGTCTCTCGTCTCATTCTCAGCAGCCATCAAAGAATACACATGAGGAAAATGGGATAGAAAGAAAACGAACGGGAGAGAGAGAGAGAGAGGGAGAGAGAGAGAGAGAGGAGAGTTGATGGAATCGCAAAGAGATGATCGCATCCATATTGGCGCTTCGTCGTATTTTCCAACCCGTTTTCCTCGGACTCTATGAGCGCTCGTAAACGCGAAGGGCCCCTTTGCGTCGACATGGGCTGGCGGACGTTATCGTGGATAGTGAAGAGCGCCCCTGAAACGATCCATGACTCGATACGTCTCGTCAATTCTCTGGAATTCACCGTAACGATCGATTTTTTCCCTCCTTCATTCTTTGTCGCCTTTCTCTCTTTATCTCTTTGCAATTCCCTCTTTCTTCCGCATTGCCATTGTCGCTCCTCCCCCTCCCTCCCTTTCATACCGCCAATTCTCGGTTCGATCACAGTTCGCTCGTTTGTTTTTATCGTGTGAAATTCACCCCTGATCGACGCCGCGCCTTCGGCATTCGACGTTTTAGGGTCTTTCTCTCTCTTTCCAGATTCTTTCGTGTTTGTTTTCATTCGCCCGATGCCCTACTCAGTCACGCCATGATATCGTCGATCGGAATTTCGATGGAAATACGAGGTGCTTATCGCATGCCGGTGGTTTTACTTTTGAGCCGAAAAGCTCTAGACGCTTTTTTACACCTTGAACATGGCTTTCACACCTTTCGCCATTTTGTCAAAGAAAAACGTTGCTTCAAAATACTGCCACATATTTTTAAATGATCTTTATTCAAATATCTCATTTTCATTTCCTAAGGATTATATTCTTACACATTTCCCATGGATTCTTGAGGACTATTGATACGACTAAAATGAAGCAAAAAAAATGCTTCTCAACGTCTAAGAAGGAACAAAACAATTACAGAATTAATTCCGAAGAGTTGAGATCTACTGACATTTCACCGACGGCCCCCACGTTCCGTTAGTTCATCAATAAAAAATAAAAAAGAACATGGCGGTCGATGGTCCTTCGCTGCAGGGGGTTCACTGTGAACGATGTTACGAGTTGCCGTAAAGATATCGTACTCGTACCCTGAGGACACACCGATACATTTCCTTCGTACCGCACATTTTGATTCTTCAAACCTTTACTTCTGCTATGTACATGGAAACAACCTTTCGGTGCGCATAGATAACCTATTTATAGCTACGCCACAGGGTGTATGTCTGTAGATACATATTAAATATATATTCTTATATATGCGCGTGTTTCTTAAGGTTACACAGCATTAGAGACTACCGGTAGTGAATTCTGGTGTGTCCATATCCCGAGAGTAAACCAAATATAATATTTTACGATGCGCCGTAAAGATAAGAATATATAGGATATTGAGGGTGGTTGTAAAAAAAAAAGATAGTTTGCATTGTGGTCCTTGGTGCATCGGGGCAGACACTCAAAGATTTCGGCTCAAAGCAATGTTAATAATACATTTCAAGGATATAAAAGTTTTATCAAATTTTGAGACATCAAAATATGTTTGTATTCTGTACTAAAAAAAAAAAAAAAAATGGTAGATATATATCATTTCAAGTTATTAGGGTTTATGTATTTTGAAGGAAAATAACTTTCGAAGATCATTTATCGTGACAAATTTAGATGTTACCCCTATTCATAGCATTGCCGTATGATCCTCATCGACGTTGGTGCAGAATTTTTTGTTCACTACCTCCCCTCACATTTTAATACCCTGCCGCAGTCGCGTATATAAAACACGCTGCTGTTTTTATCGCGAGAGCTTTCGGGCATTTTCACTTTTGGTAGGACACACACACTACGTTGGCTCGAAACGATAAAAAAGAAAAAATGGTTCGAGACACGCACACACACACACAAAGGCACGTGCTCTGAATGTGATGTCTCCACTTTTTTACAGTAGAAACGATCAAGATATGGTCAGACACGATATTGAGATTGCGAACGTCATAAACACCATTGATAAAAAAATTCGATGTCGTGCTGTATTTATCTATAAAGTGAAAATATCTCTTATAAAAATGATTTCAATGTAAAGCGTTATTTATAAATAATCATAAATGTGTGTAAACATATTTTTATTTTATCAATTCTTATTGCATTGATGAATGAAAGAATAAAAAACTTTTTTGATTCTACAAGTCATGTTCATCATTATTGCTCGATAAAGTCTCGAAGAAAGTAAACAAAATCATGTAGTTTTCGTATCATTATACCGTTTATTCGGACACCGAAAGAATCGAAACCGAAAAATGACCGGTAAAGCAATGAAAAATGAAACAATCCCGAATTTTTAATCATTTTTGTCGTGCAAAATGTAAATGTCTTCTCATTTAAAGTGGACTAATTGTATATTTCCACAAAATTTGGATTTTGCTTTTTAAAAAAGTGCCCAAAATTCAAACTTTCCCCTGTTTCGACGGAGTAATTTTTCTATTTGTATCCCCTCCTCCGTATATTTATCAATATTTGTTTTTATCAACGGAAAGACTAATTTGTATGAATAGAATGATCGCTAAGCGTTATAGTGACAAAGTTATTTTAGTGCCATTTCTGGGGTTTTGATCCGCTAGTTACTTACCCTCTCATAAACAGTGCTCGATGCTGTCCTCTATCGACTGGAGCTTGTAACTTCTCATTTGCGCGGTCGAACGTTCGCACGGGTTCTCTACGACCTCCGACCGGGTAGTTGCAGAGTTCCGAAACTTCAAAGCTCTGCCGCGAGATGACGCTGGCTGTTGAGAGCTTTGCCGAGGGCGAGTAGAGAAGTTCGATAACGGTCGACGAGAGCAGCAGCGCAGTACGGGAAAGATGCTGCTGCCTTCTGTCGGCCTTGAAGTATCGTGTGATTTTCCGGGCGATTCGAGAGGAGGTTCCTCTCAACAATTACCAATGTTTCCGATTGGAGGACACGAGCGAGAGATCTTCTAGAGCTGGTTACCTTCGGTCGAACAGGGAAAACATTTTCACCTCGCCGATATAATGTTTTCCTGTTGCGTTCGAGGTTGAAAGGTTTGCGACGTTGTGCGCGGGAGAGCGCACTGTACGGGGTTTTTATCGTTGATAACATCGCGTGTTGCAATTTATTATTGTAATCATTAGTTTATCAAAGAGAAAGAAACCTCGTTAACGATTGATTGGAATAATTGAGATTATTAATCAGAGATTACTTCATCCCAATGATATGAACATCGTCTCATCGCAATTGTACTTGATCCTAAAATGGGAAAAAAAGTACAAAGTGCACTATCAATTAATACTCATTGTAGCTTCCACTTGTAATAATGCTTCATCAATTACTTTTTCTCGTGCGGTTTTTTTTTCTTTTGTAACTCTGCAGTAGCGTACTCTACTGTTTAATTATAAAGCCGAATGGTAAATCAGTTAATCTCAATAAATGACTGCAATGTAAATAAAATAAAATAAATTACTTCGAGACACAATGATTCAATTTCAATAATACTTTCGCGAGACTTCAACGACTGTTGGAATAAAATTAGCTGCCCCTGGTGCTCGATTTTTCTACCTTATTCTTTCATCAGTGTACCTCCCATTAGTTTTTCTTCAATGTAACAGAAAATATAATTTTCATGAAATATATTGAGAAAACGTAAATCACGGATGAACTCTTCAATTAATCTGCTTCCGTGAACAATCTTTCAATTTTAATTACGATTTGATCAGAAAATGAATTCGCATGTTAAAAAAATAAATTAAATGGCCCTGAAGCTCGCGCTGGTTTTGCCATTCTTTTTGTCCCTTTATCAGCATAACTCTGCTTGCCTTCATTCTTTTCGCCCCTTTCTTCTTTTCCTTATCAGTCAGAACGTTTGTTCCTCGCACCAAGATTTTTAATTGTACGGCTAACTAACGAGTTGAATTCCTTATTCTCATGGGAATGGGGGAGAAATGCGCGTCGAGGATTCCGCAGCAATTAACTCGGCATTCCGTTCAACCGCGCGAGCTCGAGCGTTATATGGCACGTGTACATGAATATATATGGCGCGAGGGGTATTTCGAGCCAACTCGATGAATGTCATATGCTGACCCAACCTTTTGAGAATTAATACTTGATTTTTTCGACGGCTATAACAATTAAGCAAATAGTTTCAATGTATATGCCCGCCAATTATTTCCTTGTTACTGCGCCGAGTACGATTGAAGATTTCATAATTGTTTAACTTGGAATATTCTAAGATATTTTTATGAATGAGGTAGAAAGCGAAAAGTCTCATTTTTCTTTGTGGGACGATTCCCTACAGACTGTACGTTGAAATTTTCATTTCAAGCTCTTGCGCGGAAGCTCAACTGCATATTTCGTAAAATAACAAAGTCGGAAAAAACGTGCTTGAATAGCAAAGTATGTCTTCTGCACCGGGGCTTCGAATGGGAATTTCTACATCTGTATTGAGAGGAATCTTTGCACAAAGAAAATAAAAGTCTTTCGGTAGCATATTTTTCCCGTTGACTATTTAACGCGAATCTTACAAGAAGCTAAAAACAGATAAAATATTTGTCCTTCAACTTTTAACTGCACAAATATTAAATCACAATAATCATATGAACGGTTTCGTTTCCCGTAAATTATCAATCAAATGGTTTTCCGAAAGTGTTCGGAAAGAGTGAAACTCCTCTCAAAGCAATAACATGAAAATTTGTTAATAATAATCCTGAATAAAAATATAATTGAAGATTATTTTTTCCCTCCATTAAAAACCATAGGTGCTCCATTACTTTTCTTCCATGTAAAATACAATACAAACATGATATGAGTTTTTGGTAAAATAAATGTGATTGGATGTCCTATAGTAACAGCGACATTCTGAAAAACGTGTTTCGGAGGCTTTACATCCAAGAGCCCTCCGGGAATAATACCAACATGTATCCATATATCGAAGCTTCAGTATGTATGCGTGTTAAGGGGTAAGTCGACTCTGTAATTACCAGAATGGAGAGTTCAAAAGGATATATCCGCGTAGGCAAAAGAGAACATGGAAGCCGGTAAAGCGCGTGTTCCACGCGGTTTAATATAGTTGCGCGTTGTAGCACATCGGTCGGTTGTGCAGGGGTCGGGAGGAAGGTGGGGAATGATACTCTCTGTGTATCACATACTCAACGCGAACACCCTTTGGCGATATACGGATTTCACTGATTCTCTTCCCCTTCTGTCACTTTTTTTTATTCGCTCGCTTAGTATCTGTACGAATATTAGTTTCGCGTGAGTGTGTGTCTGATGTTCGTCTGTGTTCTCGTCTTGATCACTATCATATATTTGCGACCTTCGCCTCTCAGTTTCCTTTACATACACCACGCGTCTCTTTCTTTGTACCCCGAGTGAATAAAGTATCCGATGAACCAACGATAACTCAAAACTCTCGCCAAAAGCTATAAACGAGGAACGATTAGATGGAGAGCTATTTATAAATCATACAATCTTCGTCCGCTTCTACATAAATTCGGTAATCAAGATCTGTTCCATTGCAAAGTTCCCTCATCATTAGCGAGTAATGATTTTTCGGTGTATCAACGCTTTTTTATATGAGCTTCGCAGTCTTTTTTTCATTTATTTACAGTTTCCTTTTCAATAGCTTTTGCTGCGACATTCCATTTTCAACACTCATGAAGTTTATGTTTGCTCGAATGATCTATTGCAACTGGTTTCTCGCACGTGTTCATAGTTGCATACATATATATTTATATTTATGGAATATTATGCTCAATGAACTTCTTGTTGCGGAATCATTAGCCTTACTCGATTCCAGTCTCTCACGTATCGTCGAGATAACGAATTAGCTGACACGGGCACACCGTTGAATTTACAACCGGATATTATATGCTCTAAGCATTCATTTCCGAGCCATAAGGGGTTGGAAAGGGTTGAAGTTGTTCTAGCTCGTATACGGCGAGAGTTCCCTCCGTATAACACGCGCCACCGACACACTCGTAAACTTAAGGAGTTACGACTGAACTAAGAGCAAGAACAGAGTGAGAGAGATAAAGAGGAAGAGGGAAGGGGGGGGGGCGATGTATAACCCGTTCACAAGACTTTATGGCGATTCGTTATCGCAAATACAGCGCGGCCATATCGGCGAAAGAGACCTTCAGTGTTATCCGAGCCAACGAGCAGAACAGGAGAAACTCAAGCACGTTGAGATCTGTCCTGATCGACCTTGGTGAAGCCCCAATTATTTATATGTTATTCTACAATGATCTATGATTTGAGAGTTTGATTAACAATCCTGGCAAAGCTGAACTGAGGTTCTCGCCGACTTGATCCATTTTTATTGTTTTCGAACAAACTTTTTCTTCCCATCAAAAAAAATTGCATTAGGATTGAATATTTCAATCACGATTCTTTCTTAATAATGCGAACTGAAAATTATTTTCGTAAACGAGTTTAATAATTGACCGATTCCACTGGCCTGTGGCGTCTATTTCTTATGAAAATGGGCTTGGGATGGGGGTGTACTAAACACTTTTCAGGCCTGCCTCCTCCCTCCGTCCGTATACCGTCAAGAAACGCGATCTACTTTTGTGGCGGACGCAACGTTTTGAAACGCGTTGATTGTTTTAAGATGTTTGCGTGTTTTATGTGTTTTGTAATTTCTGGTTCTTATTTGCCTTGCGTTTTGACATGATTCATTCTTCAAGCGATTATTCTTGTAATAATCATTTTTGTTGACCGTATTCAATGAAATAATTGAGCTTCTCAAGAGGATTTCATTTTTAGTGATGGCCGAATTCTGTCGAGTACTCATAATGCTTATCATCTACAAATCTCTATAAGCCAACTCCACAGAAAAGTCATATTTTATTTGTTAATATATTATTTTTGAATACAGTCAAAAGCGAAACAAAAATTAGATCTCGAAAAGGAGTTTAGTATAATTTGGATGGTTTCATAATTATACCAAAAGGATTTCGTGGGACATCATTTCGAGCGGAATTGTACTGGAAATTTACTACCTGAGACGCGCTGAAGTCCAGTTCACCCTGGTCGGCTTTTATGTTTCAGCTGTGTTGCCTTCCTCTGATCGCGTTTGTGTAATTACGATCCAACTGGACTTTCGTGTATCCTGGTTGACGCGTATATACACATATATTGTTGTCCACGATTGTCAACGCGAATAGGAGGGAAAGACATAGAGAGAAAGGCAACCGCGAAACGCGACGCAGCCGCATTAAGTGCAGGAAAGAGTGAAATCGCAATTAATTACGTCCAGTATCGTTGAAAGAGAGCGAGAGAGAGAGAGAGAGAGGAGAGTTTTTCGGGGCGGACAAGTAGTCTGAGAATCCGCTCAACGTACGATGGTAAACCTTTATTAAATTGTTACCAACCAAATTATACTGTACGATACTTTACTTTGAAAATTTCTACGTCGCCTCACGAGCTTTGTATCTACGTATAGTGACTTTCTGTCAAATGCCCCATTAACTTTTTGCAAGGAAAAAAACAGAATGACACAGTAATACAACTGACGTAGCCATATTAATATACTTGAATAATTGATGTGTATTGGAACAGTATTCCAAAAACCAGTATAAATCGATGAATCAATAACATATAGATCTTCTTTATAAAATACCCAATAAAAGTAAGATGTATATCTGTATCGGTTAGTCCTCGAGGAGTAGGGAGAACAGCGCGGAAAGTCCAATAGCGCAAATGCGTTTATAAACTCGTTGGAGTGACAAACACGCGTGGGGTCCCTTTCAAAGCGTTGCCGACAACCAACGGTGCTGTATACGCGTGTATATAGCGTACACCAATAAGTGATGAGGGCTATCAAATGAAAGAGCGTCAACGGTATCAATCTATACGTCATATCGTTTTAGTTACGCCCTTTTTATAGTTAGAACTCGATATGGGTGAATTTCTAGCATGCGACGAAGAACCTTCGACCCCTGGTCTTCGTGACAGTATGCTCGCCCCTAAATTCGAAGCTGCAATCTCCCCTCCTTGCCTCTATGACGTATACATACGTAGAGTGTTATACTACTACCCTTCTGCTGGCACCTCGGGGCTTTTTGGGGTTCAAAGAAACTTTTGCCGCACTTTCTACCTATACTGAAGCACATCTAATACATGTCGGCGATACGTATAGTGTACACGAACGTAGACATGCATTTTCGCGTATATATTTCAAACAAAATCAATTCGACAGTTTGTGACGGATATGCGAGTATATTTATGATCCCTGTGTCGATAATATTGAATCAAGTTTCAGAATGTAATGTATACGCCTATATATTTATATAACGGGTCAGTCAACGTTTTTATCTAAAGAAGAAAATGGAAAAATTTACGAATTAAAAATGTGATATCAATTACAAGGTTGCTAATCGGAATCCTGACCGCTCACGTACCTTACAATGTATATATAAAATCGCTGGAGAACGAACACTTGCGCATGTACGATTTACGTGCTGGATATGTGCATCTCTGCCGGAAGCGAATCGTTGACTTTTACGTCTCTCGTAAAATAGTGACGGGAGACCGTGATCGCGGATACTGAAACTTTTTTCTACGTATCACATGCACTCGCTCTTCTTCTCTCCGTTCATCTTCTCGCATTTGACTTTGTCTGTCTTCATCGAAACTCATCCCAAATCCATTCGTATCGCGATTATCGTACACATGGAGTGTGAGGCACTCGGATTGGAATATTTTTTTTTCCGGATCGTGACGTTTACGATCGATGATTTTCGACGAAGATAAAGCATCTGTTATATCTTTTGTACATACGTGCGCACCTGTAAATTTTATAGCAAGTCTATACGTATACTTTCGATTCTCTCTTTCATGAAAACCCCTCATAAGATCAAAACAAAGACGTACGTGCGAGATTTTGGTATATCGGAGAATCCACAGCTGCTGAGGTACAGTTGCATTACAAGTCTCTCGCGATATCTATAAAACACAAGGTTCAGGTAAGACATTTGTAGTCGCAAAGACTCTAAATGGTATGTTGGTTGTGAAAACAAGCTGCAGTGAAATTTCGATTTTTTTTTTTCCAAGAGGAAACTGCAAAAAACTTCGCAGGTGTTTAGAAGAATCGATGAATTTCTCTAAAACAATTGATTACTATTATTATATGCCGAAAATGGCTTGATATTTTTTGAAATTCTTCGGTAGATTCGTTTGGAACATTTCCAAAGATCCATGTGCTCTCTTAACCAAGAATTCAATCGCATATTAACGCTTGGGTTGCTGGCTTTTGACGAAATTTCAGCAATTTTTCAACTATACTCGAGTAAAAACGTTTTGTTGACAGTTGAACGGCTTTTGAGATATAGGACGTTCACACGTGAGACGATTCGACAGGTGTATAAAAATATAAGTGTATATAAATGTTATAGGCCCAACGTGGGACATTCGTTTCTCGGTTTCGGCCCCAACGCGTTCGTTCTAAACTCGTACGTCACTCAAAGCATTGGAAGACCCGTGGCCAACTTCAATTTCGTCGAAATCCGCTTATATCACCCCTCGGTATTCCCTTCATTTCTCTTCTCTGCTCTCACCTATCACCCCCGCTACCGCAGCTTCATCCTCTCTCCAATACTGGACCACTGTCGAATTGTGCACGATAATACTCTACACCGATTCATAAACTACAAAGCAGTACGAAGACGAGTCTTCTTTCGATGACTTAGAGTGGGAGGCCTTTCAACCGAGTGCAAGGTTTCATTCTTTTTTTCCCTCTCTATCTACCCCTTTCGTCTCGATGTTTCCCCGTTTGCATTGCAAATGAGAGATTTCATGGGATCACTTGTAACTCGTTCATGAATAATTCTTCCGATTTTATAATAAAAACAATAATTATGATCTTCGAGTCTTTTTGTGGCTCTTGTTCCAACGGGAGCCAACTAGCAAAACGAGTAAGAACGACAAAAAAATGGTCAATCGAGAAAAAAATCACGACATTTCACAAATAGTTAGCGATTTGAATTCAGTTGGAATCTGGTACCAATGATCAAGCTCGCAGGACAAAAAAAAGACGGAGAAGTGTGATATTTACTAATACATTAGGTAAACCCTCGATGTGACAGGCGCAGTTTTCCAAAGCATTGAGAGTTCCATCAGATTTTCATCCTGAATGAGGACATGTACGTCAACGAATAATCGTAATCTTGACTTTATTCAACGAAGCGGTGAAAAATCATTTAAATCAACGAAGATCTTTGAGTAGTTACATTTGAACGTTATCCAGTTTACTGCTGTGATATACATGAGATGGTTCGCTTCTGTATTATACAAGAAGGTCTGCACGAGTTAGATCTATGGATTGTGGAGGGAAGCAAAAAAGGTGATCGACATATAGGGACGGATATCGGTAAGAAGGGAAAGTAAAAGAGAAGAGCGACATGGGAAGGGACATTGATATAGCAAGACGTAGACATAGTGCGCGCTTTTCCTATCCTTTCAATCGGAAAATCTGGTTACCCGTAGACTCTTCTGCTCTGTGGTTTTATATTACTCCTTCTCGTTCTTCTTCTCTCTCTCCCCCTCGTTCTATCGTTTCATTTTATTTTCGTTATGTTCGTCTTTCTGCGAAGCTTCTGCTCAGATTTTGGCGATTTTTGCGATATCTCATATCCCTGAAAAATCTATACTTATAAAGCACGAACGGAGTGAAGCTGAATAATCTTGGTGAAATCTTCAAAGAAGGTGAAGCCGACTTGTGAGAATAAGGAGGAGTGGTGGGTGATACATGCTTTGTGAAAAATATCATGGACGGCAGATTATGAAAATTTTCAGAAGACAGGCTCCTCGTGGTATGTAAACGATTTCGAATAAAAATAATAAAATAATCATCAAGTATGTAAAAAAATCGTCCTCTCATTAAATCTCGTACTTTTGAAGTTTATTATTCAGGAAGTAAATAAATCTGACTTGCATTTTTTTCAAAATAGTTATTATAACCACGTGTATTATCTACTTGAGTTTTATTAAATGAAATTAAATATAATACTTGTTACGGGACGAAATTACTATCACTGCGTTGTCAGTCGACTCGTTAAACGATCGAACCTGTTACATGACGATCCCAGAGCGACGAGAGAAGTTTAATTCTCTCGGTATCGCATGGTTTAACGTTGAAACTCCACGAGAATCGTCACATGTAATTAATGCCACCTTTTCCGCGAGGTCTGTGCGCCCAAGAGGGATCATTCCCTCGAGTGTGATGCGCGTCGAGCCATTTGCGTTTAGCAAACTCAAACGTTACATAATTTACCGGCAATTATGCGGCGTCACATCACAAGGGTGGTGATGGAGCGGGTAAAAGACAGTGAGACAGAGGGAGAGAGATGCAAGAGGGGGTAGACATAACGAACGTCCACGTGTTGGGGATGACGGTATTATAGGTTCACAACTCTTGCCATTACTGTTGCTGTTGCAAGAGAATGATGAACCAACATGAAGGAAAAGGGGGAAGTATGGGCAGAAAGCAAAGCATACTCTGTTCAGCTAGCATCCTCCTCAAAGCTGCTGGTATAACGTACTACCGTCGTTTTATAGCATAAAATTACCCTGGCTAATGCATATACATGAAAAGTTAATTGCGCAAACAAGTTCGAAACTTCTCAATGAAATTTGCAATCTCTGAAGTTTCTTTCTCGAGTTTCAGTGGCTAAAAAAGCAGCATTATGCTCGACCAAACCACAAGTTCTTCGGCAACTAAAATTCGTAGATATTAATATGCGCATCCTCATACGTTCTCCACGAAGAATGAAAAAGGTTTCGATGGTAGAACAATGTTGGAAATACTCCGAACATCCTATGCCAGATAACAATGTAAACCGAGAGAAATGTCGTAAAAAAGGCCATCTCTAACCTTCCCCTTCTAATAACACAACGCTCAAGCTACAGAGAAACGGTGTAAAAAAGTGGATCTAAAATCAAAGTCAAAGAGACTTGCGTGAAGAGACTGGATATTCAGGTGTCTGACACATTTAGGTGTGTGAGAGACCCATGGAATACGAATCTCGAGGCTCTCTCTACAAGTGTAAAGAGCTGGTACAACCAACTTGCCATCGTGGGTGATCGATATATCTGTTAGTGTGTTATCGTATCTGACAAGACTTCCTTCAATTCCCTCTCACACTAACACACCTTGCCTACCTTTTTCCTCGACCTGTTTGACGCACACCTCTCCAACGTTTTCGATCCACTCTTTCTCCATTTCTCTCTTCGTTATGCTATCTCGCTGTTTCCACGGTGGAACCCTCCTCCCCTCCCTCACTTCTCGCTCTTCCTCTTGCTCATTCGTCAACCCACTCCGATCTCCTCTTGTCGTTTCTCCCTCTCTTACGCAGCCAGCACAGCTTTGAGCGCCACCCCACGTTTCCATAGCGATAGGTAAATGGAATCCGTAGCGAAGCCGTTGCCATGGCAATTTGCTTCAGCACCAGCTTCGGCCCTCACTCGATCTCTCTCTCTACTGCCGTTGCTGTGTACCTCACCTTGCTTCGCTTTACCCCTCACCATACACCTTACCTAGACTATATGTCGGACTATCCGTTTTGTATATATACATATATATATATCTATATATTATAAAGCTAACCATGGCCCGCTTTACCTCATCGTGTGCACACTCGAAAACCCTCCTCTTTCTCTCCTCTCACCGGAACAATTTCCACCTAACCAATAATATACCAATATACCCTCTTTTTGTGCATAATCCATGCGTCCTTTTCCTCTTTTTATCCCTCATCTTTCCCCTCACAAAAAAGCACGATTTTTAACAACCGAACGTCATGGTTCTTGACTCCTTCAGATTGCTGCGACGATGAACGTTTCTTTTTGTACCTATTTTCATTGCATGTTTCAAATATTTCATCCCACACTATTTGCCTCGTCGTAGAAGGTTAGTACCGATTGTTTTTCGTGCTTGCAAGATTTTTTTTTTTTCATTCGTTCTGGATTATTAAAGACTCAATACGTAGCTGTTGGTATCGTCGACTCCATATGATTTTTGAACTACGTCCTCGCACCGGTGTAACTTACAATAAGACCAGATTTATGCTCTCGTAAACACCATAATGACAGCTCTTTGTACGCCCATGTGTTTCTACTAGAAGTTTCATGAATTCTCATGCGTCAGAACTTCAGGTGGAAATTCATCTTAGTAGTCGCAACTCCGTAACTGGATTCACAAGTTAACTGGGCGCAACGTGTTGGTAGTTCTACAACTGTTTCTTTCATGGAAATATGAAGCAGTACTTTTCTTCTCTGTATGTCGGTTCGTCTGCCTGTTTATCGTGAAGCAAGAGCTTTGAGTGCATCCTTCGGATTCATGAAGATAGAAAGCATTAAGTCGTTGTTCACAAGTTCGAAGGTTTTTTGCGCTAGTATAATAGACTAGAAATTCTATTCTGAGCTTTAAAAATATGTTGGATGACGAAAAGAGGATTGGCGGAGAAGGGATTACGCCTTTTTATAAATACCTGATTATTCTCCAAAATCCCTCTCGCTTATATTCAACCATGGTTCTCCATTTAATGAAACAGACGTACGCATCCAGACGCTCACAAATCCCATGCCAATTAGAAGTTTGACTCGATTAATTACACGTTTCTCGAGACTTCCGGGCTAGCAGTCGGTGACGAGGCTAATTATTGACAATCCTTGGAAAATCTCGTGCAACAAGGTAGAGCGAAGGCTTGGAAACCAGATGAATAAGAGCTACAGGTTGAAGAATGATAGTGCAGTTACGACTCAAGCGTAACAACATTCGGAAGCAGCAAAATTATCAACTTTTTTTTTACCACGAAAAGGCCTGGCATGCATAGATTTGACGGGGATGAAATATTTGACAAAATGTTCCAAAAAACATTGCTCCCTCGATCTATTCATCGTTATTGGTTGTTGTTTATTCATTTTTTTTAGTCAGGAATAGTTTAGTTCAGTGATTCAGAAGCCTTGGAATTTTCTCAACATTTGATGAGATCTTAAACAAGAATGTACCGACGAATGCATCAGACCGTGTGCTTTTTACTAATCCGATAAGTACTGCATAACCAACAACTCACATGGCGCAAAGTCTCGTGCTCGCTACACACGATTTACAAACGTCAAAACGATCATCTCTAAGCAACTACGGAACTTTCGAGTTTCTCGCATCTCATGGAACACTTCCCGTAACATCTCCAATATCTTTTCACAACTTTGCTCGTTAGCGATAATTTGATTCGAAACTCGATTAACCATTAAGACCTCTCTCACTCAGACGGCTGTTTGAGGCAATAGGCGAGAGATTCCTCTTACGTGGTTTTATCCGATCGTTCATTCGAATTGTTCGAACTTTCCTTGAATAGCCAAGCCGCGGCAACAGAGTACTTTTGTTAAGAGACATTGTCATAAATGGAGAAGCTTCCCGTGCTGAAAATTGACATTCAGAAGAAAACATATAATTAAAGGTGATCGGGAATCATTACTATCATTTCTATCAAAAATTGTCGCAAAGAAAACGGTTCTATCGGAAAGAAATTCTAACGGATAATGGATTCGGCAAATGAGGACTCAAAGTGAAGGGTCAATTAAAGAGCAAATCATGTAAATTACTGTCACCTATACAATTTTGCTTATGATTAGCAGACATGTGTCGCTAAGAATTTGGGCTGAACTGTTACAAAGCAGCCCGGAGTTACTCATGCTAAAATTAATTTCCTTATTCCTTCGTCGATTTTGCTAAGTCTTTGGCTCACATATACTCCGTGAAATTAAGAACGAGAAAGAGAAGAAGAGGAACAGAGGGAAAGAGACCGTTTCCTCATCTATCCTCCAATTTCGTAGCCTCGTCGCCGAAACTCTACCTCCGGGGATAATGGATTTCAGGGCCCAAGGCCTTGCTTCGTGTGATGTCACGTTATACAGTTAATTAATTATTTAACGAGAACTGCCTGTGACCTTAACCACACACGTATAGACCACCTCAATCAGACAACCTATCTTGCCAGCTTGTGTCTTGGATGTTTGAACTCTTCAGGTATTTGCGATCTTTCTCTCTGTGCACTTAACGGTGACTATGAACGAAATCAATTTCAAATACCTTTCATCTTGGATAAAATCAGCATTCCGCAACCTTCATAATCGATGTGAGATTCACTTGCGAAATTTTGTAATTATTGTGGTAAATTGACACGGTATACAGATAATTTCAATCGCAATTGACATTTTTTGTGGCCACAAGACGATTAGAAGCTTTCTTTTCTCTTTATACTCTTATTCTATTCCTTTTTATCCTATTGCAATGAGACCAACTCACTTTGTGTGTATTGTACAACCACCCCCCCCCCCCCCCCCCCCCCCCTTTCCCCTCCCTTCCTCCTCCCCGTTCCCCCCACCCCCCTCCCGTGTATTATACCCCCCCCCCCCCCCCCCTCCTCCTCCTCTTCTACCTTCCTTTCTTCATACGGGTTCCAATAGCGATCGGCTATAGGACAAACGCTCAAGCTCTCCTACTCCCTTGATCCTATCCACTCTGCCTGGTGCTGCATTCTCCATAAGCCGCTTACCCTCATTATCGACATCGAATTATAATTAACAGTTCTCCCTACGCAAGCCAACACTGCTAAAGGGGAGCTAAATTCGTAAGCGCTCAGCCGACTGAGCTCCAATAGTGAACGTCAATAACTCCGACTGTGAATCCAGCGTTACGTTATCAATGTCGTATACATATGTAAACCTGTAATCTAAATAAAATCATATCGATACATCTACGATTAATATTAATGTCTTATCGACATTTTTGCAACTGTTGTCGATCAGAAAGCAGTGGAAAGTTTATTTTATTATCGTTTATATTACGTCATATATTTTTCATATTTTTCGCAGTAACCAAATACCATTCCATCATATTTTTTTGGGGTGCACGCAAACCATATTTTTATCATATATTCTTTTAAAACCTGAGAATATAAAGGTTCGCTAAAAATGAGGAATTTAGAGGGAAATATTCTCATACAGCCTTCGTCAAAAGTGTTAGGCATCCTGGGAAATTTCCATCCGGATGAAAGATCGAATATCTCAGCGAAAAGCAATTGTAAACCAATTTGGCGAACAACGTTGCAAAGCGGATGAATCCAGCTCCATTTTACTTTTCTAGCTTTTCAGAGCCTTATACTCGGATTTGCGAAGTTAGGATATTGTGAAAAATCGGCATATTTAAATTGATGTACTGGGTACTACAAAAAAAAAAAAAAAAGAGATGAAAAAAAAATAAAAATGGAGCTGGAGTCGTCCGTTTTACAACGCCATTTGCCCAATTGGTTTACAATTGTTTTTCGCTGAGATATTCGATTTTTTATCCGAATTCAAATTTAACGGGGTGCCTAAAACTTTTGGCCAAGGTTGTATAAATATATCGGACTCTTATTCCGTAGACTTTTGCGTTTTCACTCCTCCGCACCGATCCCTCTCTGGCCTCGGGCTGTGTACCATAAAACATGACTGTGCGCTCATGAAATTGTTAGCTCTCATCGATGTCCCTCTATGGATTCTCTCATACAAGGATTCTGATGAAGTTACGTGATTAATTCACGATTCTACTCGCTGTTTCGTCGATGTCTGCCAATACGCCCCCACGTTAAAAAACCTCCACGTTTGCTCTTTTCCATCGATCTTTCGAAATGTCCTTCGTTATTATCGTTTCATCGTTCTGGCCTCCAAGCCAAACGACTTTTTCATTTATTTCATATTATTCTCGCTACATCTACTTGAGGCTCTACCGTTTTTAAACTCACTATGTTATTCATCCAGATTAATTTATAATTAATTATACATCCTTTACTTTGTTTCAGGTGAGTTATTACCGAGCTTTGTACTTCTGCGGAAAAATAAGATACAATGTTGTTCATTTATCAAGGCGCGATATAACGTTCAACTATCGGTAAGTATTTATCCGATTCTTCAACCATCTAATTCCCGTGTTTAATAACGAAGTATATTCGTTATTTGGTAAGCTCACTGATTGTTCTTTTACAAATGGAAGATTTCGTGTTTTTTTTTTTTATTCAATCGGTATGGATAATACACACAAAAATTGTAGTCTCCATATTTATATTTCTACAATGCCGCATTAATTGCAGAATATAAACTTTTTTTTTGAGCTTCGACACCGACAATTGATTAGAACTTGCATACCGATGTCTGTTTGTTTGTGCATCGCGAACCGAGTCTGACTAGGCGTTACGTTTTTTCATACCGTTTGGTTTTTGACGGGCACTTAATCTACGAGCTTTCAACGTGACCATCAGCAGCGTGACCCGGTTCTCCGAGAGATGAGCTTCTAAAAAGCACTTTGCCATTACTAATGAAACGCACGTAGTGATCGTCACAGTAAAACTTTCGATGCTATCTGCACACATTAATGTACGTTCGTCTTTATGTCTAAATGTAAAAAGCAGTTTAATTGTTTGTTACAATGTCTGAAAAGGCTTGATTTGTTCCAACAAATTTACATTAAAAAACACGTAAACCAATAGATTCGAAATAATTATTTAATTTTGTTAATTATGGATCCGCCGAGAAGATTTTGTAAACGAAAATCAAGAACATTGAATCATTTACATAATTTAATTTATATATTTCTAGAGGTGAAAAAAATGGACGTTTCTTTATGAAGGATAAGGCTCCGGTGTTGATAGGAGCATTTTTAAACAAACGGTTCGATCGATCAATCGAAAATCGTTATTTCAAGCCATTTATGGTTGAATGTAAAAAAAAATAAAGGCCCCATCATTTCTCGAAGATGCTTTGCAAAAGTGTCATAGCAGACAGTTGCCCGTAAAACGAAATAAATTTGAGCAATTAATCGCGTCGGTATTCTCCTTCAGGAAATGACAATTTTTCACGTCGAAGTGAAAAAAATCCTCTGCCGTGATATCAACGGTAGTATGGTGGTAAATGGCGGAGAAAACAGAGCTTCCAGCTCGGAAATTAAACCGCATAAATCAACGGGAGGAAAAGCAAGAAATCACGAGATTTACATGAGACAAATTGACAGTTAGATTTCCCTTGTATTATTCCTCTCTAGTTACTTTCAATTTTTCTTTTCATTTTTATTTATTACTTTTTACCTGACTACTTATTGCGCCTTTTTTCCAATATTACTTTCGTTCCGGGCGCTTCCAAAGTACTCATCAATTTGTGAGTAAATATTTTCTCGCTAGAAGGAATTTCATTGCAGTAATTACGTTGGTTTTCATCTCCATAACTGTTCTCAGAAAACAAAGTCATGCGGAAGACAAATTGATTTTTTTTATCATGTCATAATATTTAGAAGAATCACATGAAAAATGTGAAAATCCAGCACTTTTCACCTTGTATTTTCAACGTTTCCTCGAATTCCAAGACTTTTTTTTTTTGTATGAAAAACACGAAAACTTTAAACGTTGAGGTGAGATAAGCTTCAAGAAAATGAAAAAAACATGAGAAAGTACTTTGCATATTTTCAATTTGCTGAGTTCTTTTATTTTAACGCTGCGAACGTTTTACAAGAGCAACTCAGGTTCGAATGAAAAATATACACTAAGGCACGAACATCAAAACGAAGCCCAACGTTTTTTTTGTATCGTATGATGCGTTTGGTCGACCCTCGTTATGAACGGCCCCAAGACGACTACTGTGAGGTGAAATTCTCGAAAGTTTTTCTACTCTGCAAGAGTAAAACAAAAACAGAAAGAGGAAAAAAAAATATATATATACATATTGGGAGAGGGAGGGAGAGAAAGAGAGAGAGAGAGAGAGAGAGAGAGAGAGAGAGAGACTAAGAGGATTTAAAGGCACAGAGTGTGAAAGTTTAGGAAGTAAGTACGAACAGAAGTTGTGTTAGGCCGTAATCCAAAACTGTCATTGTATTAGAAGGACCGTACCGCAAGCAACTTTTTCTCCTCACCAATTCCCTGCCTCCTCGTTTTTTTACCTCCGTGTATCCCTTCGCAAACTGAGAGACAAACACGCACAATACATATACCGTTGAACCTAAAGAAAGAGTAGCTCCTTCGGGTTCTTTTCAGCATCACACGTGCATCACGAAAAACTTCTGGCAAAATTGATTTACTCTCTCGGGCTCCCCCTCTTTTTCTTTGCTCGCGCATCAAAACGCGGATGTGAGTTGGTTCGTCGTGGTGCCACGATCCATCTACTTTCAGAAGAATCGTTCAGCTATAATACCGTTGATTTATTTTCGAGGTGTATCATATATAATTCTTCTTGACTTTCTATTGAAGTTGAAAGAATTGACAATAAGTGTTAATGAGATAAATGAGCTCCGGAATGTGGCGAATTACATATCTCCGTCGCGATTCTCCGCATCCCTTCGATTTTGCTCGTCGAATTGTGTTATCATTTTTAATTTAATAAGAACGCTCGACGTCCTTGGGCATTGATTCCACAAAGTGTTTCCTGGTTATTGGTAACGAAACACCTCTGGTACATAGAAATGGTGGCAGCATTTGAGATTGAGAGGAAGAGAGGGAAGGCGAGGGAGCGAGAAAGGGTGTTCGAGAATATATCGATTACACGATGTCCGAATTATCTTGAGGGTTGGTAGGATTGCAGAGAGGATAGTTGAAGGGGTTGGAGGATTTACGGGAGAATTGCTCGGTGATATCCCACGGCTAGCATGTCACCACTTTAATTACATCCATCCTGGGCACCCCTAGTTCTCCCGCTCCTCCCCTTCTCCCTCAAACACGCAGAATACACACACACACACACACATACACACTTGCGAGCACACTATCTATAACTCGTTCTATGTCGACCCCATACCATCATTCTGCCTCTGGTCGGCCATTTCGCACCAGCTCCCGTCGGACACATCGCCCGTTCGCTCATTTCCCAGGCTATATCGGCGTCTGCCACGCGTTCTCTACATCCGACGTGTATCAGCGAGAAAAGGGGCAGCAAGCAAGTAAACGAGAGTTTCACGCTGACTACCTAACCAGACTACCGAACCAGTCTTTCTCTTGATCTCTTTCCCTCTCTCTCTCTCTCTCTCGCTCTCTCTCCCTCTTTCTTTCTCCATTGAGTAAAGTGCTGTGAAAAGAAACCGGCTCGAACGTGACGAACTTTAGTTACTTCGATCTACTTTAGTTTTGTCTTACGGAACAGTTTAATGTGAATGTAATTTGTACTCCGCGTGTTTGAATGTTACTACAAAAATTTTCTTTTTTCTGGATTCGAAAGTTTATTGAAAATATCACTATGAAAAAGAGGACTGAGTATTTAATTCTAAAGTGGTCTGTTAAACTTTGCCTCGCAGCTACGCTACGGCATCAATAAACTATTAATAGGCCAAATTTCTTATAGAATCGATGAAATTTCCCCGGCTATTTCATTTTGTTATGATGAATGTCCGATTCATGATGATGCCTGTTTACGTTCTGGAGTTATTGAAATATTTAGATGGTTGGAAAATCGATGATTGTTCCTGGTAATCGGTAATGTGACATAGTTAAATACAAATACATTCTCTAATATTTGTGAAATAAAAAAAACCAACCCTTTTCGGAACTTGGCCGATTCTTGGTTGTTTCACATCTAATTAAAAAATACCAATAACGATTCAATTGGCTTAAACATTGAATTATCGACAATTATTCATGCAAAATGTTGTTCGTTTTGGTTACAATATACAGCGGTTGAAACTTAACCATGATATTTTCGCTTCTGTTATGCGTTACCGAGTGTAGCGGTGCGTTGGGGTAATGACGAGAACACACCGGCTGCAAACGCGTGTTTGTATTCTCTCTGAAGTGTTAGAGAAAGATAAAAGAGCGAGAGCGACTCCCAAAAATATATTGAGCGTTTCGTAACGTTTGCGTCCAATTTGCAAATTCGAAATTAATCCTAAAACCATCGAAACGTTTGTTGCTTCGGACCAGCGAGTCAACAAATGGCTTCAGCCATTTATAAATATGGTTATCCAAACGATATTGAAGGTTGTATCGTGGAATAACATCAAATAGTTTTTTTTTTCTTCGGTCAAGCCCGTTTTATCTGGACGCCTACGAAAACTGGACGATCATTGTATATAAATCCCCAAAACGGAATCTGTATGGAAAGTTATGCAATTTGAAGAAAAAATAAGAATTCGATAAATGCGTAAACTAATTACACGAGTTCGTATAGCTCTTCATGGAAGCCGTAAACAGAAATTCATTCGATTGCCTACATTTCCTAAACATCACAGTTCACATTATCAATGGTCACATTATAAATATTTAAACTCCTTTGTCTCGTGTGATCCTTAAAAATAATGATCCTAAAAAATAATTTTCCATTGCATTCGAACGCAAACGCCACAAGCTTCAATACAATCTTTTCACTACGGTCCGGCGTTTTCATATGTTTACAACTTTTGACGCAGATTTTAGTCACGCATCCGTTCTTTTACCTCTTGCGTCGATCCGTGCCCATTGCGTTTTTTTTTCTATACACGTGCACATCAATATTAAAATATATACATGTTTGCTTGTCTTTCTGACCCCATCCTCTCTCGCATAGCTTTCATTTTGTCGCATTAATTGAAAACAACTGCAAAATGATATTCGGCTATAATGTAGCTTCACCGCGCAAATATTGCCGAGCATTCGTTCGTTCGCTCGCTTGCGCTCACGTCCTCGTGAAATTTAATACCTGCACTGCATACAGAGCACATACCGCACACAAAAATTCGTGTATACGATCGTTTCCGTGACTCTATATAACTGTGCCCCTCTGTAGCTTTGCTGTGAACGCAGCAACGTGTAAAAATCCGTCCACCAGATTCGCGCTCCGTCTACGTTTTTCAATATCAATCCGGCCGAGTCGAGCTCGCTTTTCATCTCTATTAATGGTTTTTCGTGTACTCATCTACACATCTATACACTTGCATACATATTCGTTGCAATCTGCCTCGAGTCTCTCTGCTCATGTACACGACATGCTATGGGCAACGTGTACCGATACGTCGCCCTGTCGATCGAACATGAGAGCCACAAAGTTCTCTGTATATAAATATATATGTGTATTCGCTCTCTCTCTCTCTCTCTCTCATGCTCCCTCATTCGTCGATATATACTCCGGCTGCCACTTGCCGGAACCACTTATGATTCCTGTACGTTTTCGACCTGTTATGATTCAGAGTACGAGAGTAAAAATCGCCAAGCGAATGACTTTTGCCCTGCGCTTCAATGAATATTACAACGAAAAAGCCGATTTTATATCTCGGGGCTTCTAATCTATTTTCTATCAACGTTTGATTATCGTAGCTTTTATCTGTTTCAATGAAGATTCAACGCGATTTTGTTTCGATCATAATTGTTCTTTAATTTATTACGGGAACATGAAGGTGAACGAGTCGCGTTAATCGTTATGATTTACTCGGGAGATATACAATTTACTGTTTCCTTGCGCGATATTATGTAGTTTTGATTTCGGTGAGCATGGCAAAAGTTTATTAAATGGATGTAGTTCATTGAGGATTTTACTTTCTGACAGGCTAGTGTTTATTCTGGACCCTGCACTTGAATGGTTTCATGCTGGCAGAGTTTGATTACGCATTAACCCGCTGGGTACACAGTAAACGGTCAGCCGTATATACTTGTGACAGCTTTTGGAACTGCATGAATAGAAAACGGTTGGTAAATGCGGGTAAAACAAGGAGCGTTTCCATCCGATGATTTTTGGGTCAATTGTTAATAAATTTTCTAACATGGAATATGAATAACTCACGTACGATTCCTTGTTGTGGATAGTTTCGAAACTGCTATGTACTGCAAAGGTTGGTTGAATTATGTAAACGTAATTGATCCGGCATTCAAAATATAGCCAAAACTATACCGTACTGATCTACGCAACATTATCGCGTTCTCGATGTTGAAAGTGTACTCGTAGAATGCATTGCAGGAAAACCCTACTCCTGAAAACATAATAGAGTGTCATCCGGGAGTAACAAATGAAGCCTCAACTCCTTTACGCATGGGGTAGCGTCCGGAGCTGCTGTTACTACAGCGCTTCGTTTCCGAGGCTTTCTTGGTGTGAGTTATACCGTAGGTTTCCCTCTCCGGCGACGTCACTGATTAATGGACCGGACTTGTTCAACATGCCCCCGGTCACTTAGCCCCTCTGTTGGCTAAATACCAGTGCTAATACTTTCGGACCGTACCGAAGCGTTCTCGCCATACCGCTGGACCTCCGAGGAATTTCTTGCAATACTCTTTGTCCCCTGTAATCCTTCTCACGCCTTTTTTCCTTTCCTTGGCCCAACGAGCCTCAACAGCAAATGATATAAAACAGCCCCAAGCAAAGCCTTTTGGTCCAAGATAGACATACACGGAAGGGTATTTGATAAGAACATTTAGCTTCAAATGGACGAAGAGTACAAAGGAAAATTCGATAAAAGTTCAATCTGCCAGAGTTGATGATATTAATCCGTTAGGAGGGTAACCAAGAGTCGGTAAAACGGGTAGTAAGCGTCACGACTAAATTAGTTACAAGCTTGATGCCACTTGTTTTACGTGTCAATTATATGCTCGGCGACTGATGAAATCAGCTTGGTCAACCTTGACTCGATCTCAGTGCGACAACTATATTTTTCTATGTATATATTTGTACATCCCCATCCGAGTAAAGAGGTCTCCGGGCAGCTCTCCGCCTACTCAAACAAACTTGGCCAACGTTTCGCGTGCGGGTCGAGGCATCAGCCCATGAAAAATGTTAATAAGGCAAGTTTTAACGAGGAGAAGTTCGCTTCAGCGACCAAGCACTGAAGCATCCTTCTTTCTCTCTCCCTCGCGCCATATTTTTCTCTCTCAGACCCTCTTTCTATCTTCTAAACGAGAACCCATGGCTATTTTCCTTCGTGGGGTCTGTCTACGTGTACGCGGAAGCCCTTGCGACCAAAGATCGAGCCTGTTCTTGGCTTTTGCGATTTTTTCTTAATTGAGTCGGAGTGAAAGAAAAATAGCGGGTAAGTGAGTATCCCGATAGAGAAATACACTGAGAAGGATGAGCTGTACCTCTACGTATCTCTTTTTCTCACCATTCCGAAAAATTTTCTTCACTTCCCTTGCGGCATTTCGCGAAGCTTTCCCATCTCTGTCTCTATATCTCCGATAAAAGCGAGTTAACTCTCCCGTATACCGACGCCCCTCTGCTCTACGTCCCGCAAGCTCACAGCTTCGCGACCCTCTCTCTAGTAATTTTGCACGGGTCAGCAGGCAATGTGCTCCACCCTCGGTTGTCTCCTAGCACCATCGTCAACGAGTATAACCGCCAGCAGCTGGATCGCACGGCCAACCGTGCGATCACTCTTATTCGCCTTATATACTGCTCTTCATTCTCGATCCGTCGTGACAACCGCCTATGTACTATAACCCTGAATAGTAGTATATTTCCAATTTCGAGTTATTACGACGACACTGAATTTTCTGTTTCAAACTATATTACGCAATACTATTGAATCTATTCCATTTTTCCCGAAGATAAACCTATGAACACTTGAAATTTCGAGATTTTTTTAAATTAAATTTCAACAATCGCTGGATACTCGAAGAATAATTGATGAATTGTAGATTTATCAGTTAATCAATTTATTTTCACACCGTGTTCTTTGAAGCCAAAGGAATACTTTGTATAATACATCAGAGTTTCGCACCATAATTCGAGGACGTTGACGCAGATTCTCCAATCATCATATCCACGGAGTTGGCACGTGTACGGTTTTGCCTCTCGTTGGATTTGCAACTTTGATGGGACGATCTACGCCTGTCTGTCATTTTCCTGATTTTCTCATTTGACGAAGAATGGATATTTCCTTGTTCACTCGAAAATATGTCAATATTTGGTTGACTGCCTTAAACATCAAAACTGACTCCGATCAATCGCAGTTCATTATAATTGCGGCGTTGAAGTTTCAATGACGCAATAAGGAACTCCTGTCAGTTGATACTTATGACAGCTGGCGATTGAAGTGGCAATGAGTGGTCGAAAAACTGAAGATTATTCGGAGTAAGGAGCTAAGGAAGAGCCTGGATGGTAGGCATGATCGACGAAAGGCAAACAGGGAGACGTTGACCAAGCAAGCATGGTACGGTAAAGTCGTTATACGTCCGACACCTGCACCTCCTCTTTTTGAAGCCCCTTTTCCTCTGACTCGTTCTTCTTCACTTCCTCACCCCTGTCCCATCCCCCTATCTCGTCTTCATCCTCCCTATTACAAGCACAATGTTAAAGGGACTCCCGACGAGATTGAATTTGCTAACGGAAAACGCGAGTGAGTGAAACGTATTTGCTTTTTATCCCTCACTCCATTGAGGAATCTCTCCTTCGGCGTCTGCCAACCTACGTCGGAGTCTCCACTCGTCTTGCGTCGACGTAGTACAGACCACCTAAGATTTCGTCTCAAGGCCTCACTCGCTCTCACTCTCTCTTTCTCTCTTTTTCGGTCTCTCTTAGTTTCTCTCTTTCTCCCAATCTTTCTCCAGTTTTCTCTCGTCACTCGCTCTCTTTCCGTGTACCATCGTCTTTCCTTTGCTGAATTTCCCCTCCCTCAGGGCGGCCTGCCAACAAATCGAAGAGGAGAGAACCAACTTATATGTACATTTGTCCGACGTCAAGAAAGTAGAGAAAATATATACCGTATCAATTTAATATGACATTTTATTGTGGTATACCCGTGTATATGTCAACATAAAAAATTAGCAATTAGAAAAGATTTTTGTATCAATCATCCGAATATTTTCAATTCGACATTTCTGAAGATTACCAACAGCGTTGGCTGCGCAGTTGGCGAGGAACATATCTCCTGGTGTAAGCGTTACGTTTAGAGCGTTAGGAAGTCGTGGTTGTCAGCAACACTCTTCAGTATCGAAAGAGCGTGAAAGTTAATGAAGTAAAGGAAAAGTTTCGTTAACATGATGAGATGGGCTTATGAAATCCCGAAAAGAGTGCCCGTAATGTTCTGCGAGTGAGAACACGAAAGAACGTAAACAATTAAAAAGAGTTCATATTTATATCCGAACGTTACCAGCGAGTGGCGCGTTTACCGGTTAACTTTTACTCCACCTCTTTGCGGGCCGCTTTAATAAATTTTATAAATTTTATTTCTTAACTTAAACATTTAATTCAACTAGTCTCAATTACATTTAAATAAATCCATTAAATGCCAACTGAGTGACTATATAATTTTAAAACTATCAAAATCAAAATGTCATCGAAATCAATATTGAACGATTCAATATTCATGACCATACTCCTCATTGTTTTTTCACTATTAGCTATGCCCACACTTGAATTGTATAAAGATCTGTGCTTTCCATGAAGATCCAATCTCACGATCTACCCTGTTGCATTTGTGACTGCAGAAATGTGAGAATGAGGATGTAAGGATATCCACCCGTTCTCGCACTCATTAACCGCGACGTTCACGAAAATCTCACTCTCTATCTCCGCTATCGTCGACGCCCCAACATGCAGCGTCGTAAACTGTTCATGTGCTCCTTGACGGCCTACTTTCACTTCTCAGAAGCTCTACCACGCTGTTAACGTCGAGATTACGTATATATACGTAGGTGTAAACACTTGAGGAATGAGAATCATCAGGTTGTACAAATTTTACAGTTGATGCACTTGCCAGGCATCCACGTGCGTTCGCAGGGTCGATACTTTTTTGATTAAATGAGCACCTTATTCGTTGTTTCCATAGGGTTAAATGACTTTTTGGCACTTTCTTGGTGTATCAGTGGTGACTATGATTATATTCTCATGCCTAGAGAAAAATCCATAGTAATTCTGGATGTATGATAGTGTCGTGAACCTAAACCATATTCATCGTCAAATATCGGTGACCGAAAAGTTAGATCGCTGTTAAAACCGTCGGGCATCTGGGTATAGAGATTACCAAAATCTATGTCATCAAAGCACAGAAATGAAAGAGTATGCATGCTCTGGAGTCGCCCTCATGCATCTGCATGTCTCCCTAAAATTTAACCCATTTTCGACTTCGTTAATCGGTTGCCGACTTATGCCACCACATTCGCTCCTCCTCCCAGAATGGAACCAAAGTCTCCAAGAGGAGGTGAAAAATACGAGAAGATAATTTAAGGATTTTATTGTTGGTCGGAAAAATGATGTCTCGAACGAAACATGGGAGAAGTGCGTCGATCAGTCAGACACAATTTGAAATGTCTGTTCTCTTTCATAATCTCTCACTTTTCCCCATCAACATCTCGGTAATAATGTGTTATTTCCAATCTTCGAAATTTTATATCATATCCGTCGGTCCCTGAGTCCCAGACATAATTACGTGGTGGTACGATCCTTGGTTTCCGACACAAACATTCCATATGAATGTTTCTGTGCCTCAAGCTACATACATCAGCCTCTTTGATGGATGAACATTTCTTTGACACAAGCGTACACCATCGGTTGCATCAACCAAACACCTTTGCGGTGATAGATCCGTCCGTTTGTTAGATATCTATATGACGTACTTCTCTCTCCCTGATGCAAGAAGATAGAGTCGGTTTGGTGGGGAATGCGGGGTTACCACCTCTTCGGTAGTGAGGTTGTCTGCATATATTGCTCAGAACCTAGTTTGAATGCTTCGCTTCACAGGGACTTTTCTTTTCATGTGGTCTATTCTCTGACCGACAGGTCAATATCGTAACTGGGTCAATCTTTCGTGACATCGTATGCAGTGTCGAATTCAATATGAACGTCAAGTCATGAAAAATCTATTGATACATTGTTCTTGAAGCCATTTCTCTTTCGATTGATATTCATTGGGCAAACTACGAAATACAAATCTGGAAATGGTAGAACTCATAAAGTATCAACAGAAAGGTATTATGTTAACGGAAATAAACGAGTTGATTTGATAATCATGGTATATAAATGTAACATCGGTTCTGTGAATTGAAAATCCTAAAATCCTGATGCCAAATGAAACTCACCGAAAGGGTTGCTCCGTACCAGTGCTCCGCCTCCAAATGCACTCATTGGCAATGTTGCCCCCGTCGGCCTATAAAGTTGGCCTATGCCTGTGCCGTTATAGTGATGCTGTTCGGGGCTCGTTCCGACTGGTTCTGGCACGATGCCGCGTCGTCGCGTTTTCGTCCAACTACGTAAAACCGGGCGTTATATCGTGGACAACAGTTATTCGCCACGGAGGCGCAGGTCTGAGCGTCGTGAGGAGTCGGCGCTTCGTTGGTCTCTCTTCGCAACTTGTGGGTGGAATTCTCCTGCCGGATTGCACTGACCCGCTATTATTACTCAGTGTGCCTTCATCGCGTTCAATGACAGGTCCTCGCACCGTGA
Organism: Campoletis sonorensis; assembly: GCA_013761285.1. Taxonomy (NCBI): domain Eukaryota; kingdom Metazoa; phylum Arthropoda; class Insecta; order Hymenoptera; family Ichneumonidae; genus Campoletis; species Campoletis sonorensis. The sequence continues at coordinate 2,958,740 of JACEOJ010000077.1, read as the reverse complement.
AAAAATAATATTCACTTATTCTTTCACTCAACCGAGAGTGACTTATTCGACTTTTTGTTCCCCTTCATCCGCAAAATCTTGTTGGCTTTTGAGAATGCCTTTTTTTAGTATTTTTGCTAAGGACTATCTGCTCGTTCTTCTTTATAGAACAGTAGAACTCTCGGAATTATAGCAAATGATTTTTTGGCAATAGGATTTCTGTCGGATATTGAAACTTTATGACATGGGCGGTACTCCTGCTGGCTGTGCTGATGGAGGAGAACGAGGGAAACTCCGTTAGTATGACCACGGTATATAAGCCCTGGCACATAATAATGTTGAAGAACGGAACCCTTTTGATGTGTATATATATATGAGCTGTATAGCTAGCTGGCTCGTATGTCACATATAACGTGGTTGGTGCTTTGGCACATATGTATACATAGGTCTAGTTATATACATTCATACTTCCACTCGTACGTCGGGGCATATACCGTATACACCATACAATCAGGAGTATGGGTACTGGCATCTGCACGTAAACCTAGTACCAGTAGATTCAGTGCACTCTCATGGCCAGGCAGAATTCCGCTCGGCCCTATTACCTTCGATTTGTCAGCTGACTGCAGACGATAACGTATTTTCCTCGTTCGTCCTCTATCTCTCCATCTCTTTCTCCACTTCCGTTCTCGGTTCAATACGAGTAGCCAACACCTTCGCACACTCCTACCTATTCCGACCCCACTAGCCTCCGAAAGGGCCTACTTCGTATTACACAGCATAGTTTCAATAGCACGTTGCGTTCTTTTGTTGGCCAGTATTGTCCATATAGGTTTCATAAAATTCGTTCCTACATACAGACACATTGGGCATGAGGATACAATCAGTGGAATTCTAACTGGTTCAATCCTTGTAGAGATGACTGCTCGTCTTTTTTGGTACCCAGTGTTTTTCTATCAATAGAGGAGAGCAGTCTGATAGTGAGCATCAAAATAACTTTTGCCAATTTACCAGTTTTCATGTCAAGTGTTGGTAGCTCGCGTGATTTTGAATAAAATTACTTTGTTTATCATTCTTCTGATTTATATTACAGTAGCGTGACCTTGAATTCCATCAACTGCTGCACAAATGTTCATGTGTGCTGTGAATTCACTAATCCAAATGAAATAATATGGGAGAAACAGCAATGCAATTTTTTATCACCTTTTGATATCAAATTATCGCGGTGGCACATGTTTAACATTCGGATAATGCATTTTAGATGCCACAGAACAAATATCTTGAGCGAGAAATTTGTATGTATTTTTATCTCATATTTTAAGCTGATGCAATAAAAAATCTGCACTCTTTTCTATTCCTACGCATTTAAACTATGCAAACTGAACTTCTTTTTTTACTACTACTAAACTTATTTTTTCTATTTACTTTTGCCGGAGTTTCAATCTGTACAACGTTTGTCAATTATCGATGACTCACATCGTTCCGAAACTGTGTTGGAACGCGATTTACATCGTGATTTTATGACACCAATCAATAAAATCAAACTGAACATACGAACTTGTAAATATTAAATGACTGAGCTTCATTTTTCTGTAGAAAGTTTATTTCGTTAGAATGTCTGATGAAAGCTTGTTAATATGCAAGATAAACATTTCTTTTTGTTCATCAGTCTAATGTTGTGTGGATATGTATATACGGAGGTATTTGTGTACGAAATTTATGGTATGCCCTTGAATCGCCAGAGGGGCAACAGTCATATCATACGCATCCAATTTGTGACGCCAATCATAGGGGTTTGGGAGAGAACATAGAATTTTCCCATCGACTTCGTAGATGATAACATCATTGCGGATTCAACCAGACGTAAACATGACCGCCTGAATCATCATGCCCGTCTATAAGCTCGATGTCACAACTATATAGACATATTGGACTTAAATGAAATTCGCACGAGCCCTGACGAAGCGAAACCCTGTGTCCACTCTCGCTTAATATACGGTCTCCATTCCTCTAGTTTTCACTATGTCTGTGAGTAACACCAATCTCTCCTTATTGTTAAACCTGCTCGCATTTTTGTGTTCACACCGCTCATCATATGATGCATTCACTGTTCTTATTGGCTTTCAAAAAATATTTACGTCCGGGTGAATTGTCGTAGACCGACGATCCTGAATATTTAAAGTACGTGCAGCAAAATTAATTGTAAAGAAAAAAGATTATGCTACGATTAAAATTATGCTAGCGTGGATCTAAAATCTTGTTTTGAAGGAATTGAATGATATTCGAAAAATAAATTGTCGGAGGAAAAGTCACAGTTTCACTGTTCATAAAGTGGTGTGCTTCAGTTTGCTAAACGGTAAAAAGGCACTTTCCTAATCCTTGAAATAGTCGGTAGTGAAAGTAAAAGCGACGAAAAGATCTGCTAAACGAGCTTTGGCAACTGACTGTAAGGGGCTTTTTCGAAACATTGAATTTGAATAATAAATTCCCATCAGATCGTTGGATGACACGAACGAATGAGGGGCACAAAGATAAAAGAGGAGAAAAAGAGCGAAGACGGAGGAGTGAGATAGAGGGAGGAATCACGCGATCCAATTACGCACGGGACGATGAATACCTATTCCGCGAGATCCCTTTGGCGCTTTCTGTTTCATTTCGTTATCTCTCTACCTTCTTTTTCTCTTTCATACACTTGCTTCCAAACTCTACTCGTTTCCTTTCTCACTTTAGATATTTCGTATCCCATCTTTATCTCTCTCTCTCTCTCTCTCTCTCTCTCTCCCTCTCTCTCTTTCTCTCTCTTTCTCTCTCTCTCTTCTTTCTCTTTCTCTTCTTCTTTTTCTCTCATCTTTCTTTCTTTTTGTGACTTTTATTTTTTCACTCTTTTCGTTTCAAATCACAACTGCAGTATGCGCAACCGTCTTATGGAAGTAGTACTGACGGCGTATAAAAGTTATATACCGGTGATGAAGGTACCGCGAGGAGTATGTTTTATTTGTGTATGTCTAGATTCTGCCCATTTTTATTTTCTTTCGCTTCTTTGCGTCTCCCTCTTCTTTCGATCGAAAATCCTTTGTTAGGTGTTGCATAATGGCCAATAATAAGGAAAAAACGTTCCTGGGTACACATGTTTTTTAATGACAAAGTAATTGACATATTGTGATAAATATCTTCAAACTCCCTCACTCACTGCACCTCATTATTTATAGTTGAAATGACCAAAAAATATTACGAAACCTCATAATAAGTTGAAACAAGAAAGCAACAAATCAGTGACAACCTGTGGGTTCTCCACTCGTATCCAAATATACAAACACACGGAAAGCTCCGCCTATTGCTGTATGTCGAGTGCGTATTATAGGAAAACTCCGCCTCTTGGCACACTCGCGTGACAAGTCATGTGTCTCTGCACCGGTCTATAGTGAGACTAGCAGAGGGGAGGGATTATTTGAGCTGCAAAGGGTTAAGTTTATGGTTTTCATTCTCGCGAGATCTAGAATTTGACATTTGGCATGGAGGAAAGGAAGATGGAACCAATTGCGTATGGATGTACACCACAACTCCAGACTTTCGTTGTGATTATAATGCCTGGATCACGTTTTAGTTTCGAACACTTGAACTTTGTCGAGCAAGTTTTGCGGCATGTGAGATCCAGTCGTGGGAGGAGTCGTTGTAATATCATGCACGGCAGGTTAATACGAGTAAGGCCAAGAGAGATCATACAAAATGAACGGGAGAAGCTTGCACATTGTACAAATCGGCATGCACATTTGAAGGAGATTATATTCCCAATGGCACGGAATTTTCTGTAGATATCATACGATCCATATATATTTGACACTAAAGAATTTTGACTATTCACATGTTTTACCGTATTACTTCGGCCGCAAAACGCCTCGTTGGCGCTAACCAGTGCGCTAGCTTTTTTTTCCGATGAGCAATGACAAAAAAATTGAAATCTACAAAATTTTGAACGAATTCACGAAAATGACAGAAACTTTTTCCCATTCGAAGCCGGCACCGTTCATTCTATTCATTGCGGAATCGTCTTCAAATTTGCAATCAGTGTTTTTCATTTATAGTCTTTTTTGAATACCAGAAGAAATTTTGAAGACAAAAAATAATGAAAAATTTAATTTTTCGATTGGCCTTCCCTGAATAAATAATCGATGGGAATGTTATACAGCCTACAGCCTATTCTGATTCAAGGCCTCATTCCTGTGAAAAATTTATCAAAATTGGTTTAATGGTTCTCGCGTGAGAAGCGGCCAAACACAATTTTGCTGTTGAGTTTTATATACACAGAGATATAGAGCATTTATAAAGTTCTTAGCTATAACAGCTTTCTGAACGACACTGCGAGTGTGCACGTGTAGCCTGAGCACCGCTGTTGCATAAATTGAACAAACTAATATAAACAATAATTAGCTGAACTGCAAAGCCATCGAACAAGTGAAAGATAAAAATTCCACACCCCTTGTGGGGTGTGGAACACACCCCCTATAAAAATACCTCCCTTGATCTTCGTCAGTACTGTAGAGTTCAACAATGAGAGGGCGAGTAAGCGAAAACTTAGCGTAATAAACTTTTGGCGAGTTCTCCAAGTGAGGAAGGGTGTAATCGAGCACGCTACCTTATTATTTTCCAGTCTATCCGGTATAGATATTTGCGCGTAGATGTTTGCGTATCAGAAGCATGGTTCAAACCCTCCAAGAGGGATGAACGAAAGCGTGAGACCGGCCAATACGTATCCGTTACCTCTTTCCTATTCTTCCCCACACCAAGAGAAATTTAACTTTCGCTGCTTATTTATTAGATAGACCTCGAAAGTCGAGTTAATATTCGTTACAAGGAATGTGTGGTGAGAAAATGAGAAAAGAAGGTCGAACGGGTGGAGGATGATGATATGCTTATGGTGCTGTGTATTTACTCTTTTTTTTCGTAGTTCCGCGTAACTGTTGTATATAACGTGAGCTCAAATAATCTTCATATTCGCATAGTGCTCAAGCACGGACTTTTAGTGCACAATTATTGATAAGTGCTCATTTTTCCATCCAGCAATAAGTCATTTTAACTTAAAAGAGGGTTATAGTCGCAGGAGAGGAAGAGGAAGCAGCGCTGTGCATGATCATTTGGACAAACAAACACTTTCACGAAACGCAAACTTAATTAAAGCCGTGAGCATCGAGTGTGCTGGTACGGATCAGACCAAAGCGATCCTTCCTAATGACCAATGGAAATTTGCTTTCGAAGGCTTTCACGATTTTCCAGACTCCTCCTCCCTCCGGGCTATAGTTTGTCGGTTTTTCCATCGCTCTGTCTTTCTGTTCTTCTATCTTTCTCCTTCAGCTCTTAATTCTATAGCTTTCTTCATCGCCGAAAGACCACGTACACTTTCGTCGTTTCGACCTATTTCTTGAAAAACAAAAAACATTGCCACGACGAAAAACATTGCCTCCGTCCTGCTAAGGAAAAGAATTCATCTGGTGGAACGACGTGCCTAGAGCTCCGCAACTAATCTCATGGTGACGATCATTTATGTACGTCTTCGGAGATTTATCGATTTGCAATACGTTAATTCCAAATATCCAAGAGAATTCTAAATTTTGTGGTCATTTCATCACAGCCTTTTTCTCTGATATTGGTTTATTGCTCATCTTCCAATTGTTCAAAAAAATATTCCACATATTTGGGACTCATTCATAGTATATTAGGGGTTTGAATTTTATAAGAAGTTTCATATTTTTCGTACCGCATTGTTCTCGTTATTCTTTTGTTTCTCAATCAGTAGCTTACCTTACCTTCTCACCTATTTTTCTTATCCCATAAATGAAAAACTTATTACAGAACGAAGTCGCATACATATAGTAGAATAGGAAGAAGAAGGTTGGGTCAAAAAATGCGATACATTCCCAGATCGTTCCTCCTTCTTGCTCCCGTCACCTATCTCGTAGATACCATGGATAACGTCCAGGATCGCTATGGTTACGGCCTCAGCCATGTGGATCATTCTCTATCTATATATCCGCGTATTCTAATCCGAGGTTGCCTCAATGAAGAGAATATGACCCATTGAGTTCCTTCATTAATCCAGATCGAAGTTCGAGTTGTTACAAAAAAGCTTGTCATTGTAAGCGGTTTTTTCAAATATTAATTTTAGAATGACCGAAAAATTCGTCGGGTGAACGAGTGTCATCGCTACCTCGTCGGTCTATACCTGATCACTTCAAAGATTATAGAAATTTGTATTCGTCCATACGAATGAATCTCATAGCACAGACTTTGCATATTTATCGCCTCAGACACAATTCCAAGTGAAAATTGTCAGATCACAACAGAAAAAGATGATGTTGTGTTTTAGAAAGAGACGGTTTTGTCCATGTCAAATGCATGCTATAGGGCCGACATTGATTTCACATTAAAACTGTGGGGAGACGAAAGCGGGGCACACACGCTGGGATTTAAGCTGGCTCCGGGGCAACTTCGTAACGTCCTATCGGTTTAGTTAGAAGGATAGAGAGACAAAGAGAAATATAGAGCAAAGAAGAGAACGAAATATTGAAATACAGAGAGAGAGAGAGAGCAATGAGCTATGGGGGTGTATGCTTAACACATGGCATATAACTATTGCGCACTGATCGCCGCAGGTCTTGATGTCATCCACCATTCCATAGAAACTGCAGTAGCCATTTCTGCGCATAGTGATACAAGTCTCGGTTGCTATCAAGCAAACAGCTTCAACGACAGCGATTCATTGTGAATTGTAATAGCAGCGTACGCCCCTTCGATATTAAGCTCGCCATGTGTTGGAGTTACATCTACAGACACTGGAGTGGCCTCAAGTATACCATAAAGTCCCCACATGGTCGTTGAGACCAAACGGAAGTACGAAAAACTAAAGTGGTAACAACTTTCTAGCTCTCGATCTCTCTTTCATATGTACAGATATGTATTCCGATCTGAAACGATAATATAATTTGACGTAACAAGTCTTCCTTCTCCATTCGCATAAGGCATCGTGAGGCTTTCGATGACCCTGCGAATCTATCCATTGGAGCAATCACGAGGGCTCGATGTAGTGCGCATTTTCACAATTCAGTGTTTCGCATGTCTTGCTGTGTCAAGTCTGCCATTGGAATTGCAATGCCCGACTGCAAGAATCAAAGTAAACACGAGAATGTCCTACTGCATGATTGAGAACTATTTTATCATAATCGCCTAGTGAATTTTTATAAACGATCAAAAGTAATGTTTCAAAGGAGATTCGTGCTCTTTTTCACCCGTTCCTCAATCGAGGAATCCAGAAGTCCACCGTTACACGAGCTTCACCCTCTTCAAAAACTAATTATGTCATGAATGTCACCCTACCAGCGAAGCTCCACCAAACCCTTAGGTACTGGCTTGGAAATCTTCACCTGCCAAAGAAAGTTCAGAATGCAACGAGAGCTCTTCTTCGCTTTCGTATCTCACAAGGGCTACTACACTCCACCTAGAGCGGGCTTCTCGTTTTTCTTCGCTCTCCTACGTTTCGGATGAAACGTGAACAGTTTTGCGTCTGGCGCGTGATCTTTCAACGTCAAATATGCAATTATACGGTATCCTCGTATATAGCGTTGTTTTATTATAACTGAACAATCAGGTTTTGGATTAATAAACGCTCGCGTAAACTTTCAACTCTCATTGACTATATTTTGCATTTACGGTAGTGTACACGTCTATTTTTATCAATAGTGAGCCCCGGCGTCTTATATAATCTCGACAACGTAGCGAAAGAGAGCGAGCTTTCCTTCGTAAAAAGTTCGGAATTTTTATGAGCACATTCAAAACAGTATAGTATGCATATTTTATGACAGAGCTTCGGGTTAAGGCGATTCGGAAGGCAGCAGGTATGAAAAAGAACTCGTCTGCTTTTACTTTCAGCAAAAACTAAGCGTGAGGGTGAACTCGGATGGTGAGTGAATCAAACTTTAACGCATCGGCTGAAAGAATCCCAATTTATTGGTATTAACTAATAACGAATACACACGTTTTCATCCAAGAATCAAATCTCCTACTGATAAAAAAAATGTCATGCAAGAGTCCCAATTTCCTCCTTTCTGATCAAGTGGGTTTCCTGGATTAAAGTATAATATCAACAAGATTGAATAGTCTTGGAGAAGTTTTCATGTTCATCAAACTTTGGATTTCTCGTTCCATCATTCCAATATCCTTTTCCATGATCCACCATATTTAAAACCAACGAATATGGCACAGCGTAGAGTAAAAAAATATGCTAACCCTGTGCCTTTCGACATTCCACTAATATTCCCACTTGATAGACCGTAATTTTTCTGGCTGCTTTTTTGCTCCCTCTCTCTCTCTCTCTCTCTCTCTCTCTCTCTTCCTTTTTGTGTCTCTCATTCTTCCTCCGTCACTCACTTCTGTTCCTCTTTCTTTCCTTCTTCAGCTTTTACGTACTATAGTCGTTCACATATCGATATACATATCTCTTGGTCGTCTCGTAGTATTGCCAATCTGCCTCAGAGAGAGCCTTGCCTATTCGTAGGGGGAAACCCTCATAGCCTGCCGGCTATATCCTAAAAGTTATCTGAAAATTTCATTTACGATGAGAGAGTTAATAAAGGTAAATATTAGCTCTAGGAGCGGTTTGACGTGAACTAGCGAACCGAGTAGTGCTTCGAAAGCAACGCCGCCATAGGAGTGAAACGGGATGAGGCGGAAGCTCCAAGAGAAAGTAAGGTGCCGACAAACTTGGAAGGCAGGGAAGGGGTTGAAGGGACGTATGAGAGGATTGAGCAGCTGTGCGGTAAAGAAGGACAACTGCAAGTGCGCGAAAGCATGTCGAATAAAGGGGTTATACCCAGAACTGAGAGCTCAGAGGCTTCTCAGCTCATCGCGCTGGCTTTGTGGGCCCTCAAGCGCAGCAGCTATATTTTGCCTTCATTAAAGGAAGGATATCGATTCACGAGGTGGACCATATAATGAAAAGATCTAATCCTTTCGGATGAAGCTCCATCGCGCTAACTCACACTGTGAGCAGACTCGACAACATGACCTGAATTCATTGTCCATCGATAGTCCAAAGTACCTACAAAAGTTAAAGTGGACTAAACGGTCACTGGAAAATAATGTGGGTTCTTAAAAGAAACTAGTGCAATGACATTTGCTAAATTGCTGTATCCGATTCGGTAACCTCTAATCGATTCGTTCACTCCGTCGCCTGAGTATGGCTCGAGCTCATCGTTCTTTTTCTCTACCGTGAAGTGGAGTCCTATTATCAACATCAAACCACATCGAAGCGGGTTACCGCTCAACTGTAGAAGCAAAGGGAACAGTGTCACCGTACGAAGATGAGAAGTCACCCGGAGGCGTCTAACTACTCTGAGCCTCTTGGATATAAATTAAATGCAAATACATGGCATGGGTTGTGAAAACGGAGAGCAAATAACGAGACTTTTGGTGGCGAACCCAAAACAACGATGCGCTGAGGGTGAAGCTCCATACTTCAGCGGTCCTCGTAATGACGTGGTGCGAATGATAATTATGCGACACTATTTGGTATAAATCACGTCACGCGTAATATTCTTTGTAGATTCGCGGGGAGCTTTTTGGGGACTATGGTTTCATTTTGTTTTTCACTTCTGTCTACAATTTGCATATTTGACCAAAGGATGGATTTTCAACGCATGGATGGGGAATGTTTAATCAGAAGCCTACAATATCGCGACGAGTAAAGATTACCATTTTGTCTAGTAATACAAATCGCGTATTTACGAGAACTCATATTCCACACAGGAATGTTCCTATTGCTGTTTGTTAATCTTTCAAAGGGATGAAAGTCTTGTCAAGCTCAATGATCACCGAGAAGTGTTCGAAGAAGGAATTTCTGGGATTCTGGCCAGCCCCAAGAGAATCTATTGACCCAGGCGGTTGGGTTTGGTGAAATAGCAAACGATTAGTAGAAGGCGCCAGTCCGTGAAATCACTAGGTGGTAGCGTTTGGATGAGAGAGGCGAGGGATCAAGAGCAGAACGAAGACACTCGAGTGAGCCACGGCTGCGATGTTCGTAGTTGTAGAACAAGGATTACTTGCTGCGTTTCAGGGCGATCGTGCGGTATTAGGTGGTGCCGTTGCTTGGGTTCGTTCGGTGTACGAAATATGGCCGAGCCTGGAGGAAGCAGCTGGCGTCTCAGGGTGGAAATGACCCGTCATACTCAGCCCCCAATCTCACCCGGAAGATCTCTGAACCCATGATTCCGTGCGCTTACCAGACGCCTGTGTGGTTTACACTGTTCATGTTCAAATATGAACCTGGGTATAGATGTCGTCGAAAACTCGTCTCCTTTGGTCTATGACCTGCCAACGACATTGTACGCTGCGATGCTTTCATGGCTTCTATTCGTTCCCCATTCTACCTCGTTTTTCTTCTTCTTTACTTCACTCCAATTGATTTCAAAGGACGAGTTTAATCATCACATAATTTACCGTCAATCACTATGATTTAACATGCCGAAGTCAATCATTAATTAATAGAGTCCCTTAGAAACATTCATTTTGCTTAGGTATTTTCATACATTTACGTTTGTTCATCGAAAAATATGGTCTAAAGTTTAAGCTTACGTATTGTTACGAAACGATCAACAGAGTGTCTCTCTCTCTCTCTCTCTCTCTCTCACCTTTTTCCAAATTTATTTATCGGAAGTCTTGACGCATCGATTCATCAATTATTGAAATGAGCATACCTTTCAGCCAAAGTCTTCCCATTGCTTAGCACGACAAATCCGCTTACATTTCCTTTGAAATCATTTGATGACCCGATTTGTATTCTCTGCCTGCATATCCGGTGATTCTCGAATATCGTGACCATACCATACAAAAGCAATATGATGCCCAGACCCGGCCGAGCTGCACCCATGGCAACGAGCTATAACTTGCGATCCTTTTACATCGATGCCATTCCCCAAGCTCCAACATTAATTCTGTTGAAGCTCCATCAACTAACCAATGAGCGTACGTATGGGGATGTATTGAATGGCAAAATAGCTATATTCGGCAAAGTGTATTGGCTCGACGTTATTGATGTTACGTAACTTTATTTTCCACGGGGACCTTCTATCGTGGCAAACTTATCTTCGTGGTGGACTTCCGATGTACCTGTACAGACTGTGATGAGTAGTTATGTCTAAATTCTATAATTGAAAAAAAAAAAATTCCACTGACGAGAGTCCCTCAAATGAATATATTAATTTCCTAGCGCCTGAAATCTACTTCAAACATTTTTGCAACTTTTATGTAAACTTTACATAAACTCGTAACTTCAATATATGAAAGTTATGAAAATTATCCAAGTTTTGTTTGCTGGGTCAGCACTAGTTTTATTAAAATTCAAACCATGTTCACGTTTCCATTCTAATTTACGAAATTGGCAACAAATTTTAAATGTTATTCCCCAAACTCCTGTCGAATGGAAAAATAATTTCCTGCATACTTTTATGGTGGGTGTTTCAAGGAAAGGTATTGAAAATTTGTTTTTTTGGCTCCATCAGCTGGACACTGTAGAATATCGGAGGACTAACTTCTATTCATTTAGCTTCAAATCCTGTTCCGTCTACAGATTTTCTATTCGCATTTCCAAGAAACCTGCAAGTATTAACGAACAACATTAATAATTGAAGCGCGTTCAATAGGGAAAACGTGTAATTTGCGTTTTAGGGCATCGATAGTGACAAACGATTCTCGTTCACGGTCCATTACTCAAAAATGTTCAAAGATTGCCGTTTGATGTTGTCGTGGATGCCTGAGTCATTGAATTGGACGAAGGAAGGTAAAGAGATTCCACGGGTCCAAACTGTGGAATTTAAGGTAGCGACGAGATGAGAGAGTACGGTGATGATATCTTTGTTCGAGGATAAGCTTAGAAAGAGAAGAGTACCGCTGAGTCAGTAAAGTGATCAAATTTCATGTGTTCAGGACTGTACTCCCACATGATTTTTCGACTCCCACGTTGTAGATGCTACATCGTAGCAAACTATAGATTTAAAAACGTCAGTATTGGAAAAGTTGATAGTTTCTAAAAATTCCCGGTAATACTTCTCTGTTCGGTTATATCGAAACATTAGTAGGATGTTAGCCTCTTGTAAGAATCCACGAGTGATAATTCATTCGACTCCAATAATTCAGAGTCGAAGCTGTTTGAATGAAACACCATGAACAGGAAAATATTCAATGAAAGGATCCTCCGGGTCAACGCTGTTGTAACTCTCGCTTCCTCTTGAATGTTATCTTCGGCATCTCTCTGTGTCAGATTCCAGCTCCTTTAACCCTGCAATTGCATGAAACCACATGCACCTCTCAAAGTGAGATTCGTAGTACACTGAAGCCTCAATTATCCTGTTCCCTTGGGCTGTAGATCGAAAGTTTACCAATTTAATAACGCATCTTGACGTGAAATCAAGTTAAAATGATACGCTGATTTCGTCGTCCACCAAAAATATGGAGAGGGTGACGTCGTTCCATAGACCATGTCCATTCCCTTTTAAGAAATCAAGTCTCCAGTATTCCTATTTCTGCGACAGCAATGATGCAATGCGAATATTTCATCGAATTCTCAAGAGTAGCCACCCATATCTAATTTTTTTCATCACTCATAGACAATCGTCGTGTTATATAAATAAATGACAAAAAAAAACTGTAATGGTGTTTCTCCTAATTTCTGTTCGTAATTGTATTTGACTGAAACAATTACGGTGAAGCATGCACATGGAGTAATTGTAGTACGATTCACCGTAGACGCGAATAACTGGCGCATGACATCTATGCGCAACAGCAAGCGAATTTTGTGTGTAATGCTCAACCATGACACCTTTAGTATATACATCCGACGAAGTTTCCTCGTTTAGTTGGGAAGCGTGTGGAACGCGGGCGAGCCAGTTTCACCGTCAAGGAAGATTGTACCAGCGTTGGCTGGCACGTACTAATCCGTTACTCCTAATTAGACTCGGATTGGCAACGGTTTAATCCTTCAAAGTCGCTGGGGTGCCGCACGCGGTAGCTACTAGATACTGATTCTGCCCAGCTAGACTATATTCTCATAGCCATGGTCTAGACTCTAGAAAATCGCTGTTACTGCGTGAGCCACGATGAAACAATGTTAAAACTCTGATGTTGGTGTTTGACAATACTCGTGACGTACCGGCAGCTTCACAACGACCTTCTCAGTACATGTCGCTATGAGATTTCAGCAAAACATTATGGGAACATGAGAAATGCGTATTACTTGTCACTTTTTTCCCCCACACATCACAGATACTGAAAGCTGCTGTTATATTTTTAAAACTCAATACACGAGGCACGTGAACATTTTATTCTGCAACCTTCAGTACTTTTGGTTTGTTCCAAATTTACCATATTTTGCTATGGAGTAGATGTATTTATTGATTCAATCAATCACTTGAGATTTACAGGCATACTGTCGAATTTTTTTTTATCCTTGTGGGTGAAAGAAAAATTATAGTCTGCGTTAGCCCAGAAATCTTGGGGATATTACAACAAAAATGCAAATAATTGCATTTTTACTCAGTTTTTGATGAACTTTCGTTCGAAAAAAGTGCCTGGGTCTCGGAATAAGTTTTTCAACTGTATTCAGGTCTTGTCTCGTAGCGATAAGATTAAATATACTTGAAAAATTCCATTGAAGAGATTAATTTTTAAACAAAGTAACATAAAAAGATGTTGAAATTTAATTTTGAATGAATCTTGGTGTCCATGTATGAAATATTGAGGCGACCGAATTCCCAGCAGAAGTCTAGATTTACCCTCTTTCTCTTCCTCCTTCTATCCGTTGTGCCTTCGCCCGAGAGAAACGTTATATCGAGCCAATGACGCTTTGAGTAATAAGATAGGAACGAAGGCGTCTCTTGTACTCCGTCCGAGAAACTCGCGCGTTCCTTCGTGCACCCAACTGATAACGTCATTGCGAACCAAATGGACCGAGATATGGATAAGGGATAATTAGGGGAAGCGAGGCAGACGAAGTGTATAGAAGGAAAACGTTTCGAAACGGCAAGATATACTCGTAGCAGATAATATACGACATATATAAATACATATATAGTACAATGCTGTGTCGTAGAAAACGACTGCCAAGGTACGTCAGTCTGACAGAGCAAGAGAAAACGCCTACGGATGATGGCGAACATTTGTTACTTCAGATTCTACAATGAAGGTTCCGTGCATTCACCTTCGTTTTCCCTTTTCAACTGCGGGTACACTATATCTCAAAGCATCACCCGTGTGGACCGCCATTGCTATTCCTCATGTCTCTTCCTTTCTCTGACGGCTGAGTCCCTGAGTAATGCTGAGTAATCGAGGGCTATACTTACAGTTACAAGATCATGATCTGGCGTCACGCGCTATTACATGATCTTATTCTATTTTTTATTTTTTTCTTCCTATAACACAATGCGAAAATTCGTATTAAATGGGTTACGGAATACTTGAAAATGAATGGAATTCTGTACAGATTGGGTAAAAAATTAATTGAAAGCTATCGAGTGATTTTGATGAAATTCGTAATGCGTATAAAAAAATGAGAAACTTTTATGTTTCGTCAGCATATCACGAATTGTTTTGATATCAATTATTCGAACGAACTATCTTGAAATTATCCGTAATCTCAATTCTTAGTCTTTCATTGAAGTTCTGATGAGCAAACTATAGCTTGAGAAACGGGTGTTTTTTTCGATTCGTATAAACCAAGGGAAAGTGGGAAGTTTTATTTATCTGACGCATGGGCCCACTACCCATTCGGGTTGTATTCTCGGTATGGCGCTTCAGCGCTAAGAACTGTTGAGGAAATCACGAGTAACAGAGTTTCTCAGTGGCTTTGGATGGCCTCTCGGAGGCCATTATCCAACCTGAAGCTCCTTTCCCATTGCGCAATACACTGGGCTTACTCAGAATAGAATGGACAATGATGGGGATTTCTGGAAAGATGTTACTTGATACCAGTTCCACCTCGTAGAAATACATATAACATTTCTGCTTCCTGCATTGTTAGACGATGTTCACCGCAGAATAAGACATTTATTCGTCTGATGAGATACGCACAACGATATGGAGTCCTTGCGGTGTTGAAGCACGCTTCGATTAATTCCAGAGAGTGGAGTTATGTGAAGTTTTCATCCTGGCAACGTATACCCGGAACTATACACTCGAATATCCGATCATTTGGTCGTACGTCATGGTTCGGAGTGAAATTTTTCAACGCGCGGAAAACTGTGGTGATATTTGCCCGCACTGACAATTGGAAATAACGCTATCACGAATCGAAATTCCGAGCTTTCGTGCGTGACTGTGCAAAAATTCGAAAGATTTTCCTTCAACATTTGAGCCCGGATTGATGTGTCGAGTGAGTGAAAGGGATATTTTAGTTTGAGAGCGTCGACAATTCCACGAGCGCATCTATATTATATTTGTGTGGTCAGCAGCTGATGGAAACGAGGGGTCATCGTGCATATAGTATTCATACATTATATATACATATACGTACGGCCTACGCCTCATCAACAGCCCCGTTCAGCCAAAGGCACGTATGGGATACCGCGTCATTAAATTGCATTTGCATATCACTGATCCGATGAATAGGGACTGGCATGCACCGCTGGAGCCAATTAAAATTGACAGGGCTATCAGATGAGACTTTTTCGACATGGTTATCGCTACTGTACAGCACGCATCCGTCTTTGAAATCCTCTCAACCAATTATAACAAACGTGTGCAATCATCTTTATGCATATACGTTTCCAAACGTTTGTTTACTTTTTACAGTCTTCAGCTTTAAAATAAACGGTTATATCTCAGACAAATGTTGACAATGTCTATCTCCTCGATCAACACCCTATTATTATCATTCTCGTTACATTTGCACGGAATAGTATCAACACGTACATAAACGACCAGTCATTTCAGAGTTTTCAGAGCATCAAAACATTCTCGTTTATCCGGATGGATAACATTCATGTCAATCGGTCCATGAATAAAATAAAAAACAGTCATGACGTGTAAAATCGTTGTTAAAAATAGTTGTTTTACAGTCCCAATCCTCCATCCCACCGATCGACCATCGTTTCAGCGTCAAGCCCTCTGATATTTCACGTCTCTACGCAGCATAGTTCTTGTCGTGTTGATATTGGAAGCGAATGTGAGACATGGAAAAGCGGTTTGTGATACAGTGTAAACAGTTTCGTACGGACCCGGCACCCAAGAGATATTGATATCCATATCGAAACGGTTTCCCGAGTCGTATCTCGACACCATCCACAAAAGACATCTCGTTTTACCCGCACGTTATGCGCTTCGATACTTCGAGTGCTGTGGCGTCGTGCACGGTGGTGATTCTGCATTGCTGGTACAAGTAGGGAGCGAGTGAGACAGTGATGAGTCAGTATAAAAGGGATGAGGGTTGTTCTAGAACGGACGTCGTATGATATCGATACTGCGATGCTTCAAGAGAGAGGAAAAAACACAAGAGAGAAAGGTGGCCGGTTGGAGAGGGAAGGAATAGAAAAAGGGAGAAAGCGATAGAGAAATATGATGGAAAGAAAAGAAAGAGAAAGTGGAGGTGAACAAAAATCAAGAGAAAATATGGAAAAGTCGATAGAGTTTGAGGGCGCACGTGGTAAAGCATATCGTCGTCATATGTGGAGCTGGTTGGAGAAAACTAAGAGATGTGAAACGAGACAGAGGTTTGGTAAATACGCAAAACTCTTGGAGAACGCCGATACCACGAAAAAATAAAGCCGAGAGGCCGTGTTTGATTCGCTTCTTCCTTCTTGTTCCTTTCATCTCGTTCGTCTATCTCCGGCAGAGATATGAAGTTCCACAAATGCAATAAAGTGACAATCATTGTGTGACAGCGAAATATATACGTTTGATGTTGCGAGTCCTATGTTGTGTCGTTGCGATTAACTTCTTCCTCTTTTACGACAAGAGAGCACGCGCCTCTCACTCCCCTGGGTGTTCTTTTTCAAGAATCCATACTCGAGAGTCACTCACAACGATTTTTGCGACTCGAGCGACCTTCCCAAGGCTCTCGATCGAAAGTAAATAAATAAAATTTATACACGGACTGAGAAACGGAAAAAATCACAGACGATATTTCTTCAATTATAGGTTTCTTATTCTGTATCTTTTGTCGACGTTTAAAAACGGAATGCATTGAGCAGTAGTCATTTTGCCTGAGCAATATCTTTTCATAATATATTCTTCGCTCATACGTCTTCAATTTTATTCGAAATCCTGCCAACGTCGGAGACAGAGCTGTACTTTCGTCGAATATCTAAGCATTCCCTAACAATGATTAGACTTTTCAAGAGGATTCGATATTACTTTCGGTTGGAAAGCGTCTACGATACACCGTCGTAATAATGCTAATAATAATAACAGTATATATTCTATCGTCCCATTTGCAACGCGTCTTTCCGCGTGATGTTACCAAGCTCGTGGGTATTCTTCGTTTAATTTGTATCGGAGGAGGGATAGAAAATAAGGGGGTTGGGAAGAAGTGTAGGAAGAAGGCAAAGTTGGAAAATCTTGGGAGAAGTTTACTGCGCGCAACGTCGCACCACTTTATTCCCGAGGACGCATAATATCATGTAGATAGTGTGAAACTCCTCCTGTTTCACTGAGCCATCAGCTTTTATATAGAACACCGGAGCACATGGCTCGAATGGAAATTCACCCGTTTCTTCCCGGGCAAGCAAATTGTTTCGATAGAAATTTAGGCGGTTGTATACCGGCTGTTGAATCCGCAAAGATCTTCTAGGAGATAGATTTAAGACGAATTTGAGTTAAATTATGGCTGGCGTCAATCTTCTATGGATAATTTCCTATCAGGACGGACAGCGAGGGGACCGTGGTAATATTTATTCTCCCTCGACTTTATTTCTGTGGGACATGAAAATCGTGAGCCACTTCAAATCAATTTCAAACCCGTCATACAGAGCTCTGTTATTTTATCGGTTTTAGATACTGTGCTATTGATTCAGGGTTTCTTAGAGAGTGTAATCGTAAAAAACAACAAAAAACATGTTGCTGCGTACTCGTGAGAATTTTCAAAAGTACGAAGCAACTTTTATTGTTGGCCGGAGACTGTAACTTTCTATTTCATAGAATAAATGATTCGGAAAATCGACCCAAAAAACATTTTTTCAATATTGTATTTCTCGACCGCGTTGAGAGCAAAGAGAAAGATTTGACGATTCGCTATCGTCCGTGCTTTTTCACGCTGCGAGACTTCATTATTTTCCAAAAAATACATTTATGTTGCTTTCAACATATTTGCTGCCAATTGCGAAAAAAATCTTTTCCGCAGTAATAAAAAAATCAATTATTATATTACATTGTCAAGTTGGACATTGTATCTACATTGTAACTACATTGGTAATAAAAAAAAAAATGAATGATTTTAGGCAGAAAATGAAGTGGTTGAAACGATCTTATATTTGTTGGATGAACAGAATTATAATAATGTTTTGTCAATAATCAATGATTGTATCAGCATTAAATTCAATTATTTCTCATCATATTACATCGGTGGGATGATTCATATGAAAATAATGGAAAATGTACTTTGAAACTCAATAGATGAGGAAACGAGTAAATAGTTGTTGTAAAGCAATGTCCATATAACGTGATACGAGATAGGATGTTAACGATGGATTTAATTAGTTAACAACGTGATCAGAATAATCCGATGCCAATGAATGAACATTGTGGAACGAGTCAATGGATAAAAAATCCTCACAATATTGTGCAATTCTTCGCATTTCCCACCCTTGTAGCTCTTCATCGCATCCCGTTTACTTCGATTTCATCAAACAATTAAATGCCGGTTAATTAAAATTGAATCGTTTTTTTTTTCGAAGAGCGTCGCAATAACTTTATATTTCTTTAATTTATCCAGATGGGTAGAATTTGTTGCACTCAATAAATTTGCTGTATCCAAAGGTGTGTGTCAGTGCATACACGTTTAGATCGGCCAGGGGAATGGTACGATAAATTCGGGTTGATTAATTGTCGAAAAGAACGAGGTGAACGATCGTACTGCCTTGGCACGTTTGAGGCTGTAGCAATAAGAGGTAGCAAAGACGATCTCCAAGGGTTTCGTCCAAAGCTTCTACTAGCACGTAACCCGACGTATAAGAGGGTGAGAAACCCTTGGCTTTAATTATTCGACCGAGCCACGAAAATTAAGAATTCGCCGCAATAAATAACCTTTTAATCAGTGAATTCCACGCCTTTCTACGAACACTGGAAGATTCACGGATGAGAAGCTAAAAAAAGGTGGGCGGAAGAGAGAACAACGGAGAGAGAAAGAGAGAAAGGAGAGAGAGAGAGAGAGAGAAATAGAATTGTTTTACATATACTTATGCACAAGAATGCAAGAAGAGGACAGACAAAAATTAGAAGATTCTTCTGCAAAAACTGAGCAATTTGTTGTCTATATCTCTCATTCATTATGGTTCTAACACTTTGGGCTTCAAGATTTATAAACTCTCCGGTCATGATTGATTGCTCGATATGATTGCTGGAGTAACTACGAAACGAAATATATTACGAAAAATACAATTTCTTATTTTTGGTGAATTACGGCAAAGTCATGTTTTGCTCTCACCTTTATGACCTACGTAATCTTTATTTGCTCGATTTTTATTCTTTTCTGTCTGTCAGTTAAGGTATCCCACAGCTGACAGCAATAATCAAACTTAGGAGTATAATCAAAGTGGAAACTTATTATCATCACAAGAGTTATTTTCTGGTATTTGAGGATGCTTTTGCCGAATATCTACTTGCTCCACTGCTGTCCAGTATTTTGATGAACCGGAACACTGTCATTTATAATAACTGTAAAGATAATCGATTAATTACAATAGTAATTCGAAGCAAAAATCATTTTAAATGTATAGTTGTGCCAATTTATAGCATTTTTAAAATCAGAAGATTTAAAGATTAGTGGAATGTAAACAGTTAAAGTTAAATCGAAATGGAGCGAATAGAAACACGGCCTGATGGTTGGCAAAATGTTTAAATGGATTTTTATCCTAATGACATCGTTTAGCAGCGGTTGATGATCGTCAAAACGAACATATTTCTCTCAGTAGAAATATAAATTTGAAGCAGACAACTTGTTCCAATGTTCCCATTTCGTGTTTTTGAGTAAAAATTGCAGAAAGTTTACGCAATTATACCCCAACAAACATTGTGACCCCCATTCACCTGCTTGAATGCCTGGTTTTCGCTTTGGCCACCAAAAATATTTAGGCAGGTAGTTCTTCGGTTCTGATGCAATGAGTCAGCCAGCGTACCGCCAGGGCACCGCTATCCACAGGCTGAGGACCGACTGAAGGATTCACCCAGAATCATCAACCGCAAAGCGACCACGAAGGATCCACAAAGAGGTGTTTTCAGCAGGGATTTATGAATGAGGAGTCAAACCAGCCAGGCTTGCAGTAAAAACACTTGGAGATTTTTTTCCTCATTGGTGTTTGGCCTGGAATTAATTAATTTACTTGTTCCCACCTTGCGATTGCCCTCGCATATGAGAGATGATGATGGTTCTTTTATGCAATGTCGAACTATGCGACAAGTTTTTTACGATCCTGTCAGTTAACGATACGATCTCCAAGAAGATTCGAAAAACCGATATTGACATGGTATCAAACGACATTTTAGGAAATGTTTTTTTCGGGACAAATTAATTTTAGATAATGTTCTCATAAAACATTGTATGGTTTCACATGGAGAGCCAGCTGAGAGGAACGCGTAGCAACAATCGTATTGAGTTTTTATTGTACTAACCGAAATACTAGAATTAAATGTAAATTAAATCCGAATTTGACAGCGACGGGGAGAGAAGAGGGTGAGAGAGAGAGAGAGAGAGAGAGAGAGAGAGAGAGAGAGAGAGAGAG
>JACEOJ010000077.1:2897343-2937782 GCA_013761285.1 Campoletis sonorensis | reverse complement strand
AGAGAGAGAGAGAGAGAGAGAGAGAGAGAGAGAGAGAGAGAGAGAGAAATAGATATTTCTGCCTCATAGTACAGACAAAAAGGGGAAGAGAGCATCGTAGGAGCTTTCTGAAAAGAAAGGGAGGGTAGCGGAGGCCCTTTGGAATCACATTCCTTCCCGAGTCGCTCGTTGTCTCGCACCCTTTGGCGGAAGATCCTGGAGTATTGTGTCGACTATGAGAGTTTTCGGTCTTCTCTTACTGGCTTTCAACTATCCAACTTCGTCGATTGCTCTCCTGTTTCACCCTCCCGAGGTACCATCTCGTTTCTCTTTGCCTCGTCCGTTTCTCTCATTCAACTATACAGTCAGATATATATTTTCCATTTCCCTTCACTAGAGATCTCGCTCGATAGACCTTGAACGGCATTCTTATACCGGTCCGTAGCCCGTACAAAGAAAGGCACATGGTACCATAAAAATTTTCGTACCTTCAATGCAGCTTCTCGCCATACATTTTTTTCATTTCACATCCTATATCAACGGAGCCTTCGACTTTTTTTTTGCATCTATACTCAGAGAAAGAAAGAAATAAACTTATAGTGTTCGAAAGCAATCGATCTGACGAAGGTTCCGCGTTTTGAAAGCCAAGCACACGAACGCAAAGGGAATTCATTTTTAGCAAAATGAACGGTGCAACAAAATTAGAGCTTATAACCTACTTGTTACTCTACGAAAGAGACGAGGGAATGAGAGAGGGAGAGTCAGAGAGACTCTTCTTTTTTTCAGTCAAGTTCTTACATACAGCTAGCATTTTCCATTACGATTCCAATAAATTAATTTTCAGTTCAGCGTCCGCTGGCGTTCCGTTTTCTTCCTTTTCACAGCGTTCTGAAACGATGGGAGGAAGTGGGGGTCGTAAGGTATTAGCACCGAAAGATAGGAGCGAGGGGAGAGCTCGATGGTGAGATGTCTTATACATGCCATTTATACTCCTTACGATGGGACTGCATCAGACTGATGCTGTCGACACCGAGGACTGAATTGTAGAGAGAGGTGCACTCGTCTACGCCCCACCCTCTAGAGTCCCTAGGCAACGGATGACTCACCTTCCTCTCACATAAACGTGAATACGTATCTATGTATATAGCAGTTTTCATCCTCACTACGACAGCAACGTTGTGCACGAGAAATCTTAAATCCAGCCCTCAAGCATTGATGAATCCGCTTTGCCCGGAAATTGTTCCCATCCGTCTACGAGGAAAGCAAAATCTCTCGTCGCCCGACCGGCGAAAACCTTTTTGCCATTCCTTTTTCTTTTTTTTTTTTTTTTTCTTTATCTTTCGCTTTGACGAATCGATCAACACATTTTTTTCCGGATCAAGCCATCCAGGATGAAATATTATGACTTTGGACATTAGGATCAGATGATCGATGAAGATGCCAAATTGTTGAATGATCGATTAACAATTATTTAGAATGACTTGAAACATTTTTTCCTCGAAAAAGAAAACAAAAAACAACTGGAATTTCATCTTTGTGCAAATTTATGCACTTTCAGAGTTTTACAACTATTCTCCATTTACCACGACACGTTATTTTCAGAGTTTGTACAAATACACACTCACCTACACACAAACACGCACGTGCGTCTAGATTCTTTTTATTTACGTCCAGTATATATATATATATAATTTATTTATTTATTATGCATCGAAATTCGAAAGCGAAAATGAGCTTGAATGTAATCCGCTTTACAACAGCGGATTATTCCATTGAAATTTTGTAATAACATAATAAGGTATAATAGCTTAATAGGAAACGTGTTGGAGAGAAACAGAGAATAGAGTTTGTTTCCGTAATATAATAAGAGATTTTAGAGAGTAGACAAGATAGTGAATGAGGCATTTCCCACAGTTCAAAGTGTCCCCGATACTACAGTGCCCATATCGCAAATCAATATCGGTACATGCATAGCCTGCCAGCAGCGATAAGCCGAGATTGTGAAGAACATATTATGTAAATCATTTAACGAGGCACTATTGACAATACCTATCAAACGTCACTTTTTCCTTCGTAGAGAAAGAGAGAAGATAATAATGAGACTTGATGAGAATCGAAAAAAGTGGCAATTCGTAGGTAACGAAATATAAAAGAGATGCTAGAAATTCCGCACCAACACCAACGCCGTCCAAAACGTCGTTCTTGAATTCCTTTTGCTTGAAATCTCAACCGATGTGGTACGCTGCACGGCTATGAACCCGTCGCTGGACCATGAAATTCCAACCCTTTCGAGGATTTCAATTTGCATGATTTTGTCTTAAGTTGACCACAGTGCTTGAATGGTGGTATCGTGTTCTCTAACTTCTCTTTGCCTCGCTTTCCTTGTCTCTTATCGTTGTCGTCGTTGGTGTCGTTTGTCAGAGCACTATCGGTTAACCTCAACAGAGCCACCGACATCACCGCGAGGCCACTTTCTGAGAAACCAGTCTCTCAAATATAGCGGGAACAACGATACGAAGACAAAAGAGTGATAGAAAAATAAGAAGGATTGAAGATGAAGATATAAAGAGAGAGAGAGAGATAGAAAGTCGGAGTCAAGGCGAGCGGCTTTCGTGCTGGCAGATGTATATATGGCAGGTGTATACCACAAATTAAAGGACTCTCCTCCCGTCTTCTGCCCGCATAGCTGAAAGTCTTTGTTAAGTTACTCACTGGCTCTCGGTTAAACTTGAGATATATATATCTGAAAATCGAGAGTTGCCTCTAGTTCAACGAGTACATATTTCAGGTATAAGAGATTCTGGAGGTTTAAAAGGGACTTCAAGAATGGTGCAGAGGGGGATCCGCATGTCCAGAGGTTTCCTTCTTGCGATCACCCTCCGTCGTGTTCCTTCAGGCTGTATTGTAGCTCGCTTTAAGATTATATGTGCACAGAAGTTACCGAGTCTGGTGGAAAGTTGTTGAAAAGTCTGTGGGATACTAGACTTGAAGCTGTCTTAGTAGAGGCTACTCACTCGAAGAGCGTCGAATGATAATGGGCGAAAGAGAGGATCAGACTGAGAAAAAGAGAAAGTAACATAAAGGGATAGGGAACGGAACGGGTAGCGAAAGAGAAACGATGTCCATATGACGACGGGAACAGCAACTCATCACGTGATCGAGTACCGACCGATAGATCTAGTATACGGTACATACATATGGCTCCGAGTCTCGCGAGCTTCGCACTGCCCGTGACCACATCAAAGCCTCTGTTGAACGAGCTTTGAGCACGATACGCTTCGGTCCTAACCTAGCTTTGACACCGCGGCCAATATAGTCGCTGCCGCCGTTATTAGCCAGCTTCCATTCAATATCCTTAATTAAATTCGGCAGCTTATTCACTGTGGTTAATTACGATTTCATTTTGTACAACCCCCTCTCGCCCACCGTCCTTGATGTACGTTTGTACTCGTTGAGACGCAGTTCTCATGTGTCGTTACTTTCAATGTACATCTACGTTGAATTTATTGAGAAATCAAAACGTCACACATGCTATTTTGACGGATTCTTCACCTCAACATAAGGAATTGTTTTGTAATGGATTTTCGGATGCATTAACAAAATGAATTCCGTATTGTTTACACCAGCATTCACAAATTCAGTGTCTACATACGCAGGATACTTCCGTGACGAATGATAAGTTTCATCAATGTAAAAGTTGGCATTTGACCAGTAAAAAACTAATGCCAAGTGGTCCAATTCCTTTTTTAATCTTCACGTAGTTACTGCCGGCGAATTAAATGAATTTCCCTGGGTTTATGGGATCATTACATATTTCATTACATACTCGAAAATCTACATATGATGCATTCATTATTATTATTTATATATTTCTAAATATGTACGAAATGGAAGATCTCCGGATACTTATTCCACGCTTTGTCTCCGGTGAGATGAGCAACACCAATGATAAGCATCTTCCTTTGATCGAAGTCTGCTCTCCACCAGGAGATAGTCGCAAATTGACTTCCGGCTGTTACATATATATACGACGTCGTCTATCCGTCGAACGAAAGTCACCCGCAAGCACCCATTCACTATTTCTCTCACTCAACGTGAGCGTCTGCGTGTCTCATTCGCTCCTCTTTCTATGTTATCGACTAGCCAGAAAATCTCAATTACCTGTGCCAAGCAATAGAGGGAAAAAGGCGACAGGAATAGAGCATACAGTAATCTCATACATCTATAGTTAATGCTTTGCGTAAAGCGAAAGAGGAAGAGAAAAAGAGAAAGAGCGAGAGAGAGGAATAGATAAACGAGAAAAGGGGGAAGAGAATGAGCTGGGGAATCGAGCTATGAGAGCGACAGGAAGGGACCAGGGGCTGCATTGCATTCTCCGGGTGGGATTACCCCGGATGCTTCCTCCTCGCTTTGTCTCCGGCTCTGACTCCAACTCCGGATTCAACTATCTCCTCTACCCTCCTTCGTGCTTCTTACCCATCGTATGCTTTCTACAAGGAGATCCCATCGTTCTAGTCCATGCGAGTGAGTTTGGCTCTCTCGTTCAAGCCAACGAATTGAGATGGAAACGTCGGCGAGCGCAAGCGAGAAAGTGAGAGACACCGATCACAGAAGACACGAAAAGCTGGCAAGCGAGTGTATTGTCAAGAGTGAGAGACACCGCTATAGGTTGCTAAATGTGAGAGAATACTTATACGTCCGCGTGTGTGCGAACACTGTACATTCTCTTGTGTGTGTGTGTGTGTGTGTGTTAGTAAATTTGCGTTCGCGCAGTAGTTGGCTTTATGTCTAAAGGTGGAAATGAACTCCCGGTATGGACAACGTTAGCAATGACGTGCCTGCATCTAGTGTGCACTCGTTTGTATGTATTCGTATGAATCCTATGTACGTGTGTGTCGGTCTCCCATAGTATCGTCACTCATTCCTGCCTCTCATTCCCAGACAATGGTCACCCACTTGAAGCCGGCTGGGAACCACTACCATATTCTACACAGTCCCATTTCCCTAGGCTGATGCCCTCCCTCTTTCTCCTAATGATAGTTCACAGAGTTTGGTCTTGAGTCAGATGTGCCAACTGTTTCTCCCTCCCTTCGTCGCAGACTATCGCTATACAGATAGCTCCAAAGTTTTCTGACAGTTGGAACATTAAACACTGAACATTAGCCTCAAGCATGCGTATTTCACTTCACCCTGAAAAATCTCACAGATATTCAATCAATGACTTTTCGTGCAATGTTCCACACAAATGTTTTCAACGTATGTAAGAATTCTAGCGAGATTAAATGAAAAGGGAATTGATTAGAACGAATAAAATCCGAGCGTCGCCGATAAAGAGAATTGAGCTTCCGAAAAATGTTTATTCTTCTGCGAAAAAGTGTATTGAATGAACTAGATGAAGAAGAAAATTGAAGAAAAAAACTGTTCGGTCTACTACTGTTCGTGCTGCCTTGAATGGCGGGTACTTACTTAAGCAAATGCTCGCTCTTCGGATTAAGTATCTGTTCTAAAAGCCGGAGGTAGACAAAGAGCAGAGAAAGTCGAAGGCCGAGAATAAAAGGTGGCGCGTTGCCCTTTTTCTCCTTTCACTACTATTGAATCTTTTACTTCAACCAGGACGTTGTAAAACCCTCATTTCCTTATGAAAATGAGAATTTTTCGTAAAATTCACTATTTTTTTTAGTCCAATTTCTGTATCGGAATAATGATTAGTTGTGACACATATTTTTTTTAATTAGTTTTTTAAAAGGCTATGAAATACCATCTCTTTTGATTCACATTCACCTCCGGGTTCAGAGTCTTCACCAGTCGACTGTAGACCGTTATACGTCACAATCCTTTGGAATCAGCCACAAAAATATTTGAGACCATAGAAAGATCAAACCTGCCGCAGCGTCAGCGAAAAGAAATTTTTATCGTTGGCTAACCGCGAGATCAATGAATTGTGAAGGAGTGAGAAAAAGTAACCAAACTCTTTGCATTTACATTGCATATCGTAGCGTGAGGCAAGTGGTCATGATTACTAAAAGTTATACAGTGCCTTCGCTTTCGATGAGATTAAGAATCGAGGTGGAACGCCTGTGTTCAAAAAAGCCCCTCAATAGTGAACTGGTAAATTGAAATTGCTACTGAGTGGTTACTGTATCCTCGTTTTGGAGGGTACGTGATGATGCTAAGCTTCGATATTCAGTTCGTTTATGGGAGAATTTGCATTAAGAAAAAGAGAGAGAGGTAGCGAAGGAACGTTAAATATGCCGATTAAACATTTTGATGCAACCGCAAAATAAAATGGGCAGCGATTGTTTCCCTTCGTTCTTTATAAATGTTTCTACTATTATCAAGGTATGCACAATTTTCTTCAGTCAAGTGTCAGCGTGGTATTCGATTTTTATTTTATAAATATATACTTTTGTTATCAAATTCCATCGGTTCCCTGCCCTTGAAACAGTAAATTGAAAAAACAAATGGTGTTTCACTAGTAACACAAAACTAATTGAAAATGTCACTAGAAATAATGTGTTTTCGTTGCATCGTGAGATGCTCTTGACTTGATAACCCAGGTATCGGTTTCTTTCCATAAATCCAAAAGCTATCGACTCTGTTTGCTATGAATACTCGGAATAAACAAGTGAAAAAATACAGTCACCTACCGCGGGAACGAGATTAAGGAAAAATACGAACTAGCCTGGACATCGCGTTTGACCATTGACTAAAAATATTTTGTCAACCGTCATTCAATAGTTCAGTCATTTTGAATATGTTGATAATTAATTGAATATTACGTTTATATGATTGGAAATTTTTAGAAAAAAGAAAAACTTGCGTTATTGAACGTTGCTCAAAGGACCAATCACATTATCTCTCTTCTATCGTCCACACTCTTGGCTCACGTCTGTTGCCTGATCCACTTTAACTTGGTTCCTATTCTTAGTCTGTGTGCTTGAGCGAAATCAGTTGGTGTTCTTCACGGCGGCACAAGTTCTATCTCTCACGAGTACTTTACTGAGCGTCCACACGAATGAGAGTTGGGGCCAGTGCTAGAGTTTTTGGAGCTGTGCAACCTCTTTCATAATGCCAGACCAAGTATAGAAATCCCTTGCGAAACTTCATCTCCCGTGACGATAACATTACCAATGAGGTTCCGAGAGAAGATTGTTTGGCTTTCCCAAGAAACTCGATGAAATGAAGCTTGAGGATCGGTGAGTTCTCGACAAGATCCTACTCTCTGTAGAGAATTGAAAAAGTGCTGTAACACAGATAAATTGATATCCCATCTTACGTCGTGCTCATACTGGTATATATTTTAATATGTCTTGTACGAGTCCCATATGAGCTAAAAGAATCTTGGTCGAGTTTCAAGAAACAATGGTTCAATGTGCATCATTATATTATGAAGAAAACTTTCGACCGGTTTTCATGGGAACCTTGTCGACTCGCTTTATTAGAAAAAACAGTTAATCCAACCAAATGCTGTATCGACTCAAAGGTTTAACCATTTCTTCCGTTTACTGTAATCAAACTTCATTTATTTCCGTATTTAAATTATTATGTACTAAGAAATCAAAACTGCACCGAGTTCATCGATGTGATTGATTCGATATGGCCGAATGTAATCCATTTCTATCGACGGTCGATTTGGAATGCTATCGAAATTTTTAAATCGTAAAAAAGTTCGAGACCCTTCGTGCATGTCTAAAATAATTCCAAAAGCGTTCTTGTGAAGTTCTAATCCAAATGTGCTTAGGGAGTGAATTTTGGAAGAGTTTTTTCTCGTCTTGAACAGTTGTAATTTAACTACCTGAGACAAATCGGATTCGACTATGGAAATATCAAGAAAAATATTGAACCTTCCGTAGTAATATTTAAAGTATTAAAAAAAAAAATTCAAGTTTGCATGGTTGGAATACAACGAAATTCCTTTTTTTCCTTTTCCACGACTGAAATACTGAATGTACGAGGAAAATGTGGACGATTTCAAACATTAAAAAAATGACGATGGCAAAACACACTTTTCTTAGCTTTTGGATGAGTTTTCGAAAAACTAACTCGAAATTTACTTTCCTTCGTTCTCCAATTTGACCTCCTCAAAATTCTGCTCTCCGATGGTTTTTTTTTTTTTCCAAACGAGCACAAGGTTTGTTCAAAGTGAATTGACAAGTGCGACTTCAAAAATACGTGACCGTTTTATAATTGTTATGTTGCATGTGAAAAAAAGATGTTTTTGAGTAAACTAAAAATTGTGAGCAATTGTTGAACGTGTAGGTTTGATGTAAACGATGGAGGGATCGATTGTGTTTACGGAAAAAAAAAGAATAACGAGTTGATATTACGATATCTGAAGAATGCTCGGATGCAAGGGAACCCGATGAGTAATTGAGAAAAGGGTTTCGAAGTAAACCCTTGGGATAACCGGAAAGTCTTTCATGGAGCTGGCGTGTACAAGCGATCAATGAAGTATAGAGAGCTTGCTTGCTTTCTCGTCGCACACCCCACTCACTTTATTTCTTCCTTATTCTTTTTTACGCTATTTCTTTGTCGTTCTCGGTCCCTGCTGCTAACTTACTGCGCACAGTGTTGTTTCTCTATCCATTCGATGGCTCGCAGTGCAAGAACACGTCCGCGTTTCTTCTCCGCAACTAGAAAAATTCGTACGTTCCGGCTTTTACTACCGTGCGAGTCACAGTCGTGGGACCAGCGGGGAGAGAGCGAGAAGGAGGGCAAAAGAAAGATATAGAAAGAGCGGGTATGCCAAATGAAGGTATTTGTAGGGACTTTATGAGATTTCAATGGCCCCCTTAATCTAAAAGTGCTGACAAACCGCAAAACTTTTCCCACCGCGAACAAACACGAAAATAAATCGATGAATAGAGGGTAGAGGACCGTCGTGGAAAAAAAGAAAGAAAAGTGGTAAGAGTCAGAGAAGGAGGAAGAAAACGACGAGAAGCGAGAGAAAGGGGAGAAAAAGGGAGAGAGAGGGAGAGAGAGAGAGCGTAGTAAGCCACAGCTTCTGAGTTTTATATTCAAAGTACACTGCTTCGTTTGCGTGCTTTTTTGTGCGATTTATCCTTATCTATCTCCGCACACAACGCAGACTCAGTGCGTTGTTCAGTGTAGTAGCGGTTGATCTCTGACTGGAAGAGGGAAGACAAGCGAACCAGAACTATGAAAACTTTCAAGCAAATTTTCGGATATGTGGAGAAAAAACAAGGTTCAGCAGACGTCGATGCTTTGTGGAAAATCGTTTGTTTTCACTCTTCTTTTAAATAATGATGAGAAAGGGTACCTTCGATGACATTCCAGGCGAACTAAATCAGAAATTATTAAACGAGACGAAGTCCATGGAAAGGAAACTCCCTTCTTTGTCATACCAAACTAGTTTATTCCATAGAAAAAATGTTAATACAAATTTGTGGCCTCTTGATGGATGCCTTAGAGTTTCAACGTATTACCGAGGTTCCCTACGGTGCCTCGTTTCCTCTATCGTAGTTTCTATTGATGGATGTTCTATCCCTTTATTCAAATTCTTTTTTATTTTATTTTTGATCCAACGAATGAACGCGTCCATGAACCGAGATTGATTTACTCATAAAAGCCCGACTCTGACTTTTCCGTTATACAAATTCTTGGCCCTCTTGCTTCTCGTGGAATTATGATAATGAAAAAGTGAAAAGGAAACACCGAAAGAATTTTTAATTTAGCTATGTTTTCATTAGAACGTCGCGGGGGATCAGCTATTCGGACTTTGCCAATGTTAATTTTGAATGTTCAATTTAATTACGGAGGTTGTCTGATATTCCAGGAATTTCATTCATTATATGCATTCAACGTATCCTACAATAATAATATAAATATGCATGTGTCTAAAAACGAGTTGATTCTGAATAAATCTTGGTCAAACAGTTCGCATATTTTGTGCAATTCCGTGACCCAAGCATTTATTGTTTACTCTATAACTCGGTGTTATTTGAATATGAGCATGATGTACCGCACGCGGATCAAAATGTACGATTCCAATGTACTGACAAGGACATCTGTTTCGCAGAATAAGTGCAGTATCTGTAGAACGATATGTTCCAAAAATTTGTGAGGGTTTGCTGGCATCAAATACAGACGCGCCGACGCATGTATATATAAGTTAATAAATGTGGACGTAGAGTTGTTGGGAAATTGTGTATGGATACACCGGGCGTCTAGTAAGCCCCGGATAATTCAGTCTAATTTGTTAGCAGTGAGATTGGAGCGCCTGGAATTATTCAGGAGCACAAATTGTTGGCGGTTATGGAAACTGCGAGTGAAAGCCCTCTTCCAAATTTAATCCCACCGCGACTATTCGCAGACGAAGGGTATAACGGAAGAGAGGATAGTTGATTTACATGGTAGTGGGGAGAGATGGACGATCGTCCGTTCTCAGGACATTCCACCATACTTGATTTGAAATTAACCATATTATTACACGTGTATCGGGTAGACGTACGCGTGCTGTCCATCGGATTGCAATGTGTTGAATGATCTAGGACCGATGGTTGTCACGCACACACGTATAGACATCAGCAGATACATTAATGAGAGAAAGAGGAACGTAGTTGGGATGTATAGGAAGTGGTCAAATCTCCATACGTAGTGAAACATCCGGGGAAACGTGAATGTAACATACAAACCACCACCGTGTCGTCCTGTTTATTGATATATGTACTCTATACAGATACCGACGTCTCTATGAAATTACAGTCCAATACTGAGAAAGATTAACCCTCGACAAATTATTTCCGACCACGATGACCGCATCGTATGTGATTTCATTATCAACCGTAAAGGCAGGCTACAACTAAATGCCTCAGTACTATTATTACTGTGAATGTGTTTGTTCGAAGCTTATTTGTGTATACACAAACTGTCTCGAAATTATCGAAATTATCGAGATGCGTGTCGACAATCATTCGTCCCTTCCAAATGCGTTCTTTCCTCCCCGCCGTGTTGTTTCGCTATTTTTCACAGTCGGCTTTTCTCTCGCTCTTTCTATACTTTCCTATTGTTTTTTCCGTTTTTTTTTGCCTCTGATCTTTGATTTTTTGTACCTATTGTCTCTGTTTTTCTCGTCCTCCCTCGGAGATCTTGTAATAATTCACGTGCAACATTTACTGTATACGTATATACAGCTTTCACCATTAATTCTCTGGAATGAAGTCCTTTACTTTCTCTTTATACGCTGTTTTTTTCTCCTCCTCTGGCCATCAGGTTTTTTTTGTTGTTTTTTTTTTTCATATCCATACCCATACTCCGTGGCCCTTCTAGACATGTTCTACTCGGCTATATATACTCCCGCAGCAACTTATTTTTATTTAGTGACTACCAGGACGCACGCGCAGCAAAGAGTTTGTTTCACCTCCTCCTCAGACAAGACGCAATCTGAGGCGGAAACCAACCCCAAGACACCTCCTTGCCTATCTTTCTCTCTACCTTTCTCTCGTTCTCTCCTTCTTTCTCTGCTCTTCGTTCTTGTCGTTATTTGCTTTCCTTCGTCCCACTGCAAGCTTACCGTGTTTCGCCGTCGTCTGACGTACACACTACATGGCTCTGGCTCAGCAGAAGGGTCAGGGGGTCGTGTCCTCCGTGATGAATGCCGACAAACTTCGCTGAAAAAGTCGTTTATAAAGCGCTATACGACGAACCCGACACACCGGGCTTCGCGCGCGCACCCTGGTGCCCACACTTCATAACTCCGTTCACGGTCTGCTCGCGTATTCAACTTGGCGAGAATATGGACCACGCACTAAATTTCAAACCTATGTCTTTTTAACCACATAAAGTGTTTTCTGACTCCTATATTTACGTTTCAGAGTTTTTTTTATCCCTTTTCTTCAAATTTTCAAAGCTTTGGCTCTGAATCACCAACAGAGATACAAAAAGGTTGACTGAAGCCTAGTAATCTTTGTTTTTTTTTTAATGTTTCATTTTGTCACGAAAAAATACAGATCATTTTGATAACCTTGCAACATTTTTTTCTTCAATACCGGAAAATAATGATATGTAGCTGTAAAAAAATGGGTTATTTATTTCTTATCAACCGTATTGTTGCAAGATTTCTAACTATTCTGTATATATTTTGTGCTTTACTTTATCTCCTTTTTATCACTTGTTTGTTTTCATTTTTTTTGTCTGATGATTCCGGTGGCCGTAAGTGATATAGAAACACAGCGAACGGTATGCGATGATAAGAAAATCGGCTTACCGTATTTCTAATTTTCTCGCTGGTCTCAGCAAATATTATGCATAACACCGAGGAGCGAGAGATTTTGGCGAGGAAAGTGCGTGAGCCTCTAACGTCCCTTGAATGTGTGAAACGTCTTTAGGTGACCTCTTCGATATTCTCGAAGATAGTGATTTACAGACCCAATAGTACATTTTGAGATTCGAGATAACCAGATTATGAAATAAACTACAATTTTGAAGATTCTTCAAATAACTCTGTAATTTCTCTTCCGTGTCGAATGTCGATGCTTAACAACAATTTTGTACCATTTTATTGACCATTTTTTTCAAATACGTGTATCAAGGATTAGAAAACTGTGAAGCCGTTGCTTGTAAATATGAAACTTGTCTTCTAGAATAACCTGATATGTCTTCCTCTTTCTCTCTCTTTTCTCTTTATTTTTGTATATATATATATATATTTACTCTTTCCCACGCGGACCTCGCACGGGACTGGTTGAGTAATGAAAATTAATTGCGAACGAGGTCGATCTCGCCGACAAATCTGTGTTGAGCCGTGGTACTGATGACATTCGTGATAATCGAGAACGAGATGAAATCGGAGGTGGTGTCGAGGTTTATTGCTCGATTGGATTGAAATCGATTCAATATATATCTGTACATGAATGCATATATATATATATATAGTATAAATATATATACATATCAGTCGACAAATTTGTAGAGTTACGAATTCGGTATTGAATTAAGGGAAGAACGACAGCAAGGGTGGAGATTAGAGGAAATGGGGGAACGCGTGACGGGAGAGAAGAGCTGAGGGTGACGGAAACCGCGGTCATGGACATTACGCCGCGGTATTAACGTCCGCTTGCGAATGAACCGTCGGGCATGGAGAAACGACGAGGAGTGGTAGGAGGAGAGGCTTTCGAGTCGGAGAGGCGAGTGAGCGCGGACTTCCGCGGGGATACGGAATTGAGTAATTGAATGACAATAAATTTGCATTCGTGTTGTTGTGGCTGGGCGTTGAAAGCCACAACGCGCGTAGACAGTCAGAGAAAGAGAGATAGTTGCATCGGGACAAACACTCTGAGAGTTAAAGAGAGACAGAGAGAGAGATAGAGAGGGAGAGGAGGAATATATACAATTATATCGTACCCAGGATCCCCAGAGTGACCCCCCACGGGCACATCATTTCATAATCACAATGCAAACTGATTTCCACATCATAATTTTCTCCATTAAATGGCCCATTTATGCTAGTTCGATAGTTGCAAAGGCGCAATTTCATCAGATCCATCGATAACTCTTCAAACGCAGCTGCGAATCAAATACTGTGTCACGTTCACAATTCCTCCCTTGATTATTTCAATCGAATGTCATGCCTATTGAAAGTTGGACCAACAACATATTATCCAGGTTTCTCTCCTAAGTCAACACTTGATGTTATACACAATCGAAAGAAAAAAAAAAATATCTGTCACTCGATGTTCGTGTGGCAAAAAGTTTCCGCGTCAAACTCCAACTGGCGGGCTCCTTTTAGCCAATTCCATATTCTTTTATATATTTATATTACAACTTTCAGGGCAACTACATTTCGCAGGAACATCGCGTGTGAAAAATAAAATATGAATTCCAGAGGAAACCCGTAATTTCGTACACAAAAGTGTAGGGGAATGCTCGGTGACTAATACTTGGTATACGCGGCGATACGTATAACCGGATGCACCGGAAACAATATCATTTTTCCAAGTGCGTTATGCTATCTATATGTTTTTACTTCGTATAACATAGGCGGCACGAAGTGGTGAGACCGGGGAAGGGAAAGAGCGATAGCGAAAGCGAAAATTCTCATTTCTCTCCCACGAGATAGCCAAGTCCAATTTCACACCGTTGTAAATACGGTTCTCTTATTTTTGACATTGTCTTCAATTCTTCTTACTTTGTCGCGCTACGAACAAGGAAGAACCCCCCCCCCCCTCCCGCCCTCTCTCCCTCCCACCTTTCTTCATCCGCACAAAAGAACGCTATGGAGTTTCACCTGGTCTCGAGGCTACACACTATCTCGGTTCTTGAGACCCGAGTTGCCGGCACGATACCGTTGGGTTCACAGGATGGCTTCATTTATAATCATTTTCCGGAACTCCATCTTCCGGTTTTCTCGCAAAGAGAAATATACGTAGCTATACACCACCAAAGCAATTTTCAGAAGCAAAGAAAAGTTAGGGCATCTGGTGCATGGGTCACGAGACAAGACGATACTTTCATTTGGAAGCTATCGATTCATTTGGCAGAAATAACCTAAAGTTTTACCTCGGCCTTTGGTTATAAGCTGACCTCAAGAAAATTACCTTGAAAAATATTCGTTGTTGGTGCTAAAGGATTTTGATTGTAAAAACCATACACAATGCATAAAAAATGAAAGATATTTTTGAACGATATATTTTGATGTCCAAATATGAAAATTCCAGGTTAAAAATATCGCATACATCAGTCCATTTTATCACCAGTTCAAATAAATCTTTTGAGACCTCTTTCGTTGCTTCTATTTGGAAAATGCATAGTAAGCATCCTTCAGAAGTTCCGTACCTGGCGTGTATGTGATTTGCATTGATTGTCACTTCAGTATGACAAAACGCACCACGTTTTATCATTGAATTTCGCTTCGTTTATCATTAATTGCGGGCCATTGTAGCGTTTAATGAGAATCTATGAATTATTTTGGAATTATTACATACAACGAATGCGACGTTAAGCTGCTTGTACCAAAATGTTGAATACCTCGGGGGTCTGACGGTTTAATGGCGAGTTACTATATATACCTCAAACAAAAATAATTAACAAATTTCCCATGTGAGAATTCATTTCACGCTGCACACATGGCCCACCAGTTGTCCACAAGACATTTCTTTAAAAAATGATTATTACTTCTATACATTGTTATTAACTAATTATTTTCATTTGTTTCAGGTAAGTTGCAGATCCGCTTCCCTAAAATGGCATGGTTCGTAAAAATTTGTTCGTTTTATTTATTAATACGACCAGTTGCATGCTCACTGAGCATTTGACTTTTTTTTTACTACCACATTTCAATTGACAGTATAATAAAAAATTGTCATTTGCCAGCAATGGCTAAATGCTTAGAAATAAATAAACCGGTGATCACTTTTAAACAATTAATATGAATGATTGTTTAACTATTTATTGTTAATTATTATTATTATTTATTTATTTTTGAATGATTTACGATGAAAATAGAAGATTTTTCATTATTTTCTACGCATGAAGTCAACGAAGAATCATGGCGCGTGATATTTTGAAACGAATCAGTGATCATTTTGGGAACTTTGTATCTCTTAACTCATTCTACGTTGCCATTCATGCGTGTATTATTTTAAAGAAGAAGATCGGTAAACTGGCAGCATGATCGAACAAGCGGAAGATTTCAAATCAGATCTTCGCTTAAGGGAAACTGAAATACGTTGAGAATGATGATTCCAACTAAATCGGGTGTTGCTAGTATTTTTCTGAGGGGGATGAGAAAGGTTCCGCCGCGAGGTACGGTTGTGGTCCAATGTGCTCACGGAGGGAGAAATCCAATTACGCGTAGCGGGCGGTATACACAGGATGTAAACTCACTCGGTGTTCGGTTACCAGTAAAAAACATCAGCCAAATATTGATGCAGAATTATGTTCGGAGTAGTCTATATGGCTCGTCATGTTCATCCCTCTTTCTCTTTCGCCTGCTTTGTGTAAAGTTTGCATCCCCCTATGCGTCATGGTTGTTACGCTATTTTTGAGTTCTCTGTATTTTTCATTTCATCTGCTAGATTCTTTTCCATTTTCGATGAAAAATTAATATTCTGTGAAGAATAAAAACTTTCAAACTGATTAGTCGATAATGTCAATATTTTGTGAATTCAATTCAATTATTTCCATTTTCATTTCTTTTCCTAACAATGCTACATCATTAATTAACTATTTTCGTTACATAATGGTATATGATTGGAATGTTATTTTATATTCGAGTTCGTGGAACGACATTAGCGTAGACTATGTCGAGAAAAAAAAGTGAAAATCATTAGGAAAAATCGATTCGAGAGATCATGGCATAACCAAATACTGTAGTCGTGTATGTTTATATACGATCAGTTTTGAGTTATCCTATTGTTCACCAATATAAATTGTCTATTTGTATTGAGAATACATAAAATTTCCACCTCGATATTAGCTCTGGACAGAAAGGACGAACACCCTCACGCTCGCATATAGATTTCCGGGAACTCTATACACCACAGGCATCGAGGGATGGTAGCGCGGACTTTCCATTATATTCCGTTGGGCGAACACGCGCGGCTGCGCTTCCATCGAGGAAGAGTTGGGGGCTTTACCGGAAAGGCGTGATTGGTAATTGATTTTCAGGCTTCGGTACCTTCTCTCTACACCACGATTCTCTCTCTCTCTCTCTCGCTCTCTCTCTCTCCCTCTCCCTCTCTCTTTCTTTTTCTTTCTCTCTCCCTCTTACACTCTCGTTGTTACCCTGCCTCGCAGGAGAATACATCCTTTCCCGCCGCGGTCCATTTACCGCTCCTTTTCCCTTCCTCTCTCCTCTCTTCCCTCTCATTCCTTCTTTCTTCGTTGTATACCCATTTTCCTTTGGTTTACGTGTATGATAGGGCCTCCATAGAATCGGATGGGACAGGCTAAAACGAAATCATACGGGATTGCAATCAGAAATATCATTCGCCAGAAAGAAAATCTTCATTAATTGGATGGATTCATATAAAAACTCAGGTTAATCTAAATTCACGTATCTGTTGATAAAGTTTCTCAGGGATAGAGACGGTATGTTTTTTTTTTTTTTTTTTTAATCGTATTTTCTTGCATCTATTATTTCCGTGAAATCAACAAAACTTGAATGGGAGTTTAAACGCTGCTCTGTTGTAATCACATCTATTAGTAGTCAAATCAAAATTAAATGATTCCCTCTCTCTCTCTTTTTCGTTCGTTCGGTCGTGCGTTCTTTGTCTCATCATTCTCTGCCTCTATCATTTTTCTAGAATCCATTAAAATTATTCTTCATTGCGCATTGTGACAAATGGGACAGCAATAATCATTGTCGCGAAGACATTTCTTTGTCTTTCTTTCTTTTTTTTTGTGTTTTCGTCAAAGTTCAACAAGGACGAGTTAAACGGTTTTGGTTGATGCACTTTTGTTTTTCGGCACCAACGATGATTAGATCTCTGCGGTCCTCCGTAAAACGGATTTGAGCGGGTTCATTTTTTTCCGACACATTTGAAGTCAACATTTATTTGAAGCATTTGTTTGCATTGATAGACCGTAACGTTGGTGTGACGCGATTATGCAGTAATTCTGCTTTGCATTTTGCTGCAGTTGGAATATATTTCGTTTCATAGTGCTTGATATAATTTAAAAAACTCCATCAGTAAAAACAATTGACGGACAACCTCGGGGTTCACATGGGCTT
Source organism: Campoletis sonorensis (assembly GCA_013761285.1). Taxonomy (NCBI): domain Eukaryota; kingdom Metazoa; phylum Arthropoda; class Insecta; order Hymenoptera; family Ichneumonidae; genus Campoletis; species Campoletis sonorensis. The sequence goes on along the minus strand of JACEOJ010000077.1, from coordinate 2,920,111 downwards.
ACATGGGCTTGAACTTCAAGTCCCGAATATCGTTGATGAAGTCCACAACAAAAATGTCTTGAGCATTCCAACTCCAATTCTGGCTAAAAATAAAAAATTTGATGTTTAAATGAACCGCGGCGGCAATATTAGCTGCTGAGCGAACAAGCGTTCGCACGTTCGAAGGTTTTACAGAGTACAATTGCGCCAGGTTTTTGCCCGAAACTCGGTTTATTTGTTGATGCACAGTGTAACATCAGTTTCAATGAGCTCATGTATGCAACGTGAGTCGGACTGTATAAGAGCAAGAGCTTTCCGTGACGCTTATACGAAGGGTGTTGGCAACGGTCATATTGCGCGACAACGAGCACAGGCGATAGTACGAAGTAGTGATAGCAAAGTGAGAGAAGTAAGGGAATAAGATCAAGAAAGAGAGAGGGAGAGAAAGAAAGAGAGAGAGAGAGAGAGAGAGAGAGAGAGAGAAACGGAGGAAAGTGGCAGGAGTCACATGCAGTTTCGGAATGCTCCAGAGGCGCATACAGAGAAAGGGAGAGAGATCGCGACGTCCGCGAACGGCATTCATATGCGAGAGGAGCGACCATGGCGCACATCGTGGGTGCTGCTATAGAGTAACACTGCGGTATGCAGTTGATTATGGAAGCTACATGAAGGAGCTCGACGTGCTCTAGCATCTTGAGTACCCTCTATGCTATGGTCTCCTAACCCTCTCCGATTCCGTAACGCCCTCTGATCTCTTGTGCCTTCAGACCCTTGGGTTCTGCAAGCCACACATCTTGCTTCAAGAGTGAGAGAGAGAGAGAGACAGAGAGAGAGAATTGCGTAATCCCCGAACGTCTTTCCGTCATCGGTTAATCCACATGGGCCTCTTTCAGAAAGGGAGCAGACAAGGAAACAAAGAGATACAGATGATAGAGAAAGAGAGGGAAGTGCGAGAGAGAGAGAGAGATAGACTGAGAGAAAGGGCTAAAGCAATGGCAAAGATTTATCTAAGGACGCCTCGATATTGCTCGTTTGCTCCACAGGAGGGAAACGCAACTCTCCTAACCTCCTTCTACTAGCTCAGCCTCGCATAAAGCGTCTGCACGTCCACAACCGCGTCTATATTCCTCTTAATACCAGGAGAACGACATGTGCACGTCTCCTTTCATAGAAATATGATATTCGCGAGACTACATACCAGGTATTCTCTTCACCTATTGTCGAGGTTCGCTCCTGACAACGACTCTGCATGGAGACGCTCTCAAGAGATCAGATGATATTGTGATTCTCGTATGTGCTGCTGAACAGACCGAAAGTAACTGTAAAATTTATGACGATATATTTGAGTACATTTCACCCTGGGAAAATGTAACCCGAGTTCAAAAAAAATTGAATCGGCGATTTAGCATATTTCAGTAAATAACTCGCAACAGCCGAAATAGACGATGCAGAAAACATCTGATCTGATCCTTAAATAAGGCAGAAGTTTTAGCAATAGCTTGAGTATAAAAAGTGCATGAATGTTCTCGAGGTTTAAGGAATATCTACCTTTGCTCGGACATCAAAAACTGTTAATGTGTCCCGTAAGACCTCAAGCAGAATAGTTGCAGGTGGACACGATTTGACTAGATCGAATGGGGACTACATGGGGGGTATCTCATTTCTCTATAGTTACGAGCGATGATCTCCTTCTCTGCATTGGCAAGTTGAAGAGAGTCGAGCATGGCAATCGATGAGCTTCGGTTGTCGATGGCTTTTTTTTTTCAACGTATGTTCCAGTTTTTTTTCTGTTACACACGTGATTCGGGGTAATGCTTTACCATAGCACCATATTTTTTGCTATAATGCTTTTGGTTACCCGGTGAATAAAATTAAACCGCTTTAAATGATTTAGTTTCATTTTCTTATTCTAGAATACGTAACAGTTATTATTTATTTGCCGGGTTTTCTATTATCTAGATATTGTATTATAGTTATTTTTGTTAGTAAACGTTCTTTGATAGATTTCGAATTTGGAATCTAATTGGTTGTTGTTTGTGTCATCACCGAAGCAGAAGAGACTGAAGAGGAGCAGATAGATAACGTTAATGAAAAGGATGCCGATTATTCGCAATTTCAACGCTGTGCCAAAGGCTCGATGGGCGGGGGCTTAGAGAAGGGAGGGAGGATTTGGAAATCAAACGCTGATACTACTGGACTAATTACGTTAATTGGCATAATACTCCCAGTGCGCTTCTGGTTAGCTCAGTATGGAGATGACGCTCTTGGTTCGAGTGACTGTGAGGACGATAGTTGATGTACCATTGGGGAACACAGATCTGACTGAGAGATTTTCGCGTAAGAGCACCAAAGGGATAGTGAATTGAAGTTGGATGAAGCAGGACAGAGAAGAGAGAGAGAGCGCGAGCGAGAGAGCGAGAGAGAGAGAGAGAGAGAAAGATACAGCAATAGAGAGTAAACGAGACATGTTTTGGGAAATGTACATCTTCCGCATAGGTGGTGATCACATAGCATCATGTCTCATGAACCTTCGGCAATATTACATCGATTATTCTATGTATTAACTGATTTACGAGGAGACATAAACTCTTGGTTATGCATATTTTGGGAGCAATGAAACCGCTGGCTACGATGAAGCCATACCAGTACAAATTGGTAGCTTCTCCGAGGCTACTTACGATTTGCTACTCCAAAGTTGCACTCCGAATGACGGACAATAAAAAAAAAGCGACGAATCAATTGATCCACGGTCAGTTTTGATGTGATATTGAAATTATTCTCAAAATGTTTGTTTAATCGACGAATTCAAATAAGCAGAAAAGTTCCATACAAAACTTTCAAGATTAATGAGAACGAATTCCAATATTTAAACAAAACTCTTAACATTCAAATAACTTTTGAAAATATCTTCATGTATGTGCATAATAAATCAACAAAGTATCGAATTAAACAACGATAAGTTTTTATTCTATTACAAATTTTGGAGGATTTCGTACTATTTTGAACATTGTTACTCAAATTCCGAGTTAATAGATATTCAGGTGTTTCTGCGTGGTTCATTTTCCTGCAAAACGGTAGAAATGAAATTCAAAAGATCGAATTTGTTGTGAATTCGTACTGCAGGGAGCTGTCAGAAATAATTAAAGAAATGTGGTCGTAACGTCAAAACTGGGGATCTCTATTTGTCTTTTTATTTTTTATCACTCCATCACAATGACATCGATCGGAATTTTGGACAATAATTCAAAATAATAGTGAGAAAGGGATGAAGACCGTTGGACGATAACAAACTCTCTTTAGAAACTCGGATTTTCGAGGAGATGACCTATACGCGTAATATCGGCCGATCGTATGATCAGACTTAACTGTGTGTGAGTATGGGATAATCTTCAAGCGCGATAGGTATTCGCGATGACACGAGCGTTTCCTTTTCGAACGATAAACTCTTGTGGCTTTGCACTTCGCAACACTTTTACGACTCGTATACGCAATGTTCACGAATCTTTGTAAACTGAACTTTATCCAGAAAATTCGTGTGGCAAGTTACGATCAGCTCAAAGTGCAATACTTCGTGGATGGTTGTTGCAGCGTCTATATGTATAAACCTTAAACGAAAATGGTTAGGAAGGAAACAGCACGATAACGGCGTTCAATAGAGGGACGCGAAAACGATTGCCGTTGTACTAAAGCTATTATCAGCATAGAGCAATGAACACAAACTCCTGAGAATCGTTCAACATTTTTAATGTGAGATGGATAAGAGTGGCATTTGCTGGGCCTGCTATAATAATGATGGAAAAGAAAGTTCCACTGGGTTTAACAAGCCGTATAAATGAGGAATGGAGAATTCGTATTAAATAATGAATCTTTTTATCGTTGGATGTAATAGAATTTAATCACATTTTCAAAACCAAATGAAATTTAATATTTAGAAGTTTTTAATGTTGCAAGTCTGTTCGATCGATGGTTTTGGATGCCTTGAATCACTTTTTATTATACGACCTTGGAATAACCTCATCGCGAGTACTTTTTCAACATCGCAGTTAGACTGTGGTGACACCTCATCCTCATCTCTCGTTCTTTATCTTCGCGACACAAGCGTAGGACTAGAGGAAACGCGAAGACGGAGAAGTCGCTGCAGCAATAGCAGAAGTTCTTCCATTAGCGATAACAATGAAAGATGGACACTGAAGCAACGCCGATCATACTGACAAACACACGCGTGTGTTACGTGGCGTTTCCCTTTGCCAAGCAGCCCTATAGCATAGAGAAATTCCCTCACCGTTCGTGGGTGTATTTATATATATATCTGTCTATCAAACATATATAGCCATAAAAAGAGGATTCCCGCTGGACTCGTGCCGAGAATAATGGGATAATCGCGCCTCTAACGCCCCTTTGCGAATAAAAGAAAAACCTCGGACACAATGGAAAGGGACAGATACCCTCAACGTGCGTTTAGATTCCATCATTTCATTAATCCACAGTGAATGATTTTCCAGACATTCATTTTTTCTATTTCCGTTGTTTTTTCATATTTTTATTATCCTCCGATTTGTCATGGCGAGCAAAGAAAATATACTTACGTTCAACATTAAGAAACAAGGAAAAACAATCGCATGATTTTCACCAACTGTGATAATAACATCGAAGGGAGTATGAGGTTTATGGACAGATGTATTTAAATGTAATTAAGTAATATTTTAATGTATTTAAATCTTCCCTCGGGTAATTGATCGCTGATCGCATGCAATTAAGCGAACACAATACTTTATTTTAAATATTTAATACCTTCGATTGAACTCGGCTGCGTGAGTAATCAACACAAATACACACGGACTCTGGAAAAATTGACTCAATCGGTTATCACATATTCACTTGCAAATAATAAATGCAAAGTTTGAATAATTTGATTTCGTGTTCTCGTAAAAATAGGACAGAGGAAAGAGGCTGAGCGAACAAAGTTGAAGAAAAGTGGTTCATATAGAGCGGACGAAAGGAAATATATCGAAGAAGTTCGTGGACGGCACATTTATGTCTGTATGCGCTGAAGTATGTGTATGTATGTTCGAGCTAACGTCGATTCTCTCGCAGCTCGCTGAAAAGGCCGTGAAGAGGAGGAAACGACGAAGGAGGGGAACTTCATACATGATTTCCCTCGAGTCCACGAAGTGAAGCATTTCTAGCGATCTCTTGCATAAATGTACGGATCTATATATCTATATGTATATACATCTAGTGACTGAGAAGTCCGTTGCAAAAAGGAGGTGGGGCGACCACCGTACTTGGTCCGCAAAGTCGTTCACCGTTCCCCTTATCCCTTGCGAGGCCATTGACTGCATCAGTCGCATCTCAAACTCCCTTACCGAAAGTGCCGCTCGATCATGCGTGCATTACGAGATGTGAAGGTCGATATGAACTGAATGAAATAAAAAAAAGTCTATTAAAAGTTGAAACTTTAGGCTTACTTTGTCGTTTCTTCCAAAACTGTACGGGTTCGGTAGATGCGAGAGAAAAAAAGAGATGTTTTTCGATCGTTAATACATCAAACAAAATGTGTGCCGACGATCTTTCTGATTTTCATCTGTTGATTTCCCAAAATATTCAATATCTAAAGATTCATTAATGTATTTTTCGTGGACAGTGGGATTCAGAATGTTTTGAAATTAATATGAATGGCAATCTTACGGAGATTTGTTGATGGGAGAACTTGAATGCCCGCGGAGTCGCGTGATCTCGTTTCTCGATTAAACAGGTTCGAGTTGTCACGAGCGTCTGAATAAGTAATACAAGTAAATAAAGAAAATCAAGGAAAAATCTATAACGAGACTAATTGCAGGAGAAGAGGATAAAAAAAGGGAAACGAACGCGAGGGTGAGTTCGCGGTGCTGGCTATTTCTTCTCGGCTCTTTTTTTCTCTCGCTATTTCTTTTCGTGTCTCCGGCGAAAAAGAGAACGAAAGAGGGAGGGCGAATCGTGAATTAGCCGTGACGAGTAGGTCACAGAAATATACGCTTGAAAATGTCATCGTTATCTCTGGAAATGCTTCGGAATTTCTAATTAACGCCCTCGTGCTGCTAGTTTAATCTCGTGAGGATGAGTTATCGTGCTTAGCCGACTTTACGAATTACAAAATGATGCTTTTGTATTTTTACGTTATAACCCGTGTGTCCATCAGTTTCGTTACAGCAAAAATATATAAATCCATTCAATAGTATTGGTGATCAATAAAAAAAAGTACGTTTGGAATTTGGTTCCGTAGAAATGTAATAACTGGTCGACTGAGAAGGAATGTTCCAGCGTATTGCGACATTATTTGAGAAATGTATTTATCAGCTTTACAAATCTTTATCAAAGATTCTTCTCAAGCATCGATGCAGAATGTGGATTTTCATTACTGTATTAAAAATAGCGTCAAACATTCATATGCTACATTCGTAAAATTTATCGTAAAATTTATTTATATAATAATATAAATATTATTCCAAACGAATTTATTCCAATTTTGAAAACTTCACTCTACATTATCATTTACAGCGACATAGGCTCTCATATCCATGTAAGTCATGAATGTCTCTTTTCACAGTTCAAATAATTCAATTGTCCCCCAATTAGAATCGAATAGTCGAATTTTTGAAGTATCGAAGAACGTTTAAACGGAAACAAAGTCGCGAAAAGATCGTTGAGCATAATTGCACGAATATTTTTGATGGAGAGACATTCTATTGGAGAGAAAAAAGAGAGATCTCTGTCCTTTCAAGTTCTAATCTATATAGAGATATAAACACTGTGTTCAACTACCTTGCTATTTATATCAAATGAGAAAGAGTGAAATAGTATGAGAAAGTAAGAGAGAGAGAGAGAGAGAGAGAGAAGAAAGTTTCGGTTATTGGATGACGGTACTGTCAATCGAACAACCCCTTTTCCAATATGTATGGATGCCATGTCGGCAAACGCAACCCAGAACGATTAGATGTTCGATCCGTATCAATATTTACTTGCTTGGGTGGGCAGAAACGCGACAGGATGGAGGTAGAACGGGAGTGGAAGGACTCACAGGCATGATGGCAGATACGTCGGTGGTGTTATACCCTCGAGTTTGTATATAAATATAGATGTATACATATAGACATATGTATATTTTTCTCTCTCTCTCTCTCTCTCTCTCTTCTTAGGTTAAGTTCTTAGGTTAAGTTTTACTTCATTATATTTATGTACACATTGCCCACGGAGTTTTTTCTCCAGGGCATAATAAACTCTATTCATTCATTCATTCATTCTCTCTCTCTCTCTATCTCTCCCTCTTTCCATTTCTCGCTCTCAGAGTCTCTGTCTCTCTATCGCAAAATAAAAGCCATATATATGTATAGCGAATGCGCTATCAAACGTATTTGCCCGTGCCGCGAAGCAGATATACCGGATTCCCAAGAGAAGGCGTGCTACTGGTCCCGTGGACCGGCTTACTTCGAAACGTGTTCCTCCTCCTCCTCCCTCTTTACTCTCCTAGCACACTCGCTCCACACTTCTATCGCACACGCAAACACACAACATACCTAAGCAACCCTCTGGCGTCTTAGGCACCCTCTTTTCCCACACACACACAAATGATTTTTAACGCATACAAGCACATTACATACATTTACATATACATACCGGGCTAGGAGGGTTATATGTAGACGTAAATATACTTCCACAACGTAGCTTGATGGACCTGAAATTATGATAATAGTAAGTACAAACGCAAGAGAGCTTTTTCTCAACGAGCACCCTTGAGACAAGCACAAATCTAAGGCCACAAACATTTATATATACATATATAATTACAGTCGCGCGTCCAAAATAAGTAGAACACGATGACTTTCTTCGTCTCATCCGAAAATTTGATCGATCAGTTGTTCTTTTATATCCTATTCGAACACTGAAACAGTTTGCTATAACCTACTTTTATCGTTTTGTTTTTTTTCTTTTTTTTCATCGTTTAAATAGGCGAGGAGCGGAGTTATGATACAGTCTTCGATGATAATTTTCTATTCTACTGTTTTGAATGAAATTTGAATGGCAATTTTTCACAGAAATGAGTTGACTACAAAAAAATTGTACGAACCGAGGTTGTTATTTATGATTAAACCCTTCAAAAGAGGCGAGAGAAGTAAGTTTTTGTAGAAGAATTATATTTGTTAAATTCGAAAATTTTGTAACGAGAGATTACGAGTTTGAAGCTAAACCCATATGTTTATTATTATTTATACGTAGCAGCCCGATGATTATACCTTATTATTTCTAATATATATATACATGTATACACACATATCCATTAGAGGAATGAGGCTCCGACGAGAAAAAAACGATATACTGTGAGGGAAAGCCCGTACGAGCGAACACCACACCGTGAGCCGCCGAAAAAAAACGAAATTTTTTTTTTAAAAGAAACATAAAACAAGAACGACACGTCTCAAACCTGGATGCCTCTCACACTCCCTTCAACGAGAGGGAAAGGGCACGGTAACGCTGGGCAATTTTTCAATGGCTCCGGCCAAGCTTGAATTCTCGTTAATTTTTACTTTCTCTCCCTATCCGCTATACTGGGCTCACGAGAGAAAGAGGGATTCTCTTTCGCATGGTTTTTCTCTTCTTCTCTCTCTCTCTCTCTCTCTCTCTCTCTCTCTCTCTCTCTCTGTCCCTTTCTCGCGCTCTCTTCTTTTTTCTTGAACACTTTCCCTCCATTGTCCCATCTTCTTTAGCCCTCAGCTGTGGAAGCAGGCTCGCCCAGCAACGATAACAGTGAAAATGCAGTGGACTGCGTATATACTCACGCCCGCGCTCAGCACGCTTCTTCTTTATCTCCCCATTTGCTCCCTTTCAACTTCCATTCCCAGCCTTTTTTCGAAGCTTTCCTCGAAATTCTGACGCCCCTCCATCATGTCCTGCCACCTCACCCCATCGTTCACCATCTTCTTCTCCATCCACCACGTTCTCCAATTCACCTACGTTCTATGGTTATCCCGCAAACCTCTGTACTTCTAGCCGAAATGGGTCCTCCTCGTACCCTCTGTTCCCGTCACGTCGATAGCCAAACCTGTCGATAGCAACACTTTCCAATAAAGAGGATCTCTCTCGTGCAAACCAACCTGCGCTTGGGTTGCTCGATCCTACGAGAGTGTATACAAGTGAACAGACCTTACCCCGAAATCGTCAGACACACGTACACGAATGGAGGAAAAAAGGGAGAGAGCCGGGGTGGGGGGCAGCAGAGGAAGATAAAAAGTGTCCGATAATGTAATTTTGACTTTTTCGACGGTCCTGCTATCAACGAAGCTTTACAAAAACCAAAAACAAAGCCTACATGTCCTTCACAAAAACTATCAATTTTTATTCATAGTAAATGTACGTACACAATGATAAGACCTGAAAATTTTCAACCAAGTTGTAAACACTGAGGTAGTTCTTGATTTATAACATGACGTTATGTTTTTAACTCAGATCTCATGTACTCTTGTTGGTGTTAATGAATAAATAAATGTGAATACGTCAGAGTTTGACGTTTGATCTTTGAAGCCAGCTAAACATTCAATTTGTTGTTTTATGTGGAGAAACTTGGCTGAATTATGTTCTATTGATAATTCTCCTGGCTCGAAATTGTTTAATTTAACAAGTTTGAGATTTGTATATTGGAATAAAGGAGCACGTACGTGATTGGATTTCCTACGTCTGATACACACATGCAAGCGCATTGATTGCTTATACTGACCGCACAATCTCACTAACCAGCGTCCAGACGCCACGTCCGGCCTCCCACATTTCAACCCTCAACATTTCTCACTAGCTCGCTCTCTCTTTTTCCTTCTGTCTCCCTCTCGGTTACCTATGTCAACTTCCCCTTTGCTCGACACAGCCTCTGTAGAATCTCAACTAAATTGTACTTGAATTCTCGCTCCCCAGATGACAAGGTAATGACAGATCATTCATTGCTCCGTTCGTTCAATGTATGAGCTTGAATAATCCATTCAATAGTTTACAATTAAGTTATAAATATGTCATACGAGAAATGATGAGTTTTTGTGAACGGTCTATTAATTGGAGACAGCTTTTCCAATAGTTCGTTAATTTACATGTGTACAAATGAAATAATTCAATGAAAAAAAAACGCGAATAAAAAACGACGTAAATTGAAGGGAGTGGCTTTCGGAGTTTTCATTTATAATTCATCATTTTCGTCGAGGGAATTTTTTTTTGTACGTGGTAACTCTCAAAAACCGTCGAAGGTAACTTTCAAAAACATATTTAAGATGCGGTTTATAATAATACTTTTTGGTTGCATCATAAATTTGTCCTTTTTTTCGCACTCTGCTTCTATCACTATGGAAAATAAAAATAAAAATAGAAAAAAAAAAAACATCAGAGAAAGAGAAATGAAAAGAGAAAGAAAGTGTTTAGAATTTACGAGAACATCTTTCGCGTGTAGGCATTAACCAGGTGTGGCTACACATAAATTTCCCATCCCCGTGTATATTTCAGTCCAGTGTATACTACGTCTCCCCTTCACACTTTCCTTCTCTTTCAGGCTACTGCACCTCTGCATCTTTATCAAGCTTCTTTTAGTTTCTCTTCCGTCGACAACTGCTATGTTTGTACAGGAAATTCAATCCCAACTCCTTACGTAAACAGAACAAACAAAAAATGCTTAATAATCAGAACACGTATTAATTCAACAGGAACGAAAATGCAATTCATTTACATCAACAAATGGCCAGAATATTTTCACATTAATACCGGTTTCGAAGTATCATTTTTAATCGAATTTTGCCGCAAAGGAAAAATAACATATTCTACTTTACTTAATTTGTCGGATGTTCAAAAATTAGTAAGTTGTAAAAATGTTCTGATGCCGATAACTCTTGAACAAGTCAACTATCGACGAACGTCGATTAATCGATTTTTGTAATTTTTTAGGATACTCCCATGACTCTTCCATTCACCGAAGTCTGGAGAGGAAGCTCATTTTTTTTGAAAAATGACAGAAATTTTGAATATTTGTCAAAAAAATCTTCGAAATAATGTTCCCGATGATCTTATTTCAAACGCCCGTTGATTTCTTGAAGGATTTTTGAATTTCAATTAGTTTCAAAAAATAGTGACTAATTACGTCTATTCTTAGCGTTGAACAGTTTCAATCGAACGTCCCATACATTAGCGTTACGGTACAAACTTGTAAAGGAAGTTGCTTTTCCGTTCTCAGCGCTACTATTTCGCTATACAGTCAAACTCGCGCACACACCCTCGTCTCTATCACTTTCTCTCGCGGCCTTTACACGACGGAAGAGAAAGTAGGGATGGGTTTGTAGGATGCTCTCCTCTCCCCGTTTGTTCTTCCTGTGCGCGTAACTGTAACCCTAAATCACCGAGGACCGGCCAACCCGGGCGTTCGCTCGGAATCCCACCTAATTGCTCCCCGCTACGTTTAAATTACTTAAACCGAAATTAGTTTCTGGATAGTTGAAAAGAATGGCAGGGTTTAAGGTTCGGAAAATCCGAAGAAATTCGCGATCACGAAAAACGGTGAGTGAGAGCTTGTGGAAGTCGCGGAAGAATTATTAAAAATATGTTGTCCAAAAAAACAGGCAGGACTTCGTAATTTCGTATTATTATTTCTTCAGTTCTATCTTCTACTTATATTTTAAGCCGGTACTCAATGGAGAACGAGTTTCAGAGTCCTTAAGGGCAGCCCTTACCACGAAATATAAGAGAAGCTGCAAAGAGTTAGAAAAATGGATAGAGTTTTTACAGATGGAATATTGGAATTGAACATTAATGAACAAACTCCCGAAACTGTACTCAAGGAACGATATTTGTTTATGTAGGATCGAGCGAGTGTGTTCGTAGCGTCGTCAAGCGAGGATTAAATAAAAAAAAGATAATTGGACGACACATATTTATGTAAGGATTAGGTTTCGAGGTTCACAGAAGTCGGTGAAACGAGGTCTTGACTGTCGTGCATGACAGTTGAGGGTCTACGGCGAGAGTGTAAGGTGTAAAATGGAAAAAAATGAAATACTAAAAATACTTTTCGTACTTTATCTCGAAAGTTCAATTTGATGAGTTGTTCAAACTGCTGAAACAGGCTGGTGAAAAATAAATCTCAATTGAAAAGCTCGACGCTACTCTGTTATCACGATATCGTCGCATTTCACCGTTAAATGTAGTTAATGTATATTTATGGACATAAATTTAATTGAAATATTTAATAAATTTTATAGTAGAAACATATTCTGCTCACTGTAACTTTTAAATAGATGATGCGAGTAAACAATTTGATTTTGCAATCCACCTTCCGCTGTACACGGCTTGAATTTCAAGAGCTTTATATGCACTCGGGCCAGCCAAATTTTCACGGCTATACGTTTTGTTTGGACAAATAGAGAGCGAGGAAGATGAAAACACAGTCGAATAGAAAAAGAAAGAGCTGAAAAAAACATAGAGTGAAAGAGAGAGGGAGTTGTCGGCTATGTAAGCCCGAATGAACGGTAGGAATCACACTAGTCGATTACCGTTATTCCGGTCAATCGATGCAACAATGCCCGAGGACACGCCTGACTCGTTAGTCCCCATATGTGTGTCCGCTCGATTTCCGCGCGTGACGATACCGCGGGGGATTCTCACGCGGGTCTGGTCACGGCTTTACACAGCAGGCGCGGGCGCGAGAATGAAATTAATGGCCGGTCCACCAATGGATACCTGAACCGTCGATCTTTCTGCAATTTCTCGCTATCATAAGCAAAGCATATACATATATACATAAAAGTTCGTGACACAAAAGTTATGCCCTTTGGAAGAGATTTCCGGACGCTAAGGAGGAAAAACTCGTCCAACAACCGCTCGGAGTATCCGTTGAATTATATATACGAGAACAAAATAAGATCAGATCTTATTGAATTTATCGTTAAACTCATTTTCAACGGTTACAAATCCTCAGCTGATTTTTTCATCTGCTCATCGATGGAAACAAAAAAATGATGGATTGCGAGTCAAACCTCGCACGAGTAGAGCCCAATATTCTTGGACTTATTAGGCTCCGGTTAAATACGGAAAACGAAACTTATTTTTAGGACATAATTCAAAAATCGTTTTTCTTTTAATATTTATATAATGATTAATATTTGACAATCATATTGCCACAGTTTGTTTACTCATGAATACGTTTGAGTATAATTTGTTTATTAACCAATGCATGAGAGTCAATCGGTGCTGAGAGATCGTCCATACTATTTAATTCAAGGAAGTCATGTTAATTGGGTCGACTGGAAAAGAGCTCCCACAGTTGAACACAAAGCACATAGTTTCTTCGCCGTTCTCGGAATAAAGTCAGAACACCTATACAACTCGGCAAACTTTTAAGGAACATCTTTTTGAATCCGTGATACTCGCCCCTACTGCTGTAAATAATTTCAGAGCGTACATAAAACACGGATATGTTTCTCGTGTATTTGCTCGCACACGCATCCACATTAGGAACAGAAATACTTACGGAATGACCGGCAAACATTACACATTCACGTGCATTTCTATTACTTATCCTTTGCCAGTTTCTTCAGTTTGGCAAATTCTAGCATCAAATGTTAAAAACCTTCGAATACTAACACTATAAGTGTTAGTATAATCGTATGCACGATTATGAACTCGTGTACATTTTGTTCTGCAAATAAAAGGAAAAGCTGGAGGAGAGGAAATGATTGTCATATTTGTGAAGGGCTCATCGTTCCAACATTTCCTCTCCTTCAGCTTTTTCTTTTATTTGCAGAACGTAATGTTCCGCAGAACTCTTCATCTACGAAACAATAACAGTAACAAGCATCGTGTAAACTTTGATTACGATAATGAAACGGTAATCTTAGTCAATATTTATTATTTCGCTAGACTGCCTGGTTATTATAATCCGCGTACTCGAGTTAGTTCAACACGTTTTACACGTGTCCCCTACTAAATTATGATCGTGCATCATGAGCATGGAAGCCGCGGGTACACAAGCGAGTGTGAGGAACTACGATGCTGAAGCGTCGAGATTGTACGAGACATCCTTCTCCAAAACCCATGTGTACGTGGAATATTCAAATTTGACGGCACGTTCTGCCATCACCTATGAATTTTGATACCGAAAAATCGTTGTAGTAAATAAAATTTCGATTGAGTATTCTTCATTCTTTCAACTATATCCACGCGATCGTATTTGTTCGTTTTGAATTTTATCGGAAGGTTGTAAGTGATTTTAATTGGTTCGCAACGACGTTGCACAAAGCTCGCGTCGCGTGTCAAAGCTCAGGTCAAATTATGACGATGGTAAGTCATTTCAACGTCGTTTTTGATGATTCGGAAACAGGATAAAAATTAGTAGAATAATTGGACGCTTCTTACGAATAGTAGCACATTTATATGTTATTTAGCATGTAAACGTGCTACTTTTCGTAAGAAGCGTCAAATTATTTAAAATTGGTCTCAAAAAAGGTTGATTATTAATGTTTTATTTTTCAAAATAACGTTAGTGAAGAAATTCAACGTATTTTATAAGGCAGTTTTGGCGAATAGACAAATCTTTTTTTTTCAATGTGTAAAAAAACCCGCACGCGAAGAATGGGCAGAAAGAAGAGAGAAAGAGAGGGTAGAAAATTACAGAAATGCATAAAAACGAGGAAAGCTTTCTCGAGACAGATGACGGATATTTGACATTGAGAATTCAAGACTTTAGCGGTTTTTTGCACGCGACATATTTCTTCAGTCTTGCCATGTATATTTTGGACGATGTATTATTTTATTTGCAACGCGCCTCTGATATGACTTTCGGCTGTCTCCCGATCTCAGCCCCTCGTAGCCTCTTTTTCACCGTCTTTTTTTTCCTCGACAAATTTATTCTCTCCGTTGTTCCGCTCGGTTTTACATTATTATTATTGCTCGTGGTTTATTTTTTTTTTGCGTCCTATTTTTCTCCTTGAAACCCGTGTGCAAAGACGCATCCCTTTATTCACTCCTTGCCTCTGCATCTTTCTCATTTTTGTTGCCAAACCGTCTGTGTGTATGTGTACGAAAGAGGAAAAAGAGAACCATGGCGTTCGCTCGATGTCTCGTGGGATAGACGGGTCGTCTCATTAGGCGCGATTCAGTGTCACACGACGCCGCGTCAGATGCCTGCCTTCCAGATTGTTCCATTTTCCTTCATACATATTTAAATTATTGAAATTTCTACATTACCATACTCCATTGATTTATCGATGCCTCTATCCCGTTTCCTCCCCCCTAATATTTTGGTGTCTCGTTCTCTCTCCCCCTCTTTTTTCCTCTATCTTCGTGTGCTTTTCTTTTCTCCTGCCTTTATCTGGCGCGATTTTGCTGCAGGATCATCTCGCGCAGCCAAGGAAAGCATTTCGGTGAAAAAGAAAAAAAGACGACCCACTCTGCCTCAAGGCAAAGATGGCTCGGAGGTTGAGAAATTCCCGCTCATAAATACCGCCCTTTAGACGCTTTTTTTTCTTCACCATTTGGCCACGTTCATGATTCACGCACTATTGACGTGCCTTCACGATTACGTGATAACAAATTTTTCATTTTGATGGTTTACGATATTTGTTGTGTATATATAGTCTCGAAAACGTATTTGCTGCACAACGACGTTCGAAATTCCAACAGAAACGTGTATAAATGAAATATGTATATAAATTTCCTGAGTTTTCATATTTATCCAACAAATATGACAGGAGAATATCCCGATTAATGCATTTTTTGTCAGGTGGTCATGCATTGATTGCTATGTTTCAACTAATATTATTAATTCGAATATTCGGAACCCTTTGGAGAGTTGGAAACTTAACAGACCGTGATTAAATTTTGGAATACGCATGAAAAATGGCATGTTGAAAATGAACGATATACCAAAACATATCATAGGGGATGAGACAAAGTTTCATTTCGTCCCCTATGACATGTACTTCAAATATCACGTGTTTTGTACTCCATAATATATATATATATATATAAATGAAGAACCGTATATTATTGAGACTCTTGGAGCTCTTGTACCAATTACTGAACGCTGCACATTCCTTCCTCATTTTCCACAAATATTTTCAACGGCACTTTGACGATATTAGCCAACGAGTTCTATACGCCGTAGTGTTCGCCGAAACACCAGTAACCATCAAACGCTTTTGCAAACTGCTCCTGAAAACTGATGAGACTTTACAAATTCACAACTTATAAAGTCCGTCCGGTTCTTGTTCGACAAACGGATGAAAAAGAGAGAGAATGATGGAAAACGAGAGAGATTTCAGAAGTGTTTTGGTCAACTATTTCTCCTCTCGGGATACGTTTTATCAAAAATCCTGTTGATATACGAACCTTTGTAAATGCAACCCTGTTTCCTATCTATTTCTCCCTCTCTCTCTCTCTCTCTTCATTCTTGACTGTTTCCTACTGTACGATACAAAATACATGTCTTTCTTCCCCTTCGTTGTTTTCTTCGCTGTCATCGTGTGCCATACCTTCGTCTTCGCATCAAGCCGCAACCTCCCTCCTCATTCAACCCTTGAACTCCTTCAAACAGTATTTTCTCTCTCTCTCTCTCTCTCTCTCTCTCTTTCTCTCCCTTCTTCTATTTTAACCTCAGAAATATCGTCTCGCATCCTTTGCGTCAACTCGTTTTGAACACCCTCTTGCGCATCCTGACCCCTCGTGTCTTTTCCTCTCTTCCCCTCTTGACTATTTCAGTGTACAAGCCACCTCGTAGGTACTACAACTTCGATATACACACGGAAACGAGACGACCAAACAGTTTTACACCTATTTTATGAGCTCCGATATTGCATTCAGACCGGGGTTGCGCGATAGCGCACGCCAGCCTTCTATATAGTCACGTAAGGGCGTATATAGGTGTATAAGGACGAAACGGTGCTTCACGCTCTTGGATGTGATCCGTGTGTGTTGAGCTCCATCCCAATGACGTTGCCGATGCTGCCAACACCAGCACGAACATATATTGGCTCGAACGATCACCCACTATTCTTGAAACGCTCTGGGTGGAGATGGGATTGGAGGGTAGCTTGATACACGACGCGTTAACACTTTCTCATAGGAAAACGAGCCCGTTGCCAGTCGAGGGTTTTCAGAGTCGTTAATTTTCGGATCCTAAGGTCATAACTTTTCTTTGGACTCTTAAAGTAAAGGCTCAGATGCCTGCATGCTCTTTTTCGCAAACTTTTTACTTCGGGCAGTATATTCGTACGACATGCGACGCCGCAGTGTGTTCGCACTTTGAGATATCAGAAAGCGATGATGTTCAATAAATAAATTGATTTTGTGGGGAACAAGAAATTCATTTACATGTCAAATAATCTTTGGTTTGGAAATTTCAAGGAAACATATCGCTTCGCTTCCAACGATTTATATAAAAAAAAACTCCATTTAATTTTTAATCTTTTCAGCATTTTGTAATGACTAATTATTCGGGAAAAATCGTATATTTTAGAATATTATTTAATGAGAAATATAGGTCCAAAGTGCCGAAATTTTTTATACGAAAACTGCAAATTTACGTAAAAACTATTGCAGCGACTTTTTTGTCAACGAAGAATATCGTAAAAACTCAAATCTTTAAGAAATTGCAATAAAAGTTTGTCGAAACTAAGAGAGTTCAACGCTTCAAGTGAGTAGAAAGTTTGAGTTCGCACGAGTCGTTCTCAGGATGTAACCCTTAGAATTATACGAATTTACGCTATACCTGCATTCATACAGAAGTTTGTTCCGAATATTTTTCTGCCGATTCACCGAATTTCTAAGAAAGAATAAAAAAAAGGTTAAATTTTTTATCACAATGCACGTTCCTCTAGAATCGAATGAAAAAGTCTCCTTAAATTCGGAAATCTACTACAAAAGCATTAAAACCACACGAAATGAATTAACACCACAGACTTGTAACGGATTAGGCGCAGAAAATAATGGCACGGGTTGCTTTTCCTGCTGAAGTTACAATTATCTCAAAATAATCGTTGTCCAACGAATATTGTTGAATCATTTACCATTATTTGAATACCCTGAATTTTTCAAAATGAAGGACATACAGCGTGAAAAAAATTTCGCGTGAATCATAAATATACGATGAGCTTATTTATACTAATTTTCGTATATATTATGGACGAGTGTTTGTGTTTCCATGTATTGCTAAAATAGATAGATGGAGGGATGTATTTACAGAGATGCCTCGCTGTTCATTTCCGTTATGATCGCAGTGGTTCTTCTGACTTCTCAACCGAGGATTTTCCTCAGTCGGATTTTATAGTTAATTATTATCCCGAAAGAGAGGTAGTAATTCCCACTCCCTTTTGCCATCACTGCGCGTACCTCGGTAGAGGATTGCTCGTTATGCCTGGTCTCTAACGAGTTTTACCCTCCGGCCACTCGGCAATCAAGGAAAAAAAGATCGCGAGCTGCAGTCGCCTCTTTGCTCGCGCTCCAACGACAACGACGACGACGACGACGATGACGACAACGAGGAGGAGAACGACGACGACGACGACGACGTGGACGATGATGACAAGGAGAGAAAGACGAAGAAGTGGTAGAGGACACGCGGCGCTCGCCTTACACCCTTTTACCCAGGAAACGACTCTTCGAAGTCCAGATTCGAGTTACTTCGTTATAACATTGAGCCCACTCGCTGTAGTTTTATCCTCGTTCCCTCCATCCGGTCGCTGTAAACAATTCCGTGGACTCTCGACTCCCGCCTGTTTTTCTACCGTGTTCTCGTTGCGAAGCTTACTATTAGAAAATGAAAGAGAGAGAACGAGTGTGTGTGTGTCTACGTTTGAACAAATCGATTTTTTTCCTCAAATCCGCCGCGCTGCTCTGCAAACTTCCCTCGTTAAAGGGACAGAAAGAGAGAGAGAAAGAGAAAGAGAGATAAAGAGAACGGGTAAGAGCACCGAGGTTGTAATTATCCAACAAACGTCGCCCGAAAGTCGAGAAAGAGGCTGGAGAGAGGGTTGCACGACGCTTTTGTTACTATCATTCGTTTCGCTATTGCCGACGCCAGCAAAGCTTGAGTTTATTTTCTGATTTTGAGCTTTTTTTTCAATCGTTTGTCTGTACCGGGTGACGCGGGCTCTTATCTACCATTTTTTCGTAAATACTGCTTTGGATCCCATACACTTCAACTCGGATGTGCGTGTCGTCGTATTTTGGGCCTTGTCTCAACGTCCAAAAGTACACCATAAAAAATAAGATTTTTGTGTCCTCCATCTGGTGAAAATGGCCTTGAGTTTTTCTTCTCAGCTTCGAGTCTCATTTCTTTCTTACATTCCTTTTTAGCTCACTTTCTTCCTTTCTGTCGCCCTTTGTCTCTCGCTCTATGTCTCGCTCTCTCTCTCTCTTCCTATGGGTTCACGATTTTCGCCTATGTAGGTTTAAGTACGTTTCCAGACGTGTCCCAGGTGCCGCAAGCCCCACAGTCGTTTACCACTATAGAATTTACTACCAATAAAGCCAATGACGGGATTCGTGTCCATCCGGATGCGTAAATCGTTGCATTCGCTGCCAGTGCGATGTCGCTCAGCAAAAAGCTTCACGACAGTCATGACCCCTCTCCTCTACACATTGTCCCCTTCGCCCTTTTAGCTTGTAATCTTCCTCTAACTTGTTTCAACTACGCTCGGATACGCATCAACTGTTCCATTCTCATTCCTCTTTTGCTTGTGAGTCGTATGGCATTAACAGTAGAGGGATTTCAAAGACGTTCTCAAGCAACAGACGGAATTGAAATTTCGAGGCAACACGACAAGAGCCAATTTTCGGTGGAATTTAGCGACAGTGATCTGCTCTTTCAAACGATCCAGAGAACTCACTGTTTTTTCTTGTTGTTTTTTTTTTTTTTTTATTTCGACGGTGATACAAATTAAAATTGTTCACACAGTCATCGAAACTCTTTGCGAAAGTCAATGATACGCGCAATGCGTTTTTTTTTTTTTTTAAATCACCTTTTTTTGTAATAATTGGATAAGTTGACAATACTTCAAACCTGCATAGGTAGTTCTTTTCGCAGATCTACTGTTATAAAAGTTTAAACAATTTATTAACAAATTTCGCCCTACTTCTTTATTCAGCACAATAATGGAATAGAACTTGATTTTAAACGTGTGACCGAGACACATAGAATCTCGGGGAAGTGGAATGCAGAGAATTTTGCTTCTCGGCTCGTAAATCCTTGCTCGCTGGCCAGTGAGAAAGATTTATTTATTTTTATTTTTACTCTCAGCTGAACCACTGGAACGCGGCTTTTTTCCCCCACACATACGCTTTTCCACGCTTTTTTGCATTTCGAAGGGCTTACAGTATTTTCGTGTATTCTCCGAGGCCAGAAACAGTTCGTTGGTGCTGAACCAGCAGAGCGGGGTGAAGTAGAAAATAAATATAAAAAAACTGGGGTGCGGATAATGTATGGGCCGCGGGCCCTACAGATTCGAAAGCGGCTTGTCTCGCGAACCGCGATCGAGCCTTTCAATTAAATTCGCTACATCCGGTTAGTTCGGGGATGCTATAGCATGTATGACTCTACATATATATATGAAGTTAAAGAGTGGTATTATGCCACGCTGGGTGCGAGAAACATGCGCGCAGCTTTGCATTAACTCCCACACACAAATTTAACATTCGAATTACATTTGAACTTGTCTGTGTGATCAATGCTTACGTATGTGTAAAGTAACTGTTTCACCGGCTTCGAAGTCTCTGCTCCATGCATCGTCCCAGAATTTAACATCGCCAAATGCATACACTTCTGTACCAATCCTGTCATACTTTGAAGCTTGAAATTTTTTCAACCACTTTTTCCCCCGCAACCAGAAGCTTTACTGGTCGTAAAATCATGAAAAAAGATTTAAAAAAAAATGTAAATATACAATTTAGGGTAATTTGGATGAAGCTTTTCATAAAAAACAATTGCATTCCATAGTGTCCCGAAGACAAAAAATTAGTCTGTTCGACACAGCATTTATTGACATTTTTTTGCCATAAACTAAAAGAAAATGTACTCGGTATTAACGTACGGATTTTCCCTAATTTTTTTTCATAATTCTCATGAATGGTACGCATGCGAACAGGAGATATGCATAAAAATAATTTTACGCAGATTTTAAGTATATAAAAGCTCAGCCTGGTTTTTGAAACTTCAATCCCGATGAAAAGTCCTACGGCGTTCAATATTGTCAGCGTTAGGCCGTACGGAACAAGAGTTAAGTAGAAAAGTCAGGGTGCACTCGGACATTGCGCGAGCAATCCTCGTCGTCGTCGTCGTCGTCGTCGTCTCTCTTTCTCTCCCTCTGTGTTTCACTCACCCGTAAAATGTATCTTTACCTCATACCACCAGTCGAGCTTTAGTTGTGTTGCTCTCGAACCCATCTTTGTATTCACCTCCACATTGACGAGTTGTCCGTAGGTTTCTTCGCAACCGTTCACGGATACAAAACCACCGCTTCGTTCACCGTTTCTCTAGTCTGACCGAATCCTGTCGTAACTACTGTCACATAGACAGGGACGCACACGGTTCAGTAAGCTTATACACGTACTTGCATATACACAGCGAGCGAATCGGGAGTGCATCGAGTTGAGAGATAAAAAAACGAAAAAAAAAAACAGCGCGATCAACTGATTTATAACGCCGGTACACTCGTTAAACTGATTCGATAGATTTTACTGCGCTTACGCCGATTCCTACCCCTTTTGGACTGACACCGCATACTCTCCTCTGGATCTCGCATGTGTCCTTTTTCTCCATTTTTTTTTTCTTTTTTTTTTTAATTCCGTTCAGCAGTTGTTTTTCGTTTTTTATTCCATTGGTGTTTTTCGCCCGCTGAACTTTTTTTCTATCTGTCTCCCTGACACAAAGCGTTTTTTTATCTTTTTTTTTCCATTTTACTCGTTTTCGGGACTATTTGAGGATCCCGCCATTCGTTCCATCCGTTTCGGGGACTGTGAAAGCCGCGAGAAGCTTTACGGCCTGGATTAAACCGAATGCAGGGCTTAGGGGGACGCTACGTTAATGTTGAAGGTTCGAGCCCACCCGTGTCCCTTTAACGTCCTCGTGTTTTCTCCAAAATTCCAATATCATCACCGGCAAAAGTCTCTTTTTATTATCAACATCCCTTAAATTTGTGACGTCATAAAATTTCAGAGGAAGAAGAAGATTGAAGTACGGGTTACGATAAATTATAATTCAATTTTCTTATTTTCGCTCAAGACTACGTGAATTAGTTGACACATTGACTGATTTTTGTCAAAGTCAAACACAAAGAATTCTCGAACTATATCAATGAAATGGCAAAATTGAAATGCATTTCTACAACATTTCGATTTCAACTTTCGTGATAATTTATTTGAACACTAATAATAATTCATTCCTGTTTATCCCATCAAAATATCAATGAGATTTACTATCAAAACAGGTAAAATAAGTGATGCGAAAAATAACGGAACATTATTCGACGGTATCTCATCCGTTGCTTTCTCAAACGCCTCAAGGCATTATATCGTACTCTTGTAATTTATATCGATTTACAGCGAGTCGGGGAAAGACGTTCATTACGTAATCGGTGCTGAACGAGAGAAAGAGAGGGAAGAAAAAACTTCTTGGTCGTCTTAGTTAGTTGTAAGGACTTGGTATCTAATGTGTATCGCCGCTGGTGCTGGTTCTTACCCAAAGCTTCTACAAACCGGTACCAACAGTTTCACCATCGTACTCAGATTCCTTCTATCTCGCTCT
>JACEOJ010000077.1:2843623-2897333 GCA_013761285.1 Campoletis sonorensis | reverse complement strand
CTTCCCTCTCTCTCTCTCCCTCTCTCTTTCTCTCTCTTCCTCTTCCCTGCTCTCTCTCCTTCTCTTGACTTTTGAAGAGTCGATATCTACAGATTCTCGTTCACTTTCGTATGTGTTAGTCTAGTCTGCGTACCAGCATCCGGACTCTATACAAGAAAGCCTCAAGGGTAATATAGTCAAGAGCTGATCCTAATTGTTCAGTGAAACTTTTCAAATGCTGCATTGGCGGGCAATGTATGTG
The DNA here is from genome assembly GCA_013761285.1 of Campoletis sonorensis. Taxonomy (NCBI): domain Eukaryota; kingdom Metazoa; phylum Arthropoda; class Insecta; order Hymenoptera; family Ichneumonidae; genus Campoletis; species Campoletis sonorensis. The sequence goes on along the minus strand of JACEOJ010000077.1, from coordinate 2,897,092 downwards.
CATGTGGTTAATAGCCTCGATATAGGGGATTTGGAAGCGCTACAAGATAGTAAAGCCGTGAGCTATGGAAGCTCAATCACCCCCACTCCTCGTCTCAACAAACTATTGAAAATCTATTCATCAAGTCAAAGAGATAATAAAAGAATTAATCACGTATGAAGTCACCAATCAATTAACTGTGCTTTGCCATTCACTTCCTCAATTATCGATGTAATTATAATAAAGTTAGATCAACTGTTTATCTCTTCAGATATTTTGAAACCATCTTACGAGTCATGACGCTACGAAAATACATATTTTGCAATTCTTGCGCTAATCTTTATTGATATTTTATTTCGTACATGCCATTTAAAGAAAGTATACTTACTGAATAAATCAATCAATAATAGAGAAAATGATATGCTCGTTCATCTTATCGAACGAGTTCATCATTTTTATGCAGACAATGTGGTTCAATTATGCCATTTAAATGACGTTTTGACAAAACTCTCTCAGATGTAAATTAAATTTAACGTAAATAACCTCAAATATTCGAGGGTTCATCGAATTCTTATTATTGTCCATTTGTCTCTACAAGAGGAGGATTGAACAATGTCGGTTGAACATAATACGGGACCGCTCATTGGTATTGTCTCGACTGTTTTATTCAAGAAGGGAATTGCCGTAAAGATGAAACTCGCGGTGAGGGAAGGAATGAAGCAGATGAATGGCGTAGCGACAGGACAAGAAGAAGGAAAGGTGAGAGAGAAAGAGAGAGAAGGATCAAGGAGTCCGTGAGTGTCTTGAGCGCAAGAGATGCCGAGTAAGAACCTGCTGAGGCGTAGAAGAATGTATTGATCTGGTCTGACATATACCATTCGCGAACGCGGGGGACACTCCCGTAAGAACGAATAAGACACTGATGTCGACTATGCGTCCTGCGACCCTTTTCCTGCTACCCCTTCTTTTCCGTCTCGATCACTTCTCCTGAATTCCTACAGATCTCCAGCATCGAGTGTGTCTCTTATGATCTGCTGCATCTCTTTTTTTCTCCTTCCTTTTTTGCCACGCAAGATCGCTCTGTTGCAATATAAAAAATTTCGAAAAAGCCCTCCATGTGAAAGAGAAGAAAAGCGCGAGTGAGTGATACTGGAAAAATTGTATAGAAACTTTCAATGGACATACCCACGAACCGTTGCTTTCTAAATAAAATAAATGGCATTCAATCGAGCTCTAAGTTTGTTGTGATTATTGAATGGGAAAAAGATTTCCGTCCAGATATTTTGTTCCGGTTTGTTTTAGAAAAAATTATGTAACACGTTATTACTATTTCAGTGCATCATTGTTTTACTTTGTGTTTGCGGATGCAATCGAATGGTGTGAATAGCGTCTGTTTCGTGTACAATTATAATGAATTGAACTTGGGGAGCTGCTTGTACCAGGCCACACACGATGCATTAACCAGGGACCTCATCCGTTTGTTTGTGGCTGTTTCTTCAGTGACATAGCACTCGGAAAATCTTTTATAGCTAGTCTCTCGAGCACGAACGTAAATACGTGTCCTTTAACGGCGTTGAAGTACCAAACCACCCTCTCGTCTTGTCTTTTCCCCCGACCCACGAATTCTCACTCTCCCTCTCTTTCTCTCTCTCTCTCTCTCTCTATCTTTCGCTTCTCCCTTCCTTCCTTATACTTATTTTAGTGGAAAAGCAAGCACTGACACAGAAGGGGTTCAGGGTGAGAGAATTTTTTCACATATACTTTGCTTGCTCATTCAATATATTCACTGAAAACGACTCTAAAAATGGTTCCCCGATTCCTCCTCACTATTCATTTCTCTTTTGCTTTTTCTCTGTCACTCTTACTTGTCCCACCTGGATGTTTCACACAATCTTGAAGTATCTTTACTTATTTCTTCGATATATTTTACTTTATACTCAGACGAAACGAAGAAAGTATTAGCAGATCTGATGTTAAAGCGAAATTGGAAAATTCGATGAAATGTACAGCGCAACATGGGAAAGGAAAACAATGTGTATACTTCGGATAATCGTGCGATATTACTGGCTTTCTTTCAGAATTCTAGCAAATCACTTTAACGAGATAGAACTAAGGATAAAAACAGCTCGGTATCCCTGGTGTTTTTTGCCCTTTCTTCAGCTCTATTTTCTTTTTTTATATCTCACCATGGATGAATTGATAGAAAAATAAATAATCCTTGAGAAACAAGAGTGGAGACCCGCACGAGAATTCGAATCAGTAAAATGGGACATTCCCTTGGATTTCCTACTAATGCAATTTTTGTGTTCATTCGTTATCTTTTAGATTTTCATCTCACTATCATCTATTAAATATAACATTTCTCGCAGCCCGTGACTACACATATATTTTTCTTAAACCACTCGGACACGTTGTCAGCATGGGGTGCTGATTAATTTTGCTTCAGGAACTTTTATCGTAAAGAAAGACCGTGTATAATCGCTTAACACTGCACTATCGACGCTTTCCTTTTTCTGTCCATGACATTTAAGGAATCAGATCATCAACAAGAATCCTTTTCTTATTCGTTCAACATTTTTTAATTGTGTAATGAAAAACTTCAGGCAACTATTATTCGATTTTGATCATCCAGAGTCGAATGTTCCGGTCACTAAGTTTGTTTCTTTATGGAAACTGTCGACTAAAAGTTCATTGATCAAAGTTTTGCATGATATCGACTTAACATGATTGTAAAACGAAATTATGATTTTATGGACACAACAGATTTTGTAAAATGTCAAAAATGAAATTTTCAATTGATGCAATGTCATTAATGACTTTGTCTACAAGTCTGTCATAAATAAAACGTTGTATATTCGTTTAAAGTGATCAACACTGTGTGTTCTCTTTCTGTAAAATCGCTTGAATTTTTATATGTATATTTTTTTTCTACCGTTAGTTCATAATGTACTTAACTGAGATTGATTCGGTTTTCTTTTGTTGTTTAAATATTTATTTCTCTTCATATCGTACGTAAATACGTTGAATAATAATGTAACGAGCACACTCATTTAAACGGGATGCACATGCTCCGGTATGTGTATACTAATATTCTTGTCAGCTAGCAACAACATAAATTGGGCTGACGCCACGTCCAACCGTTCCCGAACTAACTACGCGCTTGCTAATTCAATTCGCTACCCTCTCTGACGCTGGTTGGCCGTGCGCTGAACCGAGTGAGAGGGCCCTCATGTACCAACGATCCGCAAACCGGTGACTGGCTAACCTACTTTCCACAGTGACTCTCTGGACCCTCTAACGAATTTTAGGATAGGCTTGAGCTCTTTTTTGCTCTTCCAGAGTCCGCTAGTTCTTCAATGGTTTCTGCGCACCTTGAGGGATCGAAAAACCCTTACGGTTCCGTAGTTTTAGGCTTGCATAAGCTGTCCCTCTGACATTTCAAAATTAGAAAGCTCGTAGCAGTGACTACATTGGAAAGTAGATTTAAGAATGAAGTTTATGATATGTTTGAGCAAAAAAATGTAACCCACCTGCCAAAACTGTTCAACGTTAATCATTTTTATGGATAATTCGCTGATCAAGGAAAACATCACAGACAAAGCAGTGCAATTATAGATTTAAATTCATGACATGTATTTCCCATGCCGTTCGGTAGTCAGTTCTTGAAGTTAGTGACGCCCCAGTTGTACATATTTTCATACGGAGTAGTTGCTTTTTCCTCTCACGTTCTCGACTTGCGAGAGTTTAAAAACGTGTCGAGCACAGAAGTGCGTTTTCTTTTGTGTCCTTGTACGCGTATCCTCTCCATCTAGTGACAGATGGGAAAAAAAGATCGAAGCGTTAAATTAGTCTCTGACTATACCGGTTGACTTGATCTCCCCTCGGCGTGCTCGACTCTTTCGTACCTTTTGCTTCCATCTCACTCGAATCCCCTTTGCGAAGCATATTAGGGTCGCCTATACGTGTACTTTTATAGAAAAATGTTGACACTTTTCCTTGGGGTTGCCGTTGCCCTTTTCGTCACTCTGCATTTTTTTTTCCTTTCTTCTTTTTTATTTATTACTTGCATCGAGGTTCCACCCAGGAGATCATTTGACAAAACTTCAAAAATATTGTGCACACGTTTTAAAATTTAGAGGAAAAATCGGCATCGTATTGATATGGCTGTCTACTTATAAATAAACACCTATATCAGCATTTTGTGGAATTTATTTCTGTTAGAAAAACTAAATTTAATGGCAACGATAGAACGTAGGCAATGAGAGAGATTAGCCATCAGCCATCACGGATATTGCGGCTCCTCGAGCAGTAACCACGTCCTCGTTCAAGTGTCATTTCACGGGGCCTCGGAAGAAACGCTACGCCACACTACGAGAGATTGAAGGAGAGAGAGAAATAGAGAAGGAGAGGGAGAGGGGGGGAGAGAGAGAGAGAGAGAGAGTGATGTGTCGTTCCGATTGGAACGAGGATCTCGATTATGAACCTTGACCCATATATCTGTACTTCTGTGTAACCTGCAATCATACGGCCTTCCTCTCTCAATATGTCATCGCATTTCGTGCCAATCGAAGTGGAAATGTGTAGTATGATGAAAAAAGGATATTTCGAGGTAATAACGAAAAGCACAAACGCACAACCGATAGCAAAAATGAACGATGAACGCGAGTTGATTCTATTTTCCTCAAAAATCCGAAAAAGAGCATTTCGGAGTTATAACGCGAATAAACTTCTTCAGGATTTGAGTCGTGCGTTAAAAGCTCAAAATTGTGAGGTTGGAGTAAACGCAATTTAAAACTGTTACCGTTTCTTTTTTCACGTTAAAAAGTCTTCCAAAATAGACATTACGTAATTATCGTTTTTTTTTTTTAATTCTTTCAATGATTCTTAGGAACTGTAAACAAACTCAACCGAGAACACAATGAGAACGAATGAGATAGGTTTTCAAGTATAAATCAGAACAAAAAATAATGAAATAGTATTTGAAAAATATTCGTCTAAAAATAAGATTTCCGAACAGTTCAAACATTTTGATAGTCCGACGGAATGCAAAAATAAAGGTATCGCATCAAGTTAGATTTTGTGATAAAGCTAAGGAATAACGTACAGTTTTGCAACATGAGGTTCGCTCTCATTGCCTTCATTTTCCGTTGGAAGCTACTCGAGCTCGAATGTTGCACGGGCAACACACTCATACTACGAGCCCATAGTATCTTCGCCATGGAACTCGGACGATGTTTGCGGGAAGGCTTAAGGTTAAGTCCCACGATGTAATAACATGCATGCACGTAGTCGCGTCTAAAGTTTGTAACGAGCACACGGCGTAGTCGTCGGCGCCATGTCTATGAGGAAGAAGAGGAGGAAGGAGGAGGTGACGCGACGGCAGTACATCCTTTACTTTTGCAGCAAAACATACGCGTGTGCGTCAAGACTCAAATCCGTTAGAGTTGTCTTTGCTCATTTGCTTACCAACGCATATATGACTCGCGCATATGTGTGTGTTATACAGTCAAGACCAAAAGGACTGAAACAGGATCATTTATTTTGACTGCTCCGAAAGCTTGACCGATCAACCGTTTCAATGTCGTTCGGAGTCTCATTTAAAAGCCGGAAAAAATAAGTTACCTTCGTTTCATCCAATCGCTTGAATTTTCACTGCAGCAAGTTTTCGAAACAATGGAAAAAGGCTTTTTTTGTCCACTTGTTTTGAACCCCACCGTAATTCGTGATAAAATTATACACGTTTGCCACGTACAAAGTGATGCAAACTGCACATACGCACATGATGCTTGAGAAGGGTTGAAAACTTTGTCTGGGAGTTGCGCATGTGCAACTTGACGCAATATCCAAGCTCTGAGCTCAACCAGATATAAACAGGGCGGACACATACTTTTGCTTCATGCTCCACCACCTTATTCTGCCATCCTCCAATGACTCCACACGTACCATCTCATGTATATATACATGCGCAATCTACATGCATGTATAATATAAAAAATGGATTTTTATATTCATGTGATGAAAAAAGTGAAATGCAATGCTCGGGCTTTACTTGCAATTTACAAAATAGACCATTCAACTTACAACCTCGGTTGTAAAATGAATGTTGTAAAAAAATAGTGCCTTCGCTATCATCTACTTTTGGCAAATGACCTTGGATTGATATAAAAGAAAAATTCATATCTTGTGTTACAAAATCAGAGTCGAATTATCAAACAAGGAGAACATGGAAGTAAGCAACGTTTATCCAAATGACTAAACAAACAAATTTCCCCGTGATCTAATCTTATTACAAAGCAATTTACTATGACATTTCCCATAAAAGTGTCTCTCATAAAAAATCGACGAAAATTTTTCCATGCTCATTCACACTCGTTGAAGGTACTACGTGACGGGGGAAGTCACTGAGAGCTATTGACATTTTTTCCTATTATTCGTTCGAAAGTAATCGCAATTTTGAGCATCTCGTGTGTGCCAAGGATGAAAGTGGGGTTAGGAGGTGGCCAGGAAACGGAGTGATTGTCAAGACGCCCCACGTACATCTTTTCTCAGAGCTAGAACATCTGCTACTCACGTCTGCATATTATTCGAAATTTGTTTTTCCTCTCTTTCAATGTTTTATCCGGACAGACTACGAAAAGACTGAATCACTCGTACCCACCCATGATTCTCTTTTTCGAGACAGTGCCAATGAGATCGCACAAAAGGTTTCTCATTGTCACATGAAGACGGAAAAAAAAAAACTGTCATAATAAAGGACGACCTTTGATCCCAGGGATGAGGCTGAAGGGAAGAATAAAGAGAAAAAGGATAGGAAAAAAGGCAGGAAAGGGGGGAGGAATAAAAAGTGCTTGGAACGTCTTCTGTACAGGTTCAAGATCTGTATAAATATATATCAATACATACAAGAAAAATACGAACTGTGTGTTGAAAAAAGTAAAAAGCCCGGAGGAAAGCACATGAGGGGAAAACGTGTCGAGAGTGACAGTTCATTTTCCGGCGCCGAGCACCCGATATCTCGTACGTTCTCATATATTTATATAATGTATAAATATAGTTGAGCTAACGCTCAAATGTGTTCACATTCTCACACACCTTTCATTTAATCGCAAGATCATCTAGAGCGAACGATCTACCTTGCTGCTTGAATAATAATTAATCAATCAATACGTATTCCATCAAAAACTTTTTTATCGTCTTACATGCTTTGCAACAATTATTGGTATTCTCCGAACAAATATCATCTTACTCTGGAGCAATTAAATCTAATTACAGAAATGTATGTCAAACCTCCCGATTGACTCTAATGAACATATTAGTACCATTGTTTTAATTAATTTTGTCACGAAACAAAATAAAACCGAATCTTTCTTCGTCATCGATATTTACTCGCTATATATTTCAAAGATTTTTTTAGAAACGATCTCGATCTACCTTCGAAGCTTAAATAATGTAACATCGTCCTTTTTCGAGGTTCATGTAAATACGAAATATTCGGAGGATTTTATTCTTGCTTGTTCCATCACAACGTATCAGCTAATGGGTAAATTTTAATAATCATCCATGAATGGATTTAGTGTGCAATTGGTATAATAAACTTCGTAAAATTGAAATGAGAAATTTTATTCTGTATATGAGTTTGTGAGGTAAATAGTGTAATATGTGGGCATTGATGGTGCGTGTACCCAGGAGAGCGTATGTGGGTTGGAATATGGATTGTTATATAAACAGTGCAGAAAAATAATAATCGTTGGTAAAGGTGAATCTTTGCACGTAGCCAACGTTACTTGATAAATTTTGCTCGCGTCCTTCAAACACGAGCTGAAAAGCTCAAATCTACAATATATCGCGTATTTTATAAGGAGAGACATATGTATATACGTGTATACATAAATGCTCCAATGTTTGAATAAATACGTATGTGTACGACGAGAACGTTGGCTCTGAAAATTCAAGGAATTACAATGCCTTCCTCGTAATTTCAAATTCGTAGAAAACGGTTTTCTGAGTATGCGGTATTTTTTGTACTGATCCGTCATAATTAATTGCACAGTTTGAAAACATTTTTCAATTATGTATATTATTTCCCATATAAAAACATTCGATCAAGACCGAGTCGTAAAAAAATTCTTTTGAATTTCATTTGTTGGATAAAATCGTGAATTTATGGCATATTTTTTAAACATTCGTCAAGTGCTTTCACAAAATATCATCGGGGAACTTCTTCAATTGATTGTGAATATTGTTTTTGATAAAATGCATATTCCCTCAATCTAAAGTACATGGAAATACATAAAGAGATCTGTGGCGCGGGTTTCAGGAAAAAACATGTGATTTCTTCTAAAAAAATTTTTAATGAACTTGAAGACGTCTCCAAACCTTTCGTAAGCCGGATTATCATCATAAAGTTCTTCTTCTTCATATGAATGTATTTAGAAATGCCTTCATGATCTTCATCATCAGTGAGATAACTTTTTATCTTGTCTTCATACACATTTAAAAATTAATCCACGTGATATCATCTAGAATTTCATGACAATATTTCACATTCGCTTGAGATATTTAATACGCTTCGCCTCTACTTTCGATACGGATTTCCATGCTTTCTTCAATAAATAATAAAAAAGGAGAATAAAAATCAAAGCTTTGCACCTGGAAATTCCCAGGTTATGAAGCTCTGCGTATACAATTTCTGTACCGGAAAGTCCGTATGAAAATACGCAAAGACTTGCCGATATATTTCAAAAAAAATTAAAAATGAGCTTTTATGTTAAGGTCAATTTTTCGAACAGTAAATAAGCTTCTAATAACGAACGTGTATGTTGAATATATCTCGAACAATAACCTCACAGTATGGAATTTCCGATGGTATTTTGCCAAGAAATTTCAACAAGTGCATGATACGTTGTGATTTTCATTTTCTTGTTCGTTCGTTCGGACTAGGGAAAAGTTCAATATAAATTCTATTCAGAGGTATATCGGACGTAGATTGTGAAGAGCGAGGATACGCGTATGAAGACTGATAAGGATACCCTTCGCCATTGGGTGGCCTTTGATGGGTGCCACTTTTTTTCACCCGAAGATAGTGAAGAGATTTTCTTCACAAAGATGTGAATGTATCTAGGGAATGTGTGTATGCAGATAGGCGAAGTGGTATGCTTTGTGTCATTTCCTTTGGTAAGGAGGAAATATGGCGTTGGTCCGAGCATTGCGAAAACTCATGGAACGTATATCGGAAGCTGAGAAACATAAAAGCACGACTGAGGCTGTTTGAAACGTAAAATAATATAAACAATCACCTTTATTGTTTGAAGTGGACATAAATGTACAGAAGTAAGATGCAGAATGTTCAAAACGTAGCAGGACTGCAAATCTCCCCCAAATACGCTACAGACACGAAAGTGTTGGGAATAAAGGTTTCATGATTTTAAAAAGTCTATGCAAAAGAGAGATCAATGAATGTTGGCGAAACTTATATCGAGGCATAAAAAACCATAAAACGTCTATTTTTAACATTCTATTGTCTAATTCGTGTCATTGGACGAAATCAGCTGCGCTGACACTTTTTGAACACCCCGTAGATTTACTTGAATATAAGTTTATATATATATATTATGCATATGGCGTCGCAATTCCTCTTTATATCCATTCCCGAAGATCCAAGGTGAAAGGGTGAATTGGAGAAAAAATAAAAACGATGCTCACATGTGTCAAGGAAGGAAAGAAAAATACGGCAGCAATCCCGATCGATGGCAAAAAAACTATAAAAAAAAAGCCCGCGATATTCTCGACGAATTCAATTTGTGTGTTTCGCCAGTCGGTAATAAAAAAAGAGAGAATACAAGGGTGAGGTGATAAGGGTTATACGCGGGACGACGAGCCCAGGGTGCACATCACGTTTGGCCACGAAAAGTTACGCAGCTCGATCTCGCGGAAAGTCGATGTATAAAAGAAAAAGTCATGGTAACTGTAGGATATACTTTTCTGTACGACCCTTCATCTCACGCTCCACAGGACACATACATGAGCGTGTAACAAAACCTGCTCAAATTTTTGGTCCCTTGTACTCTTAGAAAAGAAGATTATTTAAAAAATTCAAACAACCCAGTGAGCATGTTGTCAAAGCCAGAAGATAATACTGCTCACGTTTGAACATTAATAGCAACTTTTCTGAATCACTTTTTCAAGATTATTCCGCTATCGTTTTTTCTTTTTTTTTTTTACAATTATACAATCTTTTGTGACAATGATTTTGAGTCCAGTTTTTTTTGTTTATGTTTTTCTCTGCAATTGTCGCCAACAATCCCAGTTGCACGTTTCAGTGTGATTGATTTATTTCGTCATAACAATAGCAGAATTTGCCATGTAGAAAAATCAAACATTGTCCATTCAGGGTATAAATGTTAGAGTTAAAAACCTTAAACTTGATCCCACTTTCAATCGAAACGAATGTTAGGTGTTCTATACTCGTGAATATTGCACTTTTGGAAAATGCACCGAGAATTATTGCCAGCGCTCGGTTTCGAGTGGCTTCGTTTCAAATAAGTTTCAATGGTTACGTATCAAGCGATCATGCGTACAAGTTACATCAGCAATGAATTGTGTATGAAGGTTTTCGTAACTGGTGGTTTCGAGTGGCTGTTCGTGCCGATGTCGATACGAAGATAAATCGAGGGGAAAAGTACGACGAGTGTGAATTAAACGAGGTGCATTTGTAAACCTGAAAAAAATAAAGTATTTCAACAATTTCGTAACATTCCAAATACTCTGCATGAATTCGAATTTCACAAGCGCATGGACTATGGAATCTGAATATTCGAAAGACTGAAAATACATCCTGACATTACATCAGGTAATTTTTTAACCCTTTTAGTCATACATTTTTTATCTGCACCGATTTCGATGAAAATTGGTACACGGGGGTTTTCGGGGTCGCTGATTACGAATCCGGCATTAGGTTTTCCTATTACGAGGTGGGACCGTAGCGGACCCACCATGACTGAAAGGGTTAAAGTGACGAAATATACCATAATTCTCTTTTTGATTGAGGAAGTTTTTTTTGATTCATGAATTGATTGACAATCGAGTATTTTACTTGGCTCTACCTAATATCCTGAGGTTATTTACTCCGTGTCAATTTGACTTAAGTCAAAATCGATCGTTGAAGTGGAAGACGAACTCCATTTTTTTTCTTTTTTTCAAATATAGACTACGTGAAACGTTAACGGTCTTATCAGCGTGTTGTACCATTAGCTTATTTAGAATTTGTACAGTTGTTTTAACAATAGATGTCTCAAAAAAAAACAAATTCTATTGAGAGCTATGAGCCTGTAAAGTGACCTGAGTCAATTCGACTGAATGTGGGACATTTGACTGGACGCAAGACACGCCGTAGTACGTCAAAATATACATCTTGCACTCGACAATTCAATCGATTTCGTTAATCTTGTACTCATGGACTAAATTCTACCGGTTTTAATTTTTCACTGGATGCTATGCGAAATAATAATTGAATAATTGAAAACATTATGGTTTTTTTCTACTGTGTTATCGAGATTATAAAAAAGGACGAAGTATACTGAAATTTTTGGCTAAAGAGATATTTGTTCGATAGAGAAAAAGTTGTAAATACAATGACTGTGTGTTGGTCTGCTTACGCGACGATGGGAGTGTCGTTCGTTTAAATCATATACATCCGACACGGTTTTGGTTTGGTAACGGTGCATGAATAACATGCATTTATGCAGTGTTCAGACTCAATATTGTTAGGAATTTCTAGTCGTTTTTTATCCGTTGAGAATACCGAAATACCGAAATATTAAAAACGGGGAGAACTTATTCATTCCCTCTCTCCACTCCTCGACAAAGTGCTCGACCCTAAGAGGTCTATGCATTTATTATGCAATGACGGGATAATTTCACGCGACTATACCTCTTCGTCTCTCTCTCTCTCCCTCTCTCTCTCTCTTGCTCTCTATCTTCGTTCTCTCTTTTTTTTAACAGTCCGTACTAGTGCCTTCTAAAACTCACTTACACAATTTTTTATTTTCAAAAGTCTTCGGAAGAATTAAGACACTGCAGACCTGCCGAAACGTACAGAACACTTTTTAAAATATGGCAAGAAGGCATTCACGACACCATTATAAAACTACGTGCAAAGTTTCGAAAGGATTCACTGTCTCGTATTCAAGATATCAGCATTTAAAGATTGTACATTCTTCCACGTGTTCTTATGGGAAGCAGTAACAAAATTCTCATTTCACGGAATAACTCCGAAACTTTTTCGCCTCTTTTCTTAGTCACAGAGAAACATGTGACAAAGTTTGGCTAAAAAAATCCGAATTCTGACCGTTCAGTGACGCAGATACAGCGGTTTGAAGTAGAAGCTGTGCTCATTAGAAACGAAAGAGGTGAATATTTTTCAAACTCTAAACTTCCTTATACCTCTGTCAGATCATCAGATTATTCCGCAAGTTACATCCAAGTTTTCAATAATTAGCGATTTCGAGGATTTTCTCCACTCTTATTATTCCATTATCTTCATAATCGTGAAAATATAACCGTTAATTATCACACGATCGAATAATAACGAAACACCTGTTTTAACGATCAATCGTCTGTTTCATTCATCATACAAATTTCTTTTTCACTGTTCTCAATTATAATTGAAAAATTCAATGCTTAGCGTAGAGCCAATTACCTTAGAACGATTACAAAATAATCAAGACACTAAAAAATGTCTATCCACTCTTCAGTTTAATCTCCTGCAGTATTTCTTACTTAAAGTCATTTCATATTCCTTATCATTTGAATTTGATGTAGAAAAAAAGTATATCCTGTTCATTCTCCGGTGAACAAAAGAGTGATAGATTTTTAAATCTTTTAAAAGAGGCGATATCACGAAAATATACATATATGTCTGTAACTATAAAAAAGATTTTGGCGTACCATGGAATCCATCCTTTTCACTTGTGCTCACACTCACTCCTACCTCTTAGCCCGTAATTGAATAACCTGTCTTCGAAGTACAGAGGCGAGCCCTCGGGATCTTCTTCGTGGATGTATGTAGTACATGTCTCACGAGAGGTAGCCACGATTTTACTGCCGCCTTTCTCCATGTTTCGTGTCTCATTCGTACTCGCGAGAACTCTCGCTTACATCCTTTTTTCTCGCGATCTTCGTAAATCTTTCTCTCTATACATGTACGTTGCTTTATATATATACTTAGAAAATATATAGCTATATATTTTGATATAAGTGTCTTATTTCTGATCGTCTCAAGGCGAATGAGGAAACTGTAATAGACGATGGCTGAAGAAACGATCGAACGACGCTAGGGTTTCACGGATCCAACGATTCATTTTGAATCCGTCACGAAAATCCTTTTAATTTTATTTCAAACAAGTTTTAGTTTAGTCCAGTTTTTTTCTCTCTTTTTGCAAACTCATTTCCGAGTATGAATCAAACAAGTGAGTGTTATTCGATACCGTTTTATTTCAACGTTATATCGTCATCAGAGTTTCATCGTTTCGCCGAAAAATTCATAAATTCATAAATTTATCCATTGCATAAAAGGTGATAATATATTAATGCTATTCCAATATATGAGATGAAAATAGAATGAAAGAAAAGCACGAAAAAAACGAAAAACTTGAATTTTTTTAAACTCACGATACACAATCGTGAATAAATGGTTCACTATTCTGGCATAAATTTTCCACGATATTGCGGACATCAGTCCGTCGACAAAGCTTTGAAACCGAACGAAAAATTGTATTGATCGATGTACAACGTGTCTATGCATCTTATGAGAGAATAGTAGTTTGCTCGCTGAAGAAAAACGACATTAAATATACAAAATTTGTCATCCGAAAAACTGTTGTTACTGCATGTGCATGGATCGTTTTTTAATATTATTACCTGTAAACTTTTATCTACCATAAATTTATAGTTGATGCGATTTTCCATACAAATAACATGGAAATAAAAGCACAGGTATAGTTGAGTACTGATGGAAAATGTTTGTTCCATCTCCGTAGCAAGAGCCCGCGACAAGATGCGTTTTCCTACTTCACCGCTCGTCGGAAAAGCTTCTTTCACATTATGCTGGGGTTGACGAAACGAGAGGGAGACAAACGGATACACAGAAGTAAAGATTTTTTCTGTGTAATATTACACCTGTCACGGAATATTGTTGCAACCTTACTCTTCTTAGTTACCTGTCTTTTCTGCTTCTACAGAGTAACGTAATGAGAATCTTTAATGAGACTCAGCACACGATGTTGTATTCTTGAAAAGAAAAAAGATCCTATGGCGTGAAGAAAGCTTCACGCCATAGTTATATCGGGGTCGGGAGGAAAAATTGGAACACTTTCAACCCCTGAAACAATTGGAATTCTTTTTTTTTCTTTTTTATCGAACAAAAGCGACCAAAGCTAAACATGTTCGCTTTGTTTCGCGAACATGCAATTTTTCTCCAGACATTTACATAATGACGAATGATCATTGGTTTCGTATGATGAATAAGTTAAGTCTCATTTGAATACGGAGTTTGCTTGTGAATTTTTGTTTCTGTCCGAGCAGGAAGAAGAGCGACAGAGAGAGGGAGAATTATAAAGTTAGTTACTCGAAGGCAAAAACTGAGATTGTATTTATCTAATTATTTCTTTCGTCGTGTTCAAATAGAGAGATAAAGTTGAAATAAATATATTTTTACGTGATTGCGCGCGGGAAGCGTAAGTAATTCGTCGGAACAAACGAATTCTTTAGCTACAGGGGCGATTTAAGGGCTTTTGTCGACAGAGTGTGTATTTGTTTTTTTTTTGTTTCGTTTGATTTTTTTTTCCGAGAGTTTACACACGTAGTGGTGGGCGAAGAACGGAAGCTGTCCGTTCCATGGGGTTAATGAGTCTCGAAAACAGAGTGGATGACCCATGACCTCCGGTCGACGAAACAAAACGTAGTACAGAAAAGAAGAGGCGATTTTTTTTCTTCTGGTCGGCAAAGATCTAATCGGAAGCGTGGCTGAGGATACTTTTCCCTATCTTGCCAAGTTGCGAGGAGCCAACGCCAATTTCAACGCCGAGCTTTTCGCTTCAGTCGACGATCTCCCCAAAAAGAGTTTTCTCTTCCACTCCGAACAAGAGCGTCGAGAGATTACCAGAAAAGTGTAGAGGTTTTTATACCCTCTGGAAGAATACCCCATTGGTACGTTAGCGAAATCTTTCTGTTGAGTGCTGGCTATTATCTAGAAATTATTAGTCGTAAAAAATCATCGGCACGAAAAATCTTTCGTTTCGAATACAAAAACTGGAGAGTTTTTTTTCATTTTGCTTGAATGACGAGCCAAAAAACGATTTGGACGATAAAAAAGAGCAACAAGAAATACATCGTTTCATATAGTTTTCAAAAAAAATGTATCGGTTTAAAGGAACCTTATTTTTTTGTATAAAAATATAAACACAGCCTGAAAAAAGCAACAATAATTAGTGCAACGCGAATAAAAGATCAATAAACACTATAACCACCGTGGAATCGATCAAAATCAGGAACTTTATGTTACAATTCTAGTGTATATCCGTAAAGCATACAGTCTCAAAACTTTATCTACTTTGCATGCGGATAGTATAGTTGGGAGACAAAATGGCGGGTCTAGGAGAATGAGGTTCTCGATTTCATTTTAGCCTCTCTTTCTGATATCCCTGTGCCGTGGTAATCGATTTCCTTTGTCCCGGTGGGCCGCGTCTTCGTCCCACCAAAGTTTGTAGCCAATTTACGAGCGAGACCAAGTCAGCACCCTCCGATTTTACGCTAATCCGATCCCGATGTTGCAAAGAGAAAGAGTGAAAAGGGAACAGATTGAGAGGAGAGTGGATGAGCAATGAGTTAGCAAGGATTTCATCTTATATGGGTTCCGTTTGGTGTATGGAATTTAGGTTATTCCTCTGAAGAAATAGTTGACCAGTTCCCTTGTATATATATCACGTGACTTCTATCAGGGATCGAAATAGATTACAAAGAATGAATGAACGAGCTCAATCAAAAATCTGTCCATCTTAATCGAAATAAACAAAATTCTTTCACAATTTGTTGACTGTCATGCCCAGTTATTGATATTTCAAAACTAATGTAAATTATCAATCAGCGAACTAGTCTTTTAGTTTCAATGAAATCTTTGCATTTCTGTCCGATCTTTTTTGTGGGTAACGAGCTTAAACAGATAAAAGAATCAACGTGTGTTTTCTGCTGGATTTTTTTACGTTGTGTGTACTGTAAAGTATAAAACGTATGCGAGAAAAAAAATCGATCCTACGAACATCGATCCCCAAATCGTGGGGTAGACGAGCATTAAAAGAACTGCCAAACGCTGCAGAGGGTCGAGAGGGGTAAGAAAAGCCAAACGCTCGTAAAGAAGGTCAAGCGGATCGTAAACGCTCAGGAAAGACCAGTTACTGGAATAGAGCACAGGAATGAAAGTAGAAAAGCTTTCGAGGTTCTCCTTCCAGCCCTTGGCATAAAACTCACCTTCATTTCATCCGCCTAAACACATGTACACATCATGTTATGGATTTAAGTGCACTATGTGCTGGGCAGTCGTATCTGTTAGGAACTACCAAATCCCGCATACTCGTCGAAACGTTTTCACGAAAAAATAACGAAAATCATGCATGAATAAATATCGAGAGGTATTCGCAACAGGGTGGGAAGTGGGATTGAAGGTCATTAATTGCTGTCTGATATATTTTGTTTACTTCATATATTACGATTTAAAAGAGCAGGGGTTTTAGGGAGTTTCGACACAAATCATGAAATGAAATGGTTCAGGTTATCTTTAGGGAGAATCAGGGGAGGGGGGGGGGTTTCTATTGTTCTCAAGCAAAGCCTCCTGAAAAATTGATCATTTTCATTGACAAACAAATGAATAATTAATAAACGATGCAGACGAATTATTTCATTTTCTGCTGGCATAATTGTCATGATATTTTGAGTGGTTTGACAGTTTCCTATAACTTTTTCTACATTTTTTCTACATTTTTTCGTATTGTTTCATGCTCATAACTGAAGTTTAGGGATAGCGTAGGCATGTCTCTGTGTTAAATAGCGACTTTTCATTCGAGAATTTTGTGGAAACGGTGTAGACAATCGTTTTGAAACCTGGAGGACATATCTTCAGGATAAGTCAAAGAACGTACTGTGGACGTTTGAAAAAAAAATTTATATTTCTTCACTTGTACCGAAACTCCTCAAAAGAGTAAACAATCGACTTGCACTATTTATATTTAAAACAAGAACGTGTATTTTTTTAGTGACTTCTATTGACGCCGAGAAATCTGAATGCATAGTAATTCAACAAAAAAAAACAGCCACTAAATAGGCTGTAACGATTTTTTAAGATGATGGAAATCACTTGACTCTACTATAAATTATTTTTGCATTGAACTTTGAAATGTGAGTTTTCACGAACCAAAGATTTGAACGCTATTGAGTGTAGACAACAATTCTAAATAGAGTTAAAATTTTTTTTTTTTCTAAAAGTTCGACCTGAAGAGTCATTATTGAAGTAAATTAATCTCAACGAATAAAAGTGTTTTTACATATGGGCATGTTCTTTGCTTTGCTTGGAGATTTCTGTTCACAGTGACAATATCGGGAAAACAATTTGAAAAATATGAACAAATAAAGAAGGAAAGAAATTGGAGTGGCTGGTAGAAATGCATGTATCCGCGGTCAGTGAAAAATACTGGATAGAAATCGGGAGATAGAAGAAAAAAATTGAGATCGATTTAAACCACTGGCGTATGATACGCTTCGGTTGAGACACTTGGTTACTCTGGTAAGGGGGAGGGTGAGCGTCCGCATGATATCCCGTCCAAATCGTATCAACTTAATTCGCATTCAGGGAACGAGTCTCCACTCTTTCGTGGAGGGTCGAGAATCGAGAGGGCGTAATAGAAGGAGAAAGATAGGTAGCGCAAAAAGGAAAGCGATAGAAGGAGATAAAGGGAGAAAAGAGAATAGGGGAAGAAAGCAAGAAAAAACCAAGAGCAGATGAGAGAGTGTGTAGCATGAAAACTACGGTGGTTGGAAATCGCCCAGGATGGAGCGAGAGGAGGTAGGGAGAAATAGAAAAAGCGGGAAAGGGAAGAAGAGGGAGTGGGTGAAGAGAAGAGGAAGAGTATGGGCCACGGTGAGCGTGGGAGCAAGAGAGCGGTCGGTTGAGCATTTACCTGAGCTCTCAGAGGGGCTTCGGTCTCTCGCTTCCGTCTCATTACTCTCTACTCTCTACACTCCGATTGAATTACCTACAATCAACATCAAACATTTTTTAAACTCAATTTTTATCTCAACGTTGTGATAAAAAAAAAAAAAAAAATGAAATGAAAAAATAAGAACTTTGTGAGTATGCTTGCCCGCTCATATTTTTCCTGTGTATATACAGATATACATAAATATATGTATACGGTGAATACATGCATAAAAACATAAACGTATATATGTATGAGTATCATATATATTTCATTTTATTTTTCTCTCAGCAAATTTATATCTCGCTTCGTCTATAAGACGCATCTTCTTTTTCTCGCTTACCAAACCCAGTTTTTCAGCATCCTCTTGACGTTTCCCCGCGTTTTTTTTTCTTTTTTTTTCTCAATTCTCCGTTCGTCTCTCTCTGGACCATCAAAAGAGATTTTCGTTGACGCAATCGTTCTACCGAACGAATATTTTTCTTTTTTCGTTCAACGTTTAAATGGATATTATTACGTTCTTCTTTAACAAAAGGGCTCGTAGCTCAATGAGAGCTCAGAGAAAAAAATGTAACACTAATTGAAGACTGCTCGTAGAACGAAAAAGCACTTTTGCAATGACTTCAAAGCTTTGGCTCCTCGGGTAGGGAGAAATTCCAGTGAGTCTGGACATCAAGTCTTCTCTCTTGTTCTTTTCATTCCTTTGTAAGGGCAGTTAATTGCTTGTAGTTTGGCAATATACCGCTGAGAGATATACATGGGGCTTCCCTGTATGTGCAATGGGGGATGTTCGCATCGGGGAACGAAAAGAGGGTTGTCTTGCGCATCATAAGCGTAATTAGGTCGCCAGGCATGGGCTATAGGGCGTTTTCTCTTCTCCGTTCTCTCTCGCTCTCTCTCTCTCTTTTCTCTGAAACCCCGTAGCCCTGGCCTGGTAACCATGGAATATCTCCGACACTGAGCTGACGAGGTCACGAGAATAAAATGTGTCCTGCACAGCCTCAGTTAGTAACGAGAAAATGAAGCAAATATAAGTCCAAATACAATTCCACACTGTAACTATCACTTGATAAAAACTATTATTCGCTATGGAACGAATATAATTTCGGAGAAAACTCGTCGAACCAATGAAAAACGTATGTCACCTAAAATCAGGTGTTCCTCAAATGATCAATCATGTCACTTGGGCAATGGATTAAAAAGAAGAAGAAAAATATTTGAAAATACATCGCATTTTCCATTGAAAGCAAAGAACGCGTTGCAGAATCAGTGACAGAGGATTCTTCGATGTTTCAAACGAGTGTCAATCATTTACGTGATCTACACAATATTTCAACTGTAATGTTGCATGCCATAAATAAGTTTTCCGAGCATGAAAAATAGGTTCATTGATGTCTCTTCCTCGGGCATTTGTGTATTGATTTTAATGTCTGTCTTGATTAAACGCAAAATTTGCATCTTGCATTGGAAAATGGAATGGAAATGGTTTTGAAATACAGAAATTTTACAGAAATCTCGTATGAGTAGAATCCAATTCGTTTGGGCACATTGCCACCATTGCAAATGCAATTTTCTCGGTAATGAAACGAACATCAGAATGAATTTCCTTGCCTATATACCACGATATGATAAATCATTTTGCATCTGTTTTACATTAATTGCGTTCTTTGATGATAGGTGCGAACTTGCACGTATAGAGAATATATATCATAATGCCAGTAGTACATGAAACAGCATAACCCGATCACATCATAATACAAATACACATGTATACGTATCTACTGGATTAATCCGTCAAAAGGTTTGCTAGATAGAATTTACAAATAGAAACGGAAAAAGTGAAACATCAATATTCTAGTATTTCAAATAATGAAAAATTGTTATACAATAAACAAAAATTAAGTTTGTAAATAGCGAATCGTATAATATCATGAAAAAGTCCCTGCAGAGTTGTTTTTCGGAAGTTAGTATCATCAATTGAAATATTATCGTTCATCACAAAATCAACGAAATGTATATTTTTCTATACTTTCAATACAAACTGAATGGGTAATGCTGTTTATTTTGGTAAAAGGTTTTAATGGGAAAAAAAAATGTTTTGTAAAAGAAAGTAGTGATAGCTGAAATGTCATCCAGAACCAAAGCAACAATTCACGTATCGTTGAGTTTTTTTCTCGTTCCATCTCTTCCGCTTTTTCCGAAAAAAAAAAATATATATATCTCTCAGGACTGTTAAACCAGTCAAAAGATCCTTACGGAGAAGGTCCATCCGTCCGTATGAACCAACTCTTGAGCATCATGACCGAGAAACGGGCAGGGGAGGGTTAAAACCAAATGCAGCCACGGACGGATCGTAATACCGTGGTTTTCAGCGACCCCATAAAACCCCATTGCCCGCGGTACGAGGCAAATTGCGCGTCGCATTCTTCCCTCTATCCCATCATCTCCTTTACCCTTCCGCCTTCTCCCGCTTTCCACTCATTCATCGGATCACTTTTTCAAAAAGCCCTTCGCTAAAGCAGCTAAAGATAACGAAAACGTTTATTTGAAAACGGAAACTCCTTAAAATGCCATTCGTTCACATATTTTGTACGAATGTGCAAGATTTTTATTCGTCGACAATGTTTTTAAGCCTTCTCAAAAGTTATTTGTCAGGAAAACGATTGCAGGAGCATATTAATGTATTGCGTAACGTTAAATAAACTGACTTTTTCCTGTGCGGTGAACACGAGAAGGATTTTTCTTTACGTTCATTACTCAATTCCTAGACATCGTGTTTT
This sequence comes from Campoletis sonorensis, assembly GCA_013761285.1. Classification (NCBI taxonomy): domain Eukaryota; kingdom Metazoa; phylum Arthropoda; class Insecta; order Hymenoptera; family Ichneumonidae; genus Campoletis; species Campoletis sonorensis. The sequence goes on along the minus strand of JACEOJ010000077.1, from coordinate 2,876,091 downwards.
TTCAAAAGTTTTGTGTATTTACCTGAAGAGTATTCTTCGTAGTAGATTGACTGCAAATAGCGACCCCAGGTAATTCAATGGTCCATGACAGCGACTCTCATGTCGGACATTATTTAATTCTATTCACCTTGAAGACGAAAGTGTCTTCGGACGGTGGAAAATAAGTGAATGCTTGTAATACATTTTTATTCCTAAATAAAACAAAATCGATCATAGTACCGATAAAATTCTATACCTGAACAATAACTCCGACAAGATACCAAATAATTTATTACAAGATGCTGCATCCAATATCTCATAAATTATATCTCTATGTAAATCGGAAAAACAATGTTATTTGGTTCTGTTTGTTATAAGCACATGCTCCTTGATCCTACGGTCAATTCAGAAAAAACAGAAGTGGCTTACGACAAAATGTAACAAAAAAAACTAGACCATCAATGGCTCTGCAGGAAAAACATTTTTAAAGTTTTGATCGGAGGTTAGAAAATTTTCAGCATTTGATGAGTGACCGAAAATTTCAAAAGATCGAACCAGTAAGTGTGCGATCTGAGATATATATGTGTGTATAAAACACAAGTGTTTTCGAAGTATCGGTTTATGCAAATAGCATATAGTTGGAAAAGCATACATAATGTGTTGATGCGAATTTACAAGTGTATGTGTCCTCATGGTATGGACGAGTGAAGGTTGCTCGGACGCGTCCACGAGGACAAAGAGGGATGGATTTTTTGCGATGGTGAAGGGCGCGTCGCAGCAGCAACGATGGATGAGTACGGTGGTGAGGGACATGAGGGAAATACTCGTGAAACGGGAGGGTTAGTGCAAGAGGAAGAGGAAAAGAGAAAGAGAGACGGAGAGAGAGAGAGAGAGAGAGAGAGAGAGAGAGAGAGAGTAGTTGTTGGTAGGAGACAAGGACAGTGGTTTGAACGCGCCGCTCGCGCTGGTATCGTCGCGCGGCAAAAGCATCGTCACTATGACAACGGTGACAAGCAGGTGTTAGTGCGCATCCGTGACCACGCCTACGTCACGTCTCACGGGGCACTCTGTATAACCCGCGTACGAGACCGGCTGTGACGTCGGGCAATGTCGACAAGACCGTCGTTGTCGTCGTCGTCGTTGTCGACGACGACCGAGCGACCGACTGGATCCAACGACCGTTCGTCCAACATCGGCGCCATCCCCGACGTCGAAAACGTGCTGTGGACGTCAAGGGTGTGCTGTAAGGGAAACGAACACGGGGTACCCCAGCCGCCTGTTGCTACTTCGCCCGCCAACGTTTCTCGTCGTTCGCCTCTTCCTCTTTCTGACTATCTTCTTCTCTCTTCTAGCCTCTCGCTGATGCTGTTCCTCGCCACTAGTACAGACCACCCTATTCGCCTCTCTTGTTCTATCCCTCTCTTTCCTTCTTTTTCTCTCTCTCTCTTTCTCTCTCTCTCTCACTCCTTGTTCTCTTACTATCTTTCGTCCTCTCTTCTTCTTCCTCTCCGTTCTACTTCCCCAACTGGCAGCCCACCAGCCCACCGCGAACGGTCTCTAGCCCTCCGCTACATTCACTCACTCACACACAAACACACACACACACACCCAAGAGTTCTCGCTCTCCGTTTCTCTTTCGCTGTCTAACTTCGGCGCGTTTGCCGTCCCACTACCTGCCCCTACCGCTGTGTTATATCGCAACCAACCCTCTCTCGTTCTCTTAACCCCTACGTCCCTCCTCCCACACCTCCCCAGGCTCTCTCACTGCTTCCCACCCCCCTTCACCGCTAGCGCCTCGCGAACAGCGAGTACCGAGAGCGCGCGAGAGTAGTTGCTCTCCGCCAGTCAGCGATCCGACTAGCCGCAACACGCTGTACACATACCCCGCGTGTTTTCAAATTCGCGTAATTTCGCTTTGATCGCGCTGACAAGTAGCAATTTTCTTCACGTAGTGTTTTCTTTCCATTCGCAGTCCCCGCGTACCGCGCAACTCGTACATTATTTTCTTTTTATTCCCTCTTTTAAGCAGCTTTTCAATATTTGTTATTATTTATCATTCAATACATAATCGATTGAATAAAGTTTCATTAACGAAGTTGAATATTAATTAAAAATATCCGAGGGCGCAGAAAACGGGCGAAATTATACGTGCAAAGATCCGGGCGAGTTTGAAGGAGATACGGACACGCAGCACGTTTGGACATTTCCGCGAAGGGTGACGAGAGGAAGAGAGGGAGAGAGAGAGAGAGAGAGAGAGGGAGAGGAGAGAGAAGTGTTAAATAGAGAAAAAAAACGATCGCCGTCAGGAATCTCTGCTCCTCACAGCTGGGAAATCCCCCAAAATCCTCCGAATCAACGTCTCTCACGTCGGCAGACCTCTCGACTTGAGGCAAACAGATACAGGGAGAGACAGAGACAGAACGAAACACGCAACTGCAACGGGGCAAGCTGAAAAACCGGCGTGCTCACCACGAGTTTTCCGGATCGAGGTTTATGGATCATAGGTTAGCATTTCAAGAATAATTGACCATCACTTGGTCAATACACTTTTTACATTGAGAATTTTTCATTATAATGTTCTCTCTGACCACGTGCGTTAACTCCCCAATTATATCTAATCGATCACATGACAGAGACTGTGAAAACGATCGCATCGTTCTCCATTTAAAAATAATGAAGAAGTGAGACAAGGTTTCATACCCAATTCGTTTATTTTTATATCACAATCACTTACTACTAAATTTTCATTACTTACTTTTATTTATTTATATTGTAGAAAAATCGTGAAGAAAACTTTAAATTATGTGGCATGATCTTACCGAGTGTTGATGTCGCTAAGCTTCGGGGAAACATCGATGCGCGGAAAGAGCGAGCAGGCTAAAGAGCTTCGTCGCTATAAAAATTCATTTAAATTACATAAAAAATTGAAAAAATATAAAAATCAAAAATAAACGTTAATTTCACACTGTCTGCTCAATGACGTAAACATGTTTTTTTTCCTCTAAAATAAAATCAATTTAAACGATTTTATTATTCAACATTAACACATCTACGTATACGGAGACAGACACGTATGAATATCTTTCCCATTATGTATTTAGCCATAGAGATTCTCCAGTTGAATGATTTTTATCGAATGTAAAGTTAGACTCTGAGATTTTTATACAGGAGTTCCTTTTGCATGATATAAATTTCGATGAATTTGAGACTGAGGCTTCGACGTACATATTATTTTTATTCTGTAAGTAATATTTGTAATGGAAAGGATGGAAACAATGGAATAAAATACTTGAAACTGTGACTTTCACTAAAGTAGCATAATTCACCGAATCTTCAGGAGATAAATGTATTCGGAAACGTGGAAAAGGAGAAGCTTGTTCGATATTGAGTTGTTAGTTGTTTTCGTTGATCGTCGACGGATCGATGAGTGGTATTCTTAATAATAAAATCTGTCTCAAGACACCATGGTGACTCGAAAGGTATTTGACCTGGACTAAAAATCGATGAGGAATGGCAACCATATTATTTATCATTTAGATACCATTTTCGTTGAATGTAAAATCATGAATAACACGTCGGTCGTGTTGTTGAAATTTTCGGCTAGAATGTTTTATTTCAGATAAATAATTCAAATAAAACGTATCGATAACGGCGTACTACGAAGTGGTAATGTGGAAAAGTGTAATGGTGCGTATATATTTGGATAAAATTTAGGGTTAAGGTGGAATAAATAGTTGAAGGAGGGTGCGTCACGTAACCCAGTTGAGCAACGAAAAGGTGGAAGGGATGGTGGTTAACTCGAAGAATTAGTAAACGGGGTCGCGAACGATGGGAAGCGTCGACGGTTACACAGAATGAGGATGGGTGTGGGGAAAAGGGTGACGGGGAAAATTCACTCTGGCGTAGAGCGAACGGGAGGTTATGGAATACAGAATGGTAGGGCAATCACAAGACGTGGAAAAATTTGCATATCACCGGGATTCATTCATTCGATACCTGTTTTGAATATATTAATAATGAATTTAATGAGGAAAATGGGAATTAATGTTTATTCATGCGTCAATTATCCTTCGCTACGGAGATCCTGATAGTTTCACGAGTAACATGGCGGCTGGAATGAAAAGAGGGTGAGAAAAGCGCTGGCACACAGAGAAACATGGATTTAATGAACTCGGCGCAATCTTCAGAGAATATGGTTATATTCAAGACGTTTAATGGAAATTCAGGCACATTTTTAATCCATTTCTATCCTAGCACTATATATTATTACACCAAGAAAAATCAAATATTAAATGGTGAACAGTTTCATGAATGAATCAGAACGAAAAATAGGAAAATATCTAGTTAAAAAAATACCCTGAGAAAAATTGATGGAAATTTATAAAAACAACCTGTGTTTTATTAGTTCAAAAATAATAGCTTTGACGACTTGAATCGGTCATTTTTTTATTATTAATCGTCCCATTACTTATTCATTATTCTTCCGGATTTCAATATCAGAATTGTTCGAAATATTTCCGAAGAAACACAATTAGTGCATAAACTCTAAAAGATTACGATAACAGTAGCCCCCGTACTGAAATCTGTAGTTTTTGGTCAACATTAAATCGAACAGTTGCATGGTTTTCGCAAGTGATCAAATGTTCATTGCTTCATTATTTCGTTCACGATCAATTTTTTCCAAACAACCATTTATTTGTGAAGCATTTGCAAGAACGCAGCGTTTTCGGGTAATCGATGGGCGAAAAGTTGAAAAACAGAAGAGTCAGAAAGGGTTAAACGAAAAAAAGTGAAATTCTGAAGATTGTGTAAAGGTGTTGATTGCGAATGAGTGGAGTTTGCGCGAGCCAAACGGCACCTTCGTTCACTCTTGGCAAAACAAGCGTCGGTGTACACAGCGGATTCACTGTGTTTTGAAATAATACGCCATGCTAAATATGCGCAGAGGATATTATCTAGACCCTAACATATATATGTATAAACATTATCCATATAATAATACATGCATAAATACATGTCCATTTGTATATATGTATAATATTCTCAATGTGTATAAAACCCAAAAACGGCTATGGCTATAAACACACTTCGTTTTCAAACAAGCTTTGGCCCACCTGCGCTTTCGGTTATGGGCCAACATAAACCTCAGCATACACACACACTCACACACATATCTTTTATATGTGAGTATACATGCAGATACCTTGGAGTGTCCGATTCGAGGTAACACTGGTGCTTATTCATCTTAAACGCGAAACAACGTGCACTGAATATTTTTGTCGCACTTTAACACGCTTGCTATACATCAGAGCTTGATGCTGCGGTTGAAAATTCATGTGTTTTTTATTGTCTGTCCGCGAAAACGGCCCGAGGTAGGAGTGCTTTTCACGTTCGTTTCATTGTTTTTTATTCTACTTCCATATTTTCTTGTACCATGAATCTCGGCCAACTTTTTTTTCAAAAGTCGCATTATGCATTATTTTCTCGGCAAACCGTATGTAATGCGATACAAACGGTATGAAATCTCATCGTTGCAATTTATTTCTAACCTCGAATAATTCTTGCGTTGTCTAGTTGGATTTGAGGTCTCTATGAAAAATAATGAAATTTCGGCCGAACACGAACGAGAGTGCAATGCTCTCCCGTGTTTCTTTTTTGAAAGACTTATTACGTATTTGTTTGTGAGTGTGTACACGCACACATACGTGTACGTACATTTTTGTACTCGGTGAAAAATACGTAACAAATCCGACTTTGACCCTGAAGAGATTCCGGTCACGTTTTCGCCAGGAAAGATATATCTCGTCAAGAGGGTGAGAAGAGGGAGGCACGAGACGCTTTTCACGTATCCCACTTTCGAACCTCATTTCTTCGCGTCATATCTAACCCACCCTCGTGCTTCAAGAACTCTTCCCTGTATCGGCCTAACGTCTTCTCACGGCGCTTCGACCCACCATTCAACTTCATTTCTAACCCTTCCCTCTTCCACCCTAAGCCTTTCACGTATTGAATGTAACAACTGTGAATCTCATTATTATGTGACGTACGGTATACATTCAATAATTTTCATTATTAACGTGTTATTAACTCTCGACCAGTGCCTAAGTGTTTTTCAAGACACGACGGGGACGCTTTTGCCAGAATATTCAACGGATGATCGTGTTGCTCTCTCAATCACTGAAGAGTGAAATCGTTTGTTTCCAAATGATGGGACGAATTTTCCGGTTTTCAAACCACTATTCTTTTTTCGATACATTTTCTTTTTGGATTTTTTTTTTCGAGATAATCCAATTCAAACGCGGGATAGTGATACAGATTTCACGATTATTGTGCGTCCAAATTTGGGCCGATCTCTATGGTTCAAGTAACATGAATTATTTGAATTGATATTGGTACAGATTTTTTATTTGCTTGTTGTTGTATGAAATCGATTCATGTTTCATGTTGTAACGATTTAAAAAAAATTTCGTCATCGAATTAATATCCAGTTGATTGAAAGTTCGTATTGAAGCACACTTTTTTATTGCATTTTGAAGATTGTATAGGCACTCTAGGGGATATATACGGCAAAGGAAACCGCGTACTGCGATTGTCGGGGTGCAACGCGATCCGGAGCGTGATAAATGAATCTCCCACGAGAGACGTACACTGCTGGGAGAATTACCTCTGGTTATATACGATACAAGAGTAAGAGAGAAAGGGACAGAGGAGAGAGAGAGAGAAAGAAAGAGAGAGAGAGAGAGAGAGAGACCAGCTATAGTGAACGGCCGCAGGGATATCCGAGCATCCCTGGCCGAAACTCGAGTCTCTTGGTCCACATAGGCACGGTATATATACCACGATGTTACCCCGTGAACACAAATTACTTTAACCAGAGCTTCTCGTAACTACAGCTCAACCTACTGACTTATACGCTTGAACGCGACCAAATGATTAATGGAACTGGTGAACAATTTTCCTCTCTCTTGCTCACAGGTTCACGTTAAGAAAAAAAAGAAAAAAACCAAAAGTACAAAACAAAAAAGAATAAAGAAAGAACGATGATTCTCATGGGGTACGAAGCAGATAAAATCAATTTAACCGATAATTAGACACTCCCTCGATACTTGTAATTATGGAAATTCCCAATCGCGCTCGAATTCATCACAAACGGAACTCGATACATTTTGTCTCAATGAATCCAGAGAAAAAAAAAACCCAATCAAGGTTTCATAGAGCAGGTTACAGGAGCGTAAGAAAATGCATTCTACTCGTGAATTATTTAAGGATCTCTCTCGCCCCGTTCGTTAGGATCAAGTAAATGGGTCAACCAGCAAGAACGCGAGGGACAGAGGTTGACATATATGTGGACAAACTTATACACTGATATGCTCACTTCATGTGTATACCTTGAATATCTTTATATTATATGACAGAGATGAAGGTACAAGCCGCACAGTCTCAGGTCCAAAACTCCCTTAGTGCATTATCGAAGGGCAACCTTTAATGAAATTCACGGAGCCACTGTTCTCTTGGACCCCTACAGAGACGACGAGAGGCTTCTCTAGCTCGCACGGTTACTGCCTCTGAGAGTCGAAAGGCTTACCCTTGCGTCAATACGTTACATACACACTCATAGATATATATTATATGTCCATATATATCCATATATATATAATGGTTTGTCCTACTGAGGTATAATGCATTAGAGAGCTCCTGACTCTGCGACGCAATGTGCCTAGTACAGGATCTACAGTATAGAACAAGAGAGAGAGAGATAGAGAGAGAGAGAGAGGGAGAAGAAGCTTCGCAGCAGGGGGTTGGTCGTACTACTGAACGTGGGGCAACATTGCCATGAGAGAATGGAGTAGGCACTATACATACCAGAACCGGACTGAATTATACTCCGTTATGGTCGTGCTTCCTCTCTATATGGCTTCCTGTGCTTACTGAAGAGGTCTCTCTCTTCCTCACTTTGTCTCTCCTTCTTGTTTCAACGTACCGTGTGGCTACTCAATACATCCAATACATACCGCACCCTCGTCTCTCTAAGCATATCGACACGGGGGTTGGCAGGGAACGAGAATACCAAGTTGAATGGGGATACCTCTCTCCCCCTCTCTCCCTCCCACTCCCCCTCTCTCTGTTGGCAAATTGCGAGAGCGTGTGAGAGACTCTGCCACGCCTCGTCTCACCTCGCTCCCTACATCAAACCCAATCGAATTATCGATTGTACTCTATTCTGCTATAATCATATGTACATGCAGTTGTGCTATACACTGTGTCTATATTCTGTTTACGTTGTTTTTTTATTTATTTAAAAATTGTATGATAAGCTGTCTGCCTTGTAATCGTTGACGATTGTTCCGAAAAACGGCATTGTTCTTTCTCTTTTGTTGCATAAAAAGATAAAAGTATAAAAATAAAACCACGGTTTTATTGTAATATTTCTACATTGTTCTCATCATTGACTCGTTTTATAAATTTACCACCAAGTGTGCATTTAATAATGTAGATTTTTTTAAATTTGTTTCAGGTAAGTGTTTCGACATTCTTCTCCTCAATCTTTCATCAATTTTACGAGTTTGTGAGTATCAACCATGTTTATCTTAACTGTCATCCTATTTCTTATATTCGTATTTTTTTGTTTCGTTCCAAGACCAAACGCGAGTAGTTGACTCTATTTAAAGCTTCAGCGAGAATGGCAATTCAATTTATAATAAAAATGTAAATTCACACTCTTCGAGAGTGAACAGTTTCGCGCATGGAAACAGAAAGAAGCTCGCATTTCTCTGACCCGAATAACTTTTCATGCTCAGACTCTCTCTCTCTCTCTCTCTCTCTCTCTCTCTCTCTCTCTTTCTCTCTGTCTGGCTCATATGTTTTTATACGAAAACTCGTCCAAAGGTCCGCGCTTTCTCCGCTCTCCCTGATAATTCAGCGTCTCCCTTTATCGTGTTGTTTCTTTTCGTTGCTTCCCGCAATCCAGCGATTCTTGCTCACCCACATCCAACTTTTCTGCACTTTTCTCATTGACTATACGGACACCTACAGGACGTTGTTATGATTGCTAATGGAAAACTATCCAATTCAAAGAACAAAGCGAAGTAACGAGTTGGTTAGGGACAAACGAAGCACGACCTGGACCTGGCGCCTGCTGGAAACCATTGAGGCGACAGACACAGTCCTACGAGACTTTTTTGAGAGTACATTGAAGTTGAAAATACTGAGGGTCATTAACATTAGGTACGGGAAAATGATCGCGCGAGTGGTTTGTTCGAGATGTGTACTTAAGAGACCTTGCTTCTCTTTGGTGAATTGGACATACTCGCGGTCTATGAAATAGAAAAATATTCGTCGTTGCCCCACGAGATGGAAGATACTTTATTTTACTTAACTTTTTATTTTTATATATATTAATTATTGTTAAATAATTTCAACAAGAAATAGTTATCTGCGTAGATTTTTTGACTTTATGGATAACTAATCTTATTAATTGGACGTTTTAATTGAACAAATTTGTTCGTTTTCGATTTATCAAAGTTTTTTACTACGTTGAATTCCTGCTCGAACGTTTTCATAATTAATCGATGAGGAGCAGAATAATTTATACAAAAGTTGTAAAATTTGATCGTGAAACATGTCAAGTCATCGGTTCTTGTAAAAGGTCGAGAATAGTGATGATTAATTTACTCGATATATACACTCACAGTACAAACAGTTTTTTTTGCTTTTGTAGAAGTGAAAATTATCTGGCAATTAGTAGATCTCTCACCCGGTTCGGTGTATATTTTGAATCCTCTTGGGCATTGTGAAGGTGTCCTCTCTTTGCAACCAGTGTGTTAAAAAGATGGCTCGCTCCGAGTCTGTCTTTTTCTACTCTCGTCTCATCCTCATCCACACTTTTTAAGTTGGAGTCTGGGGGCCAAATTTAAATTTCAAAATTTCAATCTGGCTTGCAAATTCTGGAAGCACCAGGCAAAGCTCGAGAGAGGGAAAACCCCAGCGCCCCTTGGGGCGCTCCAGATTGCAGTGGCAGGACATCAAAAGTCTTTTACGTCGCTCGATATTTTTCCTTTTTTTTTCTCTCTCTCTTTTCCTCTCTTCCTCCTCATTCCGTATCATACCAACTCGCCCTCTAGAGAACTCTGAGGATACGGTCGGCTTGGTGGCAAGAGCGGGTCACCTTCCTCGTCGTTGTCAATTCGGTCTGCGCAAAAAAGACTGACTAGGCCACGCATACGATTTGACCAAGTCCTTGCCTTTCTCGACGATAAGGTTAAGCATAAAGAAAATGAAGGTGGAGATGAAAATGAAGAAAATCATACAACGTGATGAAGTGACTCCTTCCATTTTTTTGAAGCTTCACCGTGCCACTTTAGAAGCTTTTAATGTCTTTTCGATAGTCACTTACTTTCTGTCATGTAAGATTTAGATTTCTCACGATATTTCCTGCGACCTCGAAAGCGTAATTATGTCATACTCCAAAAAGTCATTAAACAGATGAACATCTTGCGCGAACTTCAATCTTGACGACTCGATTATTCGGCAATGTCATGTCATTGAAGAACACGCTCGAACCGTATAATCCATACTGAAGTATAGCAGTTTTGTGCCACATTCACCCGCTCTGATCTCGATACCAACCCCTGAAATTCCGACTTCTCACCGCGACCCTCAGTGCTCGCGAGCACAAGCTGGGAATTAAAAAAGATTGGCTCTGAATCTCCATTATTTCCAATCAGTTTTTTTCCTCCATGGCAATTCTGAAGGTCGTATATTTTTATAATTCATCAAATTCGTGTCCCAGGATGAAAAACCCTGATAACTCTGGGCATGGAACTGATTAAAATTTCGTGAGACCTCCTGCGTTGTTCCCGTGACGAAAATCGCTGTAGATCGTATATAGTGAAAAAAAGGAGGGAGAGGGAGAGACATAGGGAAAGAGAGAAGACTGAGAGATTTGACATCGTGACAGACTGAAGAATCCTGGTTCTCCACAACACAGGCACAACCGGAAGTCTCGAGGACTCAACGATAACGATACGCAAAGTTTCCACCGGGAATATCGTTTTTCCTCGTCTTTTCCGCCGAAGTAGAAATTCGAGCAAGTCAAGCGTGGCCTCGTTATTTTCTGGCACGCAGTAAGGACAGAGGAAGGTGGCTGAGGATAACCCCCAAATGAAGGAAAGAGGGAGAGAGATCGAAACACAGAGAGAAAAGTTTGCATGTTAGGATGTAACTTGAAAGGGCCACTGAGGAATGGAAGAGAATAAAAGAACGAGGAGGCTGCAATCATCGAATCGAGAGATAAAATTTGATGACTCGCGAGAGGGGGATACTTTAGCGGATGTCTCGCAGTCGATGGAGGTTACGGCTCTCGAACGACTCCTGTCTCACGTTTATGTTGTATAGATACATCAATCTATATGTCTTTTCCGAAGAGGGCATAGAGATAGATAGATATTGCGTATGCGGAGGCAAGTGAGACGTGATCGTTCGTAGTCACGAGTCGAAGGATCGTTCAGTTTCACTGTTACGATCGACGATTGAACGCAGCAGCCATAGGAACTCGAACTCACGCATATACGTTTATATATTTATGTGTATGCGAATACACACATACAGATTTTCAGGCACGATGGTAGTTTCGAGATGACGGGGGAATAAATAATCGCAATAACTGAAGAGATGGTAAACCGATACAACCGGAGAACAAAGTTGAAGCTTCTTTGTCGATGATTGCTATGGAACTTTGAGGGAGAGCGTTATAACCTAAATAATATATATCTTTGGCTAGCTATAGCCGAGCGTTAACTCTGAAGTTCCTTCCGACCGAAGTCTATGACTGTAAAGTCCATTGGAAGCATTAGAATCGAGACAAAAATCGTGGTCTCGTTTTCATTCGTTGGCTCAAGACGTTTCAAAGATTATAATTTTATTCATACGACTTTTACGAGACAGATATGTGATCCTTTTTCGTGTGATGCACTAGTTTGGTAATTCGCCCTTACGAAACCTCTCTCTTTATAGATCTTTCATCATTTTTCACGAGCGAATTTTATTTACTTAGCCAATATGTCGCATCTCCCAGGCTGAACATCAGTTGGTCTGGCCTCATGACACTGTTACAGTCTTCGCTGTAGTCATTGAAAGCCTGGAATGAGATGAGGGCTCTCCCTTTACGTCCGGTTCACAGGAGAGATAGATTGATAGATAAAATGATAAAGGCAGAATAAGACAGAGAGAGAGAAATCGAGAGGGAGCGAGAAGCAGAAGAAAAATAGGTAGATTGAGAGTGAGAGAGCGAGGTACTCTTCGAAAACTGGCACGAGTCCTCGGCTTCACGTCGAAAAGTTTTAACGAGATCGATTTTACGCCCTCCCCATCTCTCTTCCACCACTTCACGAGAGAAACTTTTTACATCTGCGAAATGCCCGGATGACGTTTCACCGACTGTCGGCAAAGGCTCCCTTTATTTCGGATCTTTTCAACATCCTATGTCTTACTCCAACATTTCACCTACGTTACTTCAATGTGCAACTGTGTGTACACAGTCGCGCGTGTTTGTTGGTATGATATATTTGTTCAAAAATAGCGACGAAAGAACTCGTCTTGTCAGTAGTGACAGGCCTTGTTTGGTCAGACCGAGGGCAACTCCTTGTCGCTCACAGCTGTTTTATCCTTCGATCGTCCGAATACGATCGCGAATACTTTCATCTCCCCGTCTTTCCCGTTTTATTCTCTGCTCCTACCGCTTGTGTCTTATCTTCGCTCCTCTTCACCCTTCGTCTTCCATGCACCTTTCTCTTTCGCTCTTCGGCGCGATTGGAAAATGCTCGTGGATGCCTAGTGTGGCCCACCACGTTATTAGGGTTATGCAAATATCGGTCGCTACGCGCAATAGCCCACGACCCTGCTACTTGTTTGTTCTGTAATCGGAGTTCGCAAATAGAGCGTCATCGTCGAAGCTCATGAGGAGGATGCGTAATGCACACTCAGTCCCCGTTGGGATATCCTCACATTTGTATACATATAAATATACGCTTGTATATATATTTATGTCGCATATGTAGTCAAGAACGTATACGTTTATATGAATGCATTAATATCGTCAAGAGTTACTCGTCCATGAGGAATGCGCGAAATTTGCACGCTCCACAGCATCTCATAGTAAATCCTTCATATACCTATACTTGAATTTATATCTCATGCGAGAAATAGGAAAGCTCACGATCGTAATAAACCAACGTAAAGATATTTCCGATCGGTTTTGAAATTTTTGTGCGACTATTTGTATTACGAATTTACATATTTAACAAAAAAAAGAGGGCTTGTAACAATAAAAATAATAATTCCATCAGAACTGCATCGGAGCAAATATATCAGTGAAACACTATTAGATTTTCAATAAATCGACAGGTTCTTTAATAGCTCCGAGTTACAGTTGGAGCGCAACAGAAAAAAAAAATCTTGAGATAGATATGAGACGATACTTGCTATCGCCGTTTGAACAATATTTTCTATGTACTACTTGCGCTTTTAAGACGCTGCCTTTATGTACGTTTGGTAATAAATATACAACCGAGACCGGGGCAAGGTGAAGGTATATCAAGGAATTCTTTATTTGTATAAATTTTAATAAACGTTATTTATTTTTCATTTTCACTTTTTATTAAATAATCTACTGTGACGTTTGAAATTTTTAATGAGAATTTTTAATTCTTGTTGTACGTTCATAAATATTTACTTTCATAATAAATGTATAAGCGAGACTAGGGTTAATCGCGGGATCTGGAGAAATACTGTATTTTTATGAATTTTAATCAACGACGTTTTTATTTTTTACTCGTAATCAAAGAGTAAGGGAGAATATTACAATATATTGTTGAACTGATAGTTTGACTCCTCCGCCCTTTTCGACATCCTTTCATCTCATATTTATTTTATTCTTTATTAATTTTCGTGTTTGATAAATGCCACGAAAATATATTCCGGTTGAGGAATAGAGCGAAACTGTAGATTAACTGTATAATAGATCCAAGGAAATGAGTAAAATGATACGTTAGCTTCATAAATTATTTTTCTGCAATTAAAGATGTAAGAATCAATTGAATCGTTTAAATGTTTACGTAAACTAAACAATTTGAAAATTAATTTTCACAAAATACAAGTAGATAGGAATTGAAATGATATGCCGGTTTTGGTGTTCTTCTCAGCGCGTAAGGTGAAGAAAATATTCATATAAAACACTCGTCAGCCAGTACAAGAAAGATCAGAACGATTGAACATCATTCCTATACTTTCACTGGTTTCCAACGGACATGCAATCTTTGGCTAGAAAGCTCTCGTAAAACGTTACTACGACCCTTCTCTCTCTCTCTCTCTCTCTCTCTCTCGCTCTCTCTTTCTCATCCTTTTTCTCTAGCTTCAGTACAAAAGCTCAAGAGCGTCTATTGGCATTCTCAGAATTTCGTATGCAAACCCTCGCTGGGGCATTTCACCCCGCTGATAAATCACCTTACCGTCAATATATAGAGCTCGGCGCAGCTGAAGTAGCCTCGACTCCTTGCCGCCGTTTTCGTGCCACCGGTTTCTCTCGCTTTCGCCGCTATCGATCATCGTAAAAATAACGAGGGTCTACGCTGCCGGATTCTCCGCCGTCGTTCGAGATCCGCGCCCACGAAACAACTCCCATCCCAACGCCACTTTTCCCATCTCCCGGTAGCTTGACGGTGGTAAATAGAAACATCTGCTTTCGGATTCCGTACGTCTGCGGTCGCGCGAGATGTGCCAGAGGAACGTAACGCCTCGAATATGGGAGATATATTCTTTCTTTACCGGGATTCTCCCGTCTCCAACGCTCACAGAGCTCGTCCTCCTCACACGATAAGTAATCCTCCATCAGGCTACACGTCCCGCGTGTATAGTTGGTCCTCGATCTTATTTCTCAGAATAACAGGTTAATCTTATGGATACAGGCGATCAAACTTTCTTTTTCTTTCATTTTATGTCGATGTCTTAATCTCGCAACTTCATATCCGTCGATCAGGACACGATTCCATAAGATTGTGGCATTGATCGTGGTGGTGGTCTCACGTACGTAAACAGCCTGACCTCGTGGAATTCATGATACGAATACCATGTACGAAAAGATTAGGCACTCTATTTAATTATCATCGTCTTCCCAGATGGGGTTGAGATGAAAGAGTTTTTATCTTGAAAGTCATTTACTAAAGGTTTCGTTTCTAATGGTAGTACAATTGTAGCTTGAACAAAGTTTCTAATATCTTTGTTCGCTTTCTATTTTGTCTGGTCCGCATGGACATTGTTGGTAAGAGTGGCCAAAGGAGTTGACGGTTCATTATCCCAAGTGTATTGAAGTTCTGTTCTTGCCATCATCTCGATCGGGTGCTACCGCTTGAAAGTTCCATTAAGCTGATTCTACCTTACTTGCGTTTCGTCATGTCCGTGCTGTGGTCAGTTCAGACTTCTTGCTTTTCAGCTCACGAAGTCCCTTCCGAGACGTTGAAGAGTTAGTTGCGGAACCGGCCTTAGCATCGCACAGAAAGTTGTCGTATAGCTCGGCTCACCATCGGTGCGGCTTTTATACTTCGATATAGTGGGATCTGAAGTAATGGAGTAAAAGAGACATCTTGGTTTCTCCACATTGCACACCTCGTGCCGAACGACAATCTCAAAAAGTATATTACCTTGTCTTGAAGATATCAGTTGTTTTTTTCACAAAGTTCTCCAAGTATTTTGTCCACGTAAGGCACTTTTGTAGCCATTAGCACAACTGCTGTGTTTGCGAGGAACGAAGTAAACGACAGATGCCCTCTGGCGTATGAGAATGTTAAGTGTTCTGGAAATAAAGCCTAACGACTCCGGAACACGACGAACAATTATCAGGTAAGCCAGGAGCTACTCGTTTACGCGCCTCGTCCCACGAGTATTTCAGGCTCGTCTGGCTAGACAATGGACCACATTTTTATATTCTTTACTCCGATCTACCGTGGATCGGAGTGTCGCTTGCGGAATATGAGTGAATTTTTGGAGTGGGTGATAAGGAAATTGGTGAAGGTTTCTCAGCAGTTATTCGCTTCGTTGAAGAAAGATGTTCAGTGATGGTGTGTTGGTGAATGGTTGGTCTCAAAGTTGCACTTCCAAGCCAACCCGTTATGGCTATTTCGGTAGCTAGTAATACTTACGAGTTATACTTTAGTCCGGATGACTTAGAGAGAGGGAGAGTGGGTGGAAGGAAGATGCCACACTTCATGACTCCCGGGAGGGTCGTACGATGGGTTTCGTGGGCCACGCAGAGGCAACAGCAAAATGCTAGGATCTACCGCAGCCGGTTGCGCTCGTAACGCTTCGAGCAGATGTCGTACTTGCCACAGTTAGGTAGACTCAGCATGCTTCCTGCCGCACTATGAGAACTTGGTGGCAGAGCTGTCGAAGTGTAAGGAACATCATTGTGGGAGGTAGAGTTTGCTAGACGGACACCCAGAGGATGTTGGAGACGGGGGTGTGGGTTTGGGTAACCCGGCAAAAGGAAAATGTAGGCGTAGGGGGTGAAGAGCCCTGGCTAGACGTTTGCCCTTACCCGGCCAAAGTGACGTTATTGCCATATAAATTGAGATATAGAGTGGTCGCACCGCGGGTATGGTGACGAAGAAGGTTGAAGGATCAGCCCGAGCAGTTAGTCTTGATTATCCGTGACTGTCCCAGCCCAGCATCCAACCTGCACCGAGAAGGAACTCGGTCGAGAACATCCTCTGGTGAATATACCGAGCAAAGTACGACTATATATGCAACCTAGACGCCCGTGTGATGCCCTATGCATGCTATGTACGATAGTGACTCTGCGGAAAGACGCATGGTTCCCCGTGGTTTCACCGTATTACCAAGAACACGCCGTTAATGCAAGCCCGCACGACTCTGTCTTCATTACACCAACTTCAATGACCCACGGTATTTGAACCGCTATTTTCTCCGGATCAACAGTCACAGGACCTTTTTTCAGGGATCACTATCTAATGAATTTAAGCAAGAAATAAATTCATTACTATCCCAGGCTCTAAGTTTATTGGACACTTTGAAGATTTAGAGAAGATCGAATTACTCTTCTAGATTGATAATACCGATCAAATCTATTTGCATTAAAATTGCGTGATGTGATAAATTATAGGAAAACAATTTACGATTTTACATTCTTTCGGCAAATTTGACTTTAGTTTACTTCAATAACCATTACTACTGGGAACTAGATGAACTCTCAAATTATAATTACGATAATATTCACACCCTCAATGTACATTTTAAAAAGTATCGATTTTTGATCAACAACCAGATGGATGATAGATTTATAAGTTTACCAATGAACTCTCATTGGCACAAAGATGCGCTCATGATATTTTTCATACAAAATTTCATTTCATTGTGATTATAACGTTTTTATAATATAATAATTAATATTTCAAGAAAAATATTGGATAATGGTATCTTTTGCGACTAACAGCAACCACATTCAATCTAGAGCACTTCAACACGCATTGAAGTTAGCTGTTCAATCTTAAACAATAGTGGGAAGATAAGATGGATGACTACGAAGCAAGATCGAGAAGAGGATGTTCCCTTCGGGAAGGAACGGAAGCTTTATTGAAATCCAGTCAATCACCGTCGCAAAGCATGGGATTCATGTGAGTCTGACGGAAACGCAGACTACATTGGGGAAACCTTGTTTTATCTTACTTTTTCGTAAAGCTTTTGTATTCTTCCATCTCTCCTTGGGGTACAACAAAGAAAATGGGCGGAGTAAGAGGTGTGGGAGTAGAAGCATAGGACGTTAGAAAGAAGCAGGTCGTATAGAGGCGAAGGGACTTTATATAAACTCCGGAGACAAATGGCGTCGCGGGCTTTTGCTACGGCGCCACGAACCTCGCCACATTGTACAAACAGCAGGTGTATTGAGCAAAATACAGCAGGGAATTGCTGGTCTCCGACGGTAATTAAAATGTCTCCAGCAGCAAAGTTAACTTGGTGCTTTGGGTTGGCCACCTCTGGGCTTCCTTTCGTTCTACAACATTTTCTCACTGTAAACCTTGATGTTTTCACTTCTATTAGAGTGTATGCGGACCTTTAATGCAAAATTTTTATTGAGCTCTACCACCAACGCTGCTACGATGAGAGTACGGAACAACAACAAAGAAATTGATTGATTGTTTGATTTTTTTTTTCTTTAGCTTTCCTATGGGACAAAATACAATAGAGAAATCACAGTTTCAACACTCCTTACATACACGTCATCAAAATCACAGAAATTATATAAACACACTTCAAAATGTGAATCTTAAGCAGAGAACTACATGTTTTTTTGGAAACAATGCAGTTGGATTCTTGGAAATTGACACAAACTCTCTGAACTCAAACAACCTTCGACTGCAGCTCAATGAGTCGAGTCTCATTATTGATTGAGAATTGTAAAGAATTAAACATTATGCATCGCATCGCATTGATGGACAGAAATCGCGGAGATCAACAGCACAGTTTTGATAGCTTAATTATTCATTCATTCCTGGATTATTATTCAATCGGTGCAGTAATCATTAAAAAAAATTCTCCCACATCATGAAGAGAAAGAGATACGAGAATTTTGAACATAACTGTTGCTGAAGTTATATCAAATTTGCAGATTATTAATGCTTCAGAGTTATTTATATTTTGGATCAAGTTTTTTAGAATTGTACAAAACACTGGCTACCAAAGAAGGTGAAATGGCGGAAAGAATATTGTGTACGTGACACAGCAATGCAAGCATGGCCCTTTTAGTTCTGAAAAATTGTATAGTTTACATTTATAAATATAGATCTATCTCAACTATAATACAAGCGGAGATAGAGACTATTGTCGAAACCCATATACTTTTGCCAAGAAAGAAAACAAACACGGTTGTTCTAGGTTAATCTGCGAGCTAGTGAACAGACAACATTTGCTGTGTGTACCCATTGCTCTCTGTTGAGAGAAGAACTTCCAGCTAAAGCGGAAAATCTTACAGGGAGGGGTTTGTTTGTAAGGATTGCAAGGGGAGGGAAAGATATTGCACTAAAAACAAGATGGAGACAGAAAAAGAGAGAGAGAGAGAGAGAGACCCCGAAAATGTTTCCGACAAGGTCCTTCAAGCCTCTTCTCGATTCTCAGGCTGCATACAGCGAACCATCAACCCATAAAGTCATCTACGAACATATTTCGATTGTGCTTACGTTCGATGCATTTTTTATCGGATAATTATAATATTTACTGCAGTAATTTATTTTATTCGGATGGATATTGGGCTGCACGTTTGATTAAATGTTCTTAATTTATTCAATGAAAATGGTTATAACTACATCGCAAAACTAACATTCATAATCATGTTACAGTCAAATTCAGAATTGCTTTAAGTCATGAGTAGATGTTCTTCGATGAAATAAACTCAAAAACTGAAAAACAGTTGGTGGTTTTGTACAGTTCGTGATCTGAAAAATGTTTAATGAACAATAATCAGTAAAAATTGGGGTTTGGACCTCAAATGAGCTTTGGAAATCGTCTCGATGCTTTGAATCTTGCACAAATTTTTGTTCCACTTCTTGATTTTTTTGGTGTACAGAGACTAACGAAATTTAGACGTGGATTAAATTGCAGCCATCCTGATGTTTGAAAATATACGTACAAATGTACTTTGGCTGCTTTTTGGACATAGAATCTTCAAAGATTTTGCTGTATAGCTTAGGTGCTTGCTCGCCAAAACTGCAGTGGACACGTAGTTCGAGTTAGAGCTTTCTAGATAGTTTTGGCACGTTGAAGGAATCGAGAGGGACGCTTATGAATAAGAGAGAAAGGTAGCTCCGAAACTATATATATATCTATACATCTCGATGGCCAACACGAACAGAGGAAGATATGAAAAGGTCTGTCCATCGATCTCACTCCATCTGATTCTTTCTTCTACTTGTTTTTATTGTTCTCCTCTCCCTTTCTCTTCTGGGCGCACTTCCGGAAATCGATCACGACTTTTAGTAGTTAATTAAACTCCAAGTTATTAAATCCGCAAAAACCGGTACTATAGCGATGCCACCATCATCCATAGAACGTTCTTCCGTCCAAAGTACTCACCCTTCTTCTCCACAGCCGCTTGCGATCGCCTGGCTTCGACGCCAGATCGACCTCTGTCCGTCCTTCCTCCATCAAGCCTCTATCTCTCGTCCCTAGTGGCTTTGGCTCTATCTCTACCGACGGTCCAGCTATTCTACTTGTTTTTTTTTTTTTTTTTTTTTTCTTCATTCCTCGCTTTCTCCTCCTATGCTGTTATAATGCCTGCTAGAGCTTTAGTTCGACAAATACATAACTCGACTCTGTTGCTCTCTGTCGTTCTCTCATTTCGGTTCGTTCTATTTTCCCTCCCTCTATATCATTGCTGACTCGTTAAAATGCTTCTGGGATTATTCTTGCTTCGAATTTTCATCGATTCTCTATTTCCGTTTCTTCTTTTCCCTCTTCACTGTGATCCACTCTTTCTCTCTCGGGTATCCCCAAGTGCAATTATATTCGAGCTGTATATCGCGCAATCGGATCTTTCCATTCGTTCTAGCTTTTCGTTTTTAAATGATGCACGCCACTGGAATATATACATAATAAAATGCAGCTAGAAAATAGCCGAAACAAATTTTCGTCCTCGTCTTCTATTGGACTTTGGGAATCTGAGATAAAAGCATTGCATTTCTTTTGACTATCTTGTCCGCTCACCAAAAAATCTACTTCGACAGATTTTTTTCGTTTCAGAACACACGTGCTGATGGATTCAACGCAATTTTATCATGTATTTTGAAACAAGATAAAAAATGAAGTTTGTGTTTCATAAACTTTTCAGCGCACATAAAAATGAGAGGAAAATATATTTTTTGCTGCTGAATATGTTATGAAAAAACTGCTATGAATATACAAAAAATCGAGCGAGTAGAAATCGTTTGCCCGCGCTTTCTCCCTCTCTCTCTCTCTCTCTGAAGCAGTCTGATTTTTACATCCAGAATTCTTTGCCTGAGTCAGGGACTTTGCTGCTCACAGCGACCAATTCAATTGGCCAGAGAATTTACGATCGTCGTGCTACGACGATGTGATGGTATTAGGGTCTGACTGTGAAGGCTGTGCATCGAAAGGACGAAATATTTTTATGGATCACACCATATTGACGTTCATTGATCTATAATCACGAAGATTTTGTCTTATTTAAATTTTCGTATTGCTGTCACAACCCATTAGTCAAATTAAAATGTAAGTTAGTTTTTTCTTGCCATAATCTATTCTCATATAAGCTTCCACAACCCTCATTATTCAAGAATCATTCAAATATACCCCCGTTCCGTGCTTATATTACGGAAGAACTGAGTACAAAGACAAAGCTCTGCTGCGACACAGCGTGTGAGAAAAGTTAACGTTTTATAAAATATAAAAAGCAACTTACGAGAGTATTATCACCGGCTGCTGCTACTACGCAGAGTCTCTCATATACCACGACAATGTTTCGAAGGAAACAAAAGGGTGCGTCCAAGCCTCTCTCTCTCTTTCTCTCTCTCTCCATCTCTGTCTCTCTCTCTCTCTCTCTCTCCACCGTTATCTACCTTTTTTTGTCACATGCCCTTTATGATTGCGAATCTCGTATACTTTACACCACGCCTCGTAAACTCAGAGCTTTCCCCACTGTCTTGCTCCTTTTTTTGTATGTATACTATATTATCTGCGTATATACCTTTGGCGGAGCTTAATAATAGATTTCAGCAAGAGGCGTCGACAGCGAAGGTGCGCAGGAATAGAACGTTTTTTTCTACCTTCGCTTCTTCTACTTCTAAGTAGATACATCCAGTACTGATGGTACCCAGCTTACAGAACTAAAGACCGAGAGACAGAGAGAGAGAGAGAGAGAGAGAGAGAGAGAGGGGAGAGGAAAGGGAATAGAGTGAGAGCTCCACGTTTCGTGGTAGCGTTCTGCGTTAGGCGCTGTGTTTTTCTTGCTTGCTCTCGTTGGTGGAGCACAAGCAACTGCGTGTTACACAGCAAGGCCCGTTCTGAGAGATAGAGAGCGTGTGTTCAGCATCTCTCGTGCCAGAAGTGCCGTTCTCGTTTCTTCTGAGAATTTATTTTGCATGTGCAACGTATTCGAATACACACACGTACGAAGTTCAAGCGAGATCAGCGCTAGTTCCCAGGGAATGAGGGTGGATGAGATATACGCGAGTAGGGCGGGGGGGGGGGGGTTGTCTGTATAGATGTTCTACATATATGTATTCAATGTATGTATAAAGGAGGTGACTGCTTTGGGGCACTCTCACTGCTGTACGGAAAGGTTTAAAACCTTGCCGAGGCGCGGTATGAAGATCGTTCGAAGCACAGACTTGAGAAGGTGTAGGTCGGGCGTACACGTACGGTGGTGATCACCCCTACGCCTCTCTGGCAAATGCATGAATTCGTTGGTGAAGAAGGAAGGAATGAGGAGGAGGCCGCGTGTGTGCTGGTAGATAAACCGCTGAGTCAAGCTGTTTGACTTGCACATTTCTGGCTCACAGAAGTATACTACCCCTTTCTACCTCTTCTTATCTCTCTCTCTCTCTCTCTCTCTTCTTCTCTCTCGCTGCTACTCATTCAATCCCTCCTCCAGCGCCAACACCGAGAAGGTTATAAACGGGCGCTTAAACCTCCCTTGAAATTGGACTGCGGGGAAAGAGCGCTTTTCCGGTTGGCCTCTAGCCTTAGGACCACTCTGTCGTCCTCGCTTCTTCTTCCATCGCCCATTTTTTTCAACCCTCCTCCTCTCTTTCTATCACTCTGTCTCACCAGAGTAAAAGCAAAAGCGCACTTTTCCAACGTATATCGCACCAGATCTCTAGTCTCGTCTCACTTCTCCTTTAACTCGCTATGCTAACACTTTGTGTGCCTTTTAGTCTGGAATTTACCCTAAAAAACGGATAAGCCTGCGACCAATTTTCTACCACGCGATTTATTATTCCACTACCATCGGCAATGAACGACCGTATTTCTACCTAACAACTCTAGCCCCGTATTCTCTATCAGATTATCGCGGTGTTACATTCTCAGCTTTACTGGTTGTTGCGGCAGGCGTTTTTATTTGTTTCTATGTACAGAAAGACAACGTAGTCTCGAAAACATTCGTAACTCTTGCTCAACACCGTCTAAAAACGGGGTGGCAATTTTCGTTTCTGAATGCCAAAGGGCTTTGTGTGCTTTTCTGCTTTTGGTTTTCTGCCTCGCGGCCTCTATATTTTCCCTTCCCACCATTCCAAGATTCAAGAAAAGCTTGTCGGTTCGAAGAACCACTTTGAAAGAAATAGAGACAGATAGAGAACACGCTGCTCAGAGAGAAGAAAAGCTTCTGCAGCTGCTTTTCCTATGTTCTCCCTTCTTTGCCATGTTCGCAAAGTTTACGAAACGCTCCAGACTACTCGTTATTGCGGAATTCACGAGCTTCCCCAATGCGAACAAGCAGCAACAAGATACCAAGAGGCTTCACTACAATCCTCGCGCTTGTTCTCAGATTGAGAAAACGCGATTCTGATGCCTCCAGGACTTGCTGATACCTTTACGCATAGATTGCTCAATATTTCTCTCATTTATGAGCTCGTGAGCATTTGCGATTACAATCATAATAATTCAAGCACCAAAAGATTGTGTAAGTTCATGAGAAACAGTAACATAGAAAAATCTGCGAAACTGAACGACTGTGCTCTGGTTACGAAAGCCATTCGAATGGTTTCGAGGGGGAAAATGATTGAAATTAACTTGAAGTTTGCTACTCCAAATGATTGGAAAGTAGCTTTCGATTGATTCCAAAGCAGTGGCACTATTTCCGTGTTTCCTTTGCAAAAACCAAGGCTACACACGTCTCGTCTTTCCGACTCTGGACACCTAAATATTTTCGATTTCCATTTTTCTGTAAAGTAACGTTTCTTTTGTAGAATGAGAATTATTTTTTGCATGAGAAACCGGCGAATCGCTTTCCCGGTTACATTGCTTTTATGAAATAAATAACCTGAGGACGTTGCTAAGGATTATTGAAAAAAAGAGCTTGGTGCTGCAAATGTAAAAAAAGAAAACATTACTGCGGGTTATTGATGGTGAAAGGAGGTCACCATTACTTCAACACATCGTAGTGTCCATGTACATGGTTGACCGGGATTTTCAGGGCTGATTTTATGTCTGTACGCATTGATCATTTCATAAATTTTGTCTGACCCTCATCGAGCATAATAAACCGCATTGCATATCGTGCAGCTTAGCAGAAAAGAAGCTTTTCCTTAAGTACACACTGAATGCATGATTCATCAATGCTCCCTGCATTATATTTATCAAGATTCGTAAAATGCTTGAATAAAAAGACCGGACGAGTTTTCAAACAAGTTTTCAGCAGTTGTTTAAATCATATTTCAAATTGGCTCTGCAATATTCCATGAAAACACTCAGGGTATTTATTTCATTCTATTATTTTATCCGTAGTACTTGGGTTCTTCCTGAAGAAAAAAAAAATAAAAAAATAAAAACCATGCACGTTGAGAATCTGCTAGCCGCCATTGTTGGCCGTTAATGAGTGCCCGGTTGGAAAACTCGGCAAAAGCTGTTTTAATGTCTCCGGTAATCGATAACATCATGAACCCCGTTAATCTATTCTTGTCATCGTTATGGAAGGCATACAAGGCATGCGCCGCATGGCCTTATTATTTTTTACGTATAAAACGAGACTACACCATAATATATTGCTCGCCACTGGTTTTCTCCATGCACAATATCAATTCCGTCCTTTTGTCTTCGTTAACGACCTGAATATCCAAGTCCATAGATTCACTAGCCCGCGTCTTGTCCTGTGTTTTTGTAAACAATTGCTTTTATTCATAGATATTTCGCTGTGTGTTCAACGGCTTGCCTCTTGCATGGATCAGCCAGGGAAGAGAGAGAGAGAGATAAGAGAGTCGAGTGTCTTGCTTTTCCTTTTAGAAGTTCCGTTTCGGAGAGTTTCATGCTGGGTACGAAGCAAGTTGGCTAAGTGACAAGCACAGCGAACTTCTGCTCGCCGCGCAGGTCCCTCCATTACCCAAGGGATGTAGAACTCGTGTGGGTTCGCCAGAAACTACCCACGCCTCCCGCCTTTCCTGAGTCGAAAAAAGACCTGACACATATCGTGTCATACGTTCTGGCCGAGCAGCGTCGGTTATGGTGACACAGCGGGCCTTCGGGCCCCACTGGAAAACCAGACCCACGTCATTCTTGCCCTGGTTGGCAAGGGTTTGGCTCGTTCGGATAATAGAACGCGGGATGAGGTCTCGTTTGAGCAATGTGAAGTATAAATTTTAGAGCTAAATTGCCATTTAGTGCATACGTTTCGGTGTAACTGCGTTACCACTCGATCTAAAACCATTTCACGTGTTCCTTAGAAAAGTTCTATTTATAAATTCCACGATCGAACACAAGCTAGGAAAAGCTTTTTATTTCTATTGGCAGTTCTTTATATTCCATGGATATGCGATAAGTATCAGTAGCGAAGAAATTCAGGCGTTTTACTAGCAATTCCGCCAGGCGCTAAGGAAGTAATAGCCTCTGAAAGGCTGATGTTAAAGAAACCCAGCACTTTCTTGAACGACAAGAGCGTGACGCGGTATACCTGTTGCCGAGAGAAAGGTTTCGTGATGGCAAGTGCCAGAAGGTATACCAAAGACGAGGCTTTATAATAGTTGAAAAATATAAGGGGAAAAATAAGACATCTCGCCTCTTTGCTTTTACGCCTCAATAACTTGATTAAAAAAAGGGAAAATTTTTTTTGCACTCTTGTTCCCTTGCTGACTCAAGTCATAAAAGCTATACTGATAAAGTATAGATCCCGAAGGTTTCCATCTCCACAACGTATTTTTAAAGTTGAGTTGTCTTGGCATTGGTCGCCAAGGTCGAAGAGGAGTCAGTGGAATGAACTATCGGTGGGTTTCATCGCTTTATAGAGGCAGGACATAAAAACGATGTGTATCAATTTGCTTGCTCTCTCAATTCAACACTTTACCATGCTGTTTGTAGTTCGGACGGCATAGCTGACGACGGTCATACCGATCAACGTAGTAACGATAACAAGAGAGAGCACGATTGCATATCATAAGGTTGGTTGTTGGGTCGCAGTGAAACTCCGGGTAATAAATCAGCCAAGGTGATTTATTTATTTGATAATACGTAAAGATGTTCACACGAGACGCTAGCGTTGCAGCAAACTTGGAAATAACATTGCCATTGTCAGCATAAACCTTTCCACACAAGGTTCGTTGTATCAGGGTGACGGCAATATCGTGTTGGCGGCTGGTGCTGCTGCTGGTGGTAGGTAATGCCCTATACACTTACTGGGAAAATCGATTGCAGTTTAGTATTTCTCTTTTTCCATCTCTACCGAGTGCTTGCAAATAATCACAAGTTACTACTTCGAGTTTCCGAGAAATTGAATCCGCGAAAAGGACGCGAGGGGAAAATTCTCCTCTTCGCGTTTACAGCTCCCTACGCTTTTCCAACGGATGTGGCGGAAATCGTCTAACTACTTCCTCAACATTCACTCAGTTGTGCTATTGTATACTCTATCGAGAACTCCCTCGCACCTTCTATCTTCATATTGGATACGCCGAGTAAACTTGGACATGATTCAAACCCTCAACGATACGCCGTACTTGCCGCACCGATATAACGCTCCGCTATTGTGTCTCGATTCAGAATTCGCGGTTTTCGTTTCGTTTTCCATTCTGTTAGTCTCGGTGCCCATTTCGTCACTTCCGCTTAACTATCTGATAAATCATTATACTTTTTACTGAACCGTGTAATCTCATTTTTCAACCAATGAAAAAGAATTTCATGCCTTATCCCTCTGCTGTTGGATGCAGTAGCGTGCTCCCGTTTTCAAAACCCTGTCAACGCCCATCTCCTTCAACAGTATCCTCTCCACCAAGCTTTTCGAGGTAGCAGAAGGTTATCCTGACAAATTATACATAATCGCAGAAACCAACAGCTCTCATAGAGTCAGACCCCAGCAGATTATCCTATTGAACTACATATATCCTCCTCAGCTCGTTCAGGATTTCTCATAAAAAATAGACTAACAGTGGTACTTTTACAGTCTAATGGGCTCCAGGCACCGCGAAACTTGTGTGATTCTCAAGTCCTCATTACTAATCCACATGAAAAGTCTCACAGGAAGTAACAATTGTGGATGGAAGTTCTGTTTTTCTTGAAACCGTTACCTTTGATCGGTTTGGTACTTGAATAGAACAAATGTACATGCATATATTTTTTAATTACAGGTTGAAACACATTTTCAAATCTGCAAGAACCAAAGGAATCACTTCCAGCATTCTTGTGATATTGTTATTCGTCATCCTTTTACCAAATATGCTATGTGTTTGGGTTGATTTTTAATTTAATTGAAAAATCAGTATTCGCTCTAGGAAATCATCAGGTTTTGCACTGAATGCATTGTTTCAAAAACGATTCAGGACGACCAATCTTGGATTACAATATTCTGAGAAAGATACAACTCGGTTCATTCAAGGTGTCATTTTCATTGGAATATTCTTTTGTCTCGTTCAGCTGGGTGCACCAGATCTTACGGAATCAAGTCCCGAAGCACCTAATTTCCGAGAAACTCTCATCCTCATCTTCTTTCTCCTTTCAGGACTCGACTATGTTTTCGTTTTTCCATTCTTCTTCTTCTTCTTCTTCTTCTTCTTCTTGTTCATTTTCCTTCTGTACAGGCGGCATTGTCGCTGTTTTATTGTATTAAGCTGAGGATACGGCTTTGACGTGCCCGTGTACGTTAGTTCGCCTGCAGGAGGCACGTGCGGTGCCCTTGCGCTCTCTTCCCTACAACGAGCACAAACTCGTTGTTTCGGTTTTCAGATGAAGATACATCAAAGGAAGCTACGGAGCCATTGTGAGCGCTCCTGCTTCTGCCGCGATTGTCTATGTGAAAGTCCTTCATGTTGCCTGCTGTGCGTTCAACGCCACTGACGAAGACGCCAACGACGAGGATGACACGAAGACGAGTACGACGGAAGCGGGCGCGTCTAGTCTCCCATTGGCTCAGTGCTGTTTCAAGCCCAGGGGTGAATCTTGTACACACACACACACACACACACATATATGAATATATATATATATGAATGAGGGTTTACCGGTAACAGCAAGGAAGAGAAAAAGAAAAGTACAGTAGAGAAGTACTGTCCAAATTGTCTAGGTTCGAAAGGTTGAAACGAATAAAAGGTGCGTCGTTATTTCTGAGGTGGGTATAGTCAAAGAGAGGGCAAAATTCCGTCTTGCCAAAAGAAATTAGCTAATTGACGAGAGACCTCTTACAAGAAAAAGAAGAGGAGAAAGAAAAAAAAACCAAATGCAGGCGAATGAGAAGGTTTTTGAAGAAAGCACGCAGAGTCGAAGGAAGTAGAACGTGATGCCTGGCAAGATTCTCTGTATAGCTCCACTGCAGACAGTTGGAATAGAGGAGAGTGGAAAGAATGAAGAGAACCAGGCAAAATAAAAGTAACTGACCGAAATTCAATTCGCTGCGGTATCCACTCTCTGTCTCTAGCCTCTATTCTTCGATTCCTCTTTACTATCGCTCCGGTCTTTTCGTTCCGTACTCTCTTTTTGTCCAACGTCTTCCGAAGTGTTTTCTGCAAAAGCTCGTCTCCTTTTACCGCGCTATCTGCCACATGAAAGTTTCACACACTGGCTATTTTACGGAGGTTCACATCCAATCACCTTGAGCAAAATGATACATCTATGTGATGGACTGTTGGAAAGGAGTGCGATTAAATGATACCTGTGTTCATCATGATTGATACGCTTTTGCTTCGTCTCACGAAAAAAAAAAAAATACAAAAAAACAGAAAAAAGCAACGGAGAACATGATAAACAATGTAAAACATATTCATGACCGTTGATGAGGAAAAAAGACCCCTCTCGATCTATTTCACTTCAGGATTATGCGCCATAACTCTCAATGATAACGAGATACTTATTACGATTCGCGTGCAAGAGGAAAACGACAAGGAGGCGTACATTCGAGAAAAAAATTTGTCTAAATTGGATTGTGGTTTCTTGACTCTCATCTGTTACACCAGGGACTTCCAGGGATTGTTTTATGCTGATACTTTTCTCTACGAATACCAACGGTTTCTCCTTTTTCGATATTTTTATCGGAAATTGTGTGAGTTTTGTAAGGTCGTCAGGTGTATTATTCGCTCAGTAGTGCATACTAAGAAAAGAGTCTCAGTGAAAATGCTTGTCTCTTCGGGACCCGGACGCCAGGACGAAGGCGACGAACATCTTGAATAATTCACGCTTGACTCACATCATTCCCTTGGGAGTTGGAGCAACAGCAGGATAAGGTGTGTGTGTGTGTGTGTGTGTGTGAGAGAGAGAGAGGGATGGAGAGAGAGCTGAGAATCTTCGGAGTCTGGTCAACTACAGCTGTCTAGTCTGGCGACCGCGTTCGGGGTGTCCTGCGTGGTCGCGTAGCCAACGGTGGTTTATGCAGGAGACACGAGGGCCTGAATGGCGTATAATCAAGTCACAACATCGATGTTCTCTCCTGCCCGTGGGACATCCTCAGCAAGAACAAACACGCTAAATGAACATCGGGATTCTCGTTACTGGGTGCCCCTGCCTGTATTGTTTCTGTTTATTATATATATGTATATCAGTGGATACTTTAAATGCGGTATATACATACAAACTTTACTAAAACTGTGTGAATGCTCTTTTGGACAACCAAATCGGAATCATTAGCCATTTCCCATAAATTCGAGAGCCTATAACGCATCGAGGTTTGTTCATTTCTCCATTTGATTTTCAAAAGACAGTTTTCTTGTTTGCCTTCTTTCTGTTGAACTTCCTCGTATCCCTTATTTGATCCCGGAATTCAGGGATGGAAACGCAACTTTTTCGACGACCGACGGTCATCTTTCGGTTTGTTTAGCAGGGTCACCAATTGAATAATGAAATTAGATCTCAGGGTAACCCAAAGACACCATCCAGCTTTCGGGATTTGAGGGAGAACTCGACACACGTATACACTCTTCTGTTTAGTACGAAATTTAGCGCGTGGCTCGTGACCTTGATTGCTCCCCTTCGGTGATAATACAAGGCCCGTCATCATTCGACCGTTTGGCTGAGCTGACGCTATCTTGTGATTCGTTGGTGCCCGCAGCCGCTGCATCCATTGATTTACGATCAGCGATTTGATTTTACTAAAATTACGTCGAGTTATCATAAATTTGAAATTTCATTAATAGTCACATTTCAGAGAGGCCATAAACATGAGTTTATTCGTACACAATTGAAGCAAAGACAGTTCATTATCAAGATCTCTTGAAATCACTGTTTTAATATCTTTAATCTTCGCGCCTTTGTTTTTTGTTATTTCGGTTAATCTTCGCAAGATTCTCGAAACATTTTGTCGTGACTGAATCGAGTGGTGAATGCCCGGTCCTCGGGACATACTCGTAGAAAAAGAAAGCGGTCCTTGTAAAAGTGTCGCTTGAGATTCGAGAGAGTCTCGAGCCTTGAGAGATTCTCAAGTACCTCGAAGGACAGCGTTTCGCTGAAGTTGGATGAGAGAAAAGAAGGTTGTATCGCTGTCTCTGTTCGTGTCTCGAGCTTTCTTTTCGACACCATGACTATGTTCGCTTCTTCAAATGGTTTCCCAAGGTTTCTCGTCTCATCGTCGTCTCAAAGAAGCCTAAAGATGCCCCGGAAGAATTCCAGAACGAATCTGTGAATGGCTTTTCATTAAGGGCCGATTCAATCCTTCTTTTTCGTCATTTTCGTCTTTTTTTCCTCATTGTAATGCACCGTTTTTTGATCTTACTCCAGTCTATCCAACTTTATTTTTTTTTCCCTGAGGATATAAATTACTGGATGTTCCCTGTTCACTGGTATGTTTTATTCCCTGCTTCTCGAGCCTCGTTTCTACTACTGTACTCACGGACAATTTAGCCGAGCCTCTCTCGCTCTCTCCCTCTCTCTATTTTTTCTCTTGCCTCTTTTCATCCCTCGTCGACCACCATCTGTTTGCACCGCTTCAGGCCGTTCAAACTCTCTCAGACTCTAGTACTCCATCCCCCTCGATAAAAAGTTTTAAATAAGACTCTTCTGGCAAATCGACTTCCTTCCTTTGGCAATGATGTCGTCGGGACTATCACGGAGGAGGTTGCCTTTGAGAGATTCAGACTCCCGGATATTTCAAGCAAACCCCCTATTTCATCCTATTATCTTGTTTCGCAGCTGCCTCCAACGAATCAAACAAATAACGTTTCCATCGATTATCCGCATTTGCGTCTATTCCAACTTGTCATTATCACTCCTAGCCCCCCTCCCCCCTTCATGAGTCTTACATAAATTCGTTCGCAACTGTCATCACTACATTCTTGGCACGTTTGTTTCCAACGTACAGTCACATCTTTCAGTAAAGAAAAATACACAGGTTTTTTTTACCTCGAATACAAGGATGAGGCAGAAGCAGAAAGCTAAACAAAATAAGGCCATGGTCGATGTGCATGAAAATCCATGAATTCTGAATGAGGCCAAAGATTACGTCAATCCTGTCGTACGCTTTTCCATCATACATAAAAAATAAACAATAAAATATACGTCAAGCCAGAAAATAAGGTGAGAGAGCGTTACCGAGAGAAAGTCAGAGTTCTCACCTTTTTGACTCGTTATTAATATGAATTCGTCAATCTCTGATCAACTCGGATCCATAACAAAGTTTACTCCGTGTGTAGAACGATTACAAAGTTTTCATTGTTTCATTCTCAAAACAACATCTTTATGTGCGATAAACCAGCAAATCTAACTACAAAAAGTGAATAGTCATATATTTCACATGCAAAAGAAAAATTTATATTTTTTCATAACGAAACATTGATATTTTTATTGTTACAGGTAAGTCTGGATGATGTTGCAACACAGTATCAAATATTAGGCTTTCGATTTTGTTCTATATTGTACCAGAATCACACCCTACTCACAAAGTTGGTGAGTAACACGACGTCAAATACTTAGACTTAAAGTTTAATAGGTGTAAATTAATTAGAGTGTACATTTTTTTATACGCTTTTTACCACGATTTAAGTGGAAAAACAGCGTTCGGCCATTTTGTAAAACTAATTGCCAAACGCTTGTGTTCCCGGAATGCTCTGACGGTTAGAGTAAACTGGCTGAGGGCTCGCGACGTCCGTTGCATTCGCGTGAATGCCAGCAAGCAGCGGGTGCTGAATCGCGTAGCCACTGCCGGAAATGACGTGGTAGAGTGTGCCGTCTCCAACCTTTTTACATAAAATGTGTATATACATTTACGCACTTGTTCAACGCTAGGATTCCCTTTTTTTTCGTTTTCCGACACACTTTTCTCTCTCTCTCTCTCTCTCTCTCTCTCTCTCTCTCTC
>JACEOJ010000077.1:2762718-2843523 GCA_013761285.1 Campoletis sonorensis | reverse complement strand
TCTCTCTCTCTCTCTCTCTCTCTCTCTCTCTCTCTCTCTCTCACACACTCTCGCCATCTCCAGGATTACGTCCTGCCAGATAAAGTAACGGTAAAACAATTTTATGGTTGTTAGCGGCTACGAGGACAATAGTAGTGAACATATAGAGCTGCCACGTCAGTCGGGAGTGGTCGACGTTTCACCATTCCATGGCATATACATCGTTCCTATTTTACGCTTTTCGTACTGTTACTACGTTATTTTCCCTTTCTTTTTATTTTCATTCCCCTGGAGACCCGTCAACCTTAATAACAAGTTAGTGTATAAATAAGGTTTTTCACGTTTTTTTTTCTTTTCATGCCAACACTTCATACGAAAACTCTTTTTTTTTTGTGAAGCTTACCTCATTAGTTTCCAAACGAATTCTTAGTCACTTGTAATTATTGTTCGTATACTACAATTGCTGATAAAAACCAAATTCATTTGTACTTAACGAACCGCTGAATGGAGATTTATCAAGTTAAAATAGTTCAGGTTTGGATGAACAACAGTTTTTTTAGGTCTAGATGAGTTGTTGGTAATCGGACCGACAAATATATCGTATTCCACTGCAATAATCGTATTGGATGCAATAAAAATATTAATGAACGAATGATTTAATAGATCGGTAATCTTCTTAATGGTTTTTTCTGATGGAAATTCCTTCGTAATTTGATTGTACGAACAAAGCGATTGCGTGGAATAAGTTGTAAGCGATACACGGTGAATTAAAGGGAAACTGAAAGAAATGAAGAGTGAGAGGCGAAGAAAGAGAGAATGAGAGAGAGAGAGGACAAGAGAATTTGACGATAGTATCGAAGTGGTGTGAAGCGAAATTTAGTCTGAATCGTGGCACGCTTGGTCGTGCAAGATAAATGCAGTGGTGGATGGCGTGTGTGAAAGAGACACAGAGAGAAAGATAGAGGTAGTAAACGGGATGGAACAGAAGGAGAGCATGAAAATGAACCCAGCAAAACGGCCGCACCCGGTATTTGGCCGCGGAATGCACGAATACGTTCGCTTTTGGTTGAATGCACAAGCCGTGAAGTTTGCAGGGAGTCAGACGATGGTACAGAGTGGATGATGATTTTCCATGTAGCGAGGTATCGAGGCCACATTCTCTACAGCTGTCATCGCGCTTCACAAGAGCGACGCAGTGAGTCACGTATTTTTATATACGCACGATTTTTTGTGCACAGCTTGCAAATTTCAGGATCAATTTCAATATCCATTACACGTAATGATCGACGAAGTGCGTACGGTTGACTCTCACACCGGGTTGCACGTATTTAAATGAACGAATTTTCATGGACGAACACAGGGGGAGAAGTTTTAGAGGTCTCCGGTATGAAGAACCCCAGATGTGCTCGATCTCGATGCGATGAGTTACAATGCGAGTATTTTGCCAACTCCCAGCAGCTACTGTTGGTAATTCAATTTGCATGATTACGCGTACTTATCGTGTATAACGCCCAAAACGGGCAATCGTTCGGACCGGTCATTCGCGGTAAATTGTTAGTGAGGCGAGTACACCGATGTCATTACATATTTGCTTGAATATATTGTGTGATCAAATAGATACATGTACATATAAATTTCGTCATATTTTAACGGATATTTCACTCACACTATTTTCGCGTATTAGGATCAAATGTACACTTCAAATATTATTTGATTTTGTAGGTTATGCTAAAACGTTGTAGAACAAGAAAATTAATGGATATTCCGATGAATTATTGAGTGCGTAACGCTGTCAATTTTGAAACGCTTTCTCGAGTGGAACTTTATTAGGAAACAGGAATTTTCAGCCCTTGATGCTTAGCCGAGCAATCGATAAATCAATGAAAATTGATTCTACTTCAATTCTCAATTTTTTATAATTTTTTAACTAGATACACAGAGGTTCTATCGTTGCAAAAATTCCATCGAAATTACTTCACAACACGTGCTGAAAGGGGTTCAAATAATAAACCAAACGTTATAACATCTAAATACTCTCAATACACGCGTAAGTGGATCCCTATCGGGATCGTATAAGACCTCGAAATTGATTCTTTCGCAGCAATGTACATGAAACACGTACAAATACTCGTATATGTACACGATTTATCCCAGGATGGGTTCTTCCACGTTCTAGAGGTACTCTCGTGACCGTACACACCAGAGCTTTTCCGTAGGGGCTCTCTGCTCGCTGCGCGAGATGTCCACTGTTCCACAAGTTGGGCTCTCCCTTCACCCCCTTTTCGCGAACACAATGGAAACCAGGATCTATATAGAGTCTGATGCAGTACTTGGAACGCACTCACGCGACCATATCCCCGTACGCCGTATCTCTAACCTAACCATGTGCATTTATGCACATATATATATACATACATATATATATATGTACATAAGGACTACATATATCAAATATATATGGGTATAGTTTACGTGGGAGAGCCTGTGTGGTCCCCCACGTCGATTCACTCGAGAACCGCAAGAGAGATGTTTGCATATCATCCTCCGCCTTCCCCGCGCCCTCTTCGCTACTCTGTTATATCTACAGGGTGTTGGTAAATTGCATGAGACGATCGTGTGACGTAACACGTTGCTATTGACGCTCTCAGCTCCCCACAGTCCTTGTTGTACCGAATATAACATATAGATATTGGTGTGTACTTAGCGTCTACCGCGTTATAGTCCTGATGCTCGTTGCCACCGCAGATCTCTCTGAAAGCTTCTCAACGAACACAGCCGCGGAATAACGTCAACATTCTCTCTTCGCTTCGGCCTCGAGAGTTTGTCCTCCTTTACTCCGGGAA
This sequence comes from Campoletis sonorensis, assembly GCA_013761285.1. Lineage (NCBI taxonomy): Eukaryota > Metazoa > Arthropoda > Insecta > Hymenoptera > Ichneumonidae > Campoletis > Campoletis sonorensis. The sequence continues at coordinate 2,840,701 of JACEOJ010000077.1, read as the reverse complement.
TGAAACACCTCTTGCTTGATACGTAACATCTTTGTACACTCGAGATAACGTTCGCAACGTTCCGAAATCGCTATTGAAAAGCGTCATGTGAATTAAACGTACAACGAAAAACTTTGGAACATAGTTCCGTGATATTCAATATGAAGATTTTGGATATTAATACTTTGATTCGAATTTAATTATTTCAAATGATTTCGCCCCAGACGCAGTTGTTCAATAATAATGGTGCATTTTTTTTCTCCGCTATGTTTTTTTTTTTCGGAACGGCTGACATTTGTAACAGTGACTTATTTCGTTCGGTTTATACGTTCAGAAGCTTCGACTCCGTCAACTAAAACACTCTTTCTCTACGTCTCACTTTTTCCGCACTCAAAACGATCATAAATTTTCACACACGTGGAAATAAATTAGCTGCAGGTTCACGTTAAAGCCTGAATATCTATGGAGACAGACAGTCCCATTCCCTGGCTGAAGAAGTTCTCGTGAAATACTCCCTCATTGGATATCTACCGGTATCGTGGATAAGTCTCGAAGTAAATGCTTGTCATTATGCTATCTCAACCCGACAGGAAGGCACCCACGAGAGGCTCTCAGCTATTCTCAATTTCTCTCTGGCGTTCACGAATCCAACTCATTCCAAACATTATACCGTCCCACCAATTTCTACCAACGACCGCATCAGGACAGTTTCACCAATCTTCCCATATTATGTCTTTTTCTTTTCATTCCTCTCGCCATGTGTACCAGCTTTTTCTTCCTCCCGCTTATACACCTAATTTAATGAACTCCTGCTCCCTCTCTTGCGCACGTTCTCTCCTCCTCGTCGTAGCAGTAACGAGGAAATGGCTGTATTAATTAGCTTGCTCTCGTCATGAAATATAAAATCGTCTACAAAAAGCATAATTTTTACAGATGCTGCATGGAGAAAAAAAAAGTTAACCAAATAGTAGTTCAGCATTATATTCGTCAAACGTTAGTTACTTGTTTAATTGCATCGTTGGGGATAATAAATGTCATAAAAACATGTAGTTTCTATGTATTTTCGTAGATTCGAACTTTCGAATAGATAAGTGAAACAAAATGATGTTTTATTGAATATTTTATCATGCCTCGGACCTCAATTCCAGTCGCCAATAAAATTACAATATTAATCGTCGCTATAAATCAGGTAAACTAGCCATTGTCATATTTCTACGACAAATAATAATTGGAATTTTTTACGATAAAATGCTTTTTAGATGATGAAGCAGAAATAAATCGTATCAATGTGCATCGGGACCACTAACTGCTAGTTAAGAATAGTCTCACTGCCTATAGAACATCCCATATATATTTACGGTCGGCATTGCTTGATTATGAAAATCGCGATCTTCCGATGCTGTACGTGACCCTTGGGAGCACAAACCTTCTTCCCTTCTGCCCAGCGCTTTCTCTCTTTCTCTCTCTTTTGCCTCTTTGTTCCGCACTCGATCGATTGCTAGAACTGTTTCCAGTCGGGGGTTACGATCATGGAAAGTGCGATGAGAATATACCCTCAACTCTCTGCGTTAGGTATGTATTGCATAATGCATGTTGAAGAAAAACGACGATTTGCCTGTAGGTATCGACGGATTATGAACTCTTAGGCAAGCGGGAACAAAACATGGATAAAGGGAGGGGCTTTATCGATTCCGATAACTTCTCGAATAATAACGAACCGATTTGAAAATCGTATTATATTTTACAGAATAACGTATTCATAATATATAAATATATCGATATATAAGCCGCATGTTTGAATATAACTCTAGCAACAAAAATGCCATAACTTAAAGAACTTTCAAAGTAATGTTATTTGCACTGCTTGAAGATTTGGATTTGACTGCTTCATATATGGAGTTTTTCACCATTGATAACCATCCTCGGACCTGTACTCCCTACGATTAGGTCATAACATAATCAAATTCCGAGTCACGAAATTTATCTTCTTCGATCAGTCCCTCTATCGGTTAATTTTCACGATTGATTAATCATTGAAATACATAAACGCCTCAGAATTTCACCAGAAATTCGATCAAAACGGTTATACATGTTTTCCAAATGTATGGGACCATTTGTTAAGAGCATAAAACGTCTTACAAAACGAATCATTGGCCTGGTATCAATAAAATATTAAATACTGCTCGATTTTGGTAAAAGAATAACTATTGATTTTTGATTTACCAACAACTCGGTGCCCATGAAACCGACTTCGTGTATTTTTGCTCCACCTCCTGCGACACAGTTTTGATAACGTTCGTAGCTTCATCATCTTCAATAATTAATAACTCATAAGCCTTAGATAATACGAACTATTATCCCCGAAGCATTAATCGCCAGGCTCGAGAAAAGACGAATCTCGATCAACCGGTATAAACTGCCAAAAAGTTATGAATATTTATTTGATGAGAATAGTTTGCTTGTCATAAGAGGCGTAACGATAATTCATCGTCTATACGCACAAATAGAAAGATTGCACGATACAAGGGATGCGCGCAGGAGGGTTCTTCTGGGCCGAGATTCTCCTTCGGGTTGTATTATAACTCTCTCCCTCTTGGCACTACGGCATAGAGAATGTTGTTCTTGGTGTGGCCTCCCTGGTTCGAGACTCTGAGGGTCCGGCGCGCATTAAAGGAGATAGTGGCTCCGCTCAAACGTATAATTGCGGGCCGAGGCAATTGGGAGGACCCCAAGGGAAAATCGTCTATACCGCTGTATATATCTCTTCCATATAACGTATAGACCGATCTCAACCTACCGAATAGAACAATCTCCGTTATATATTATTTGTATATCTGTACGTATTCCATATACACGCACACAAATACTCTGTCGCGCTCTCTTCCTTAAAAACACCCTTCTCCCTCCGCGTCCGCCTCCTCGATAAGATGTCCGACGCCCACATGACCGTTACGAAACCCCCAACGTCCGGCCGATAACCCAAAACCACGGTATACTGCTACTATTCGTCCCCTTGCACCGTCCTCCCATTATATACCCTAAAACTATCGTGTACAGATTTACTCACTCCAGTGACAAACACAAACGTTTCTAGTCTTCAATACCATGGCTAACTTTGTATTTTGTGTATACTTAATCTTGCTAGATAATTGCATAATTATACGACACGCTATATGCTCTGTTGAGACGATCGTTCGACTGATCATACGAGAATATTGTGATTATTGTAAAAATAGTTTATTTTAATGACTTCGAATAATCTTGACCTTTTTAGACTTTCAATTACGCGGTGAATTCTTTCGTTTGGTTTGTACTAATATTAGTCACAAAGTGTTCAATATTCATTATGCCTGTTAATTAATTGTTTTTTTTTCGCGCACTGGTTCTTATGGAACTCGCGAGAATGTTGGAGGTGAGATTCACAAGATGGACAGGAAATATTACTGCGTAGAAAGAGTAATTCCATCGTCATATTTCATAATGTTTTGACCCAAGAGCATTGTTTTTTTTCTCTTTTCTCGAGAATATACGTTTTATAAATAGATATACTTTTTATATTGAAAGTGTATTCACTCAAGAAAAAAAGATGGAGGGAATGAGGCCAGAGAGAGAGAGGTACCTCTGGCACCACTTCGTCACCTTGATTGCGCATAATGCACGTGTAAGTTACGAATAGTAGGAGTCTGTAACTAATTATGTCCTATTACGCTCTTGATTTCCCCGCGGGGCGAAAAATAGAGGAAATATATCAGATAGTAGAGCGCGAAAAAAGGAAGGAGGCGGAGAGCAAAAGCGGAGCGTTCGCCCCGAAGAGAGTAATAAGCGCCATTAAGATCCGGCAGCGCCCTCTTCCGTAAGAGCAGCCTGCTTTCTACTGCTTGCTGAGTACTCTCCCTTATTCAGTATCCTGTTCTCTTTTGCACCCCTCTCATTCTTCATTCTCGCATCCCGCATATTCGCATCCCTTTATATCAAACTCGACTCTCTCTTCTTCTTCTTCTTCTTCGTAAAAGTAGTGGAAATTTCTCGGGCGGCGTCGTGGATTGCTTATTAATGGCTGCGCGCTTTAGCCAATTAGAATAAATTATCGCTATTCATCACCGCTGGACCGTCTTGGATTTCCATCGTTCTACAACTCCGTGTATATACATATATGAAGCTTTCACCGTAAGCCAAGTTTTTTCTCAAAACAAATTTGCACATGAACGCAATGACATCTTGAACTTCTTTTGAGATTATTAAATTTACGGTTTTCTTGCGAAATCTTCAGAGATACGCGGAGCCCTATGAAGTTTTTTTTTTCTTTCTAATCGGTCGTTCACAAAGTTATTTTTACTTTTTTTTCTACTGTGATGTTTTCTATGTATAATTCCGCACGAACCAATCAGTTATTTGACAGAATTTTCAATCATCCTAGTCTGAAATGAGTATCAAAAATTCCGCTTTTAATAAATTGTTCGAACCAGTGCCGTATTATTGTTCCATCGTTTTCAATTTTAATGCCTGTATACATAGATTAAGTCTCGGAATACTTTTCTTTACGATTGTAGTTTGATTAGAATTTCTACTGGAACGCGAGGCGGTCGCGCTTGGCGTCTTTTTGGATTTAGAGATGGGTGCTGAAGTAGATGAAGGTGGTTACGGATGGCAGCAGCAGTGTACTCATATAAAAGAATGAGAAAGAAGGAGAGAGCGAGAGAGAGAGAGAGGGAATCTGAGAGATTCGGGTACTTTGGTTTACTCGGTAAGGTGGAAAGTTAAGGTTGGTCAGGGGTTTGAGGGTTGTCGGAGGGGTTGAGAGGGTGAGAGAGGCTTTACTTAGCCGTAATCGGAAGATATTGCTCAGAGCACTGTACCAACGGCACTTTATCCAGCCGCTGCCTTGCTTCCTCAAGAAAGCACTAGGTACGCAGCCCATGACTTGGATGGTAACTCACCACCGCGCTAGACCGTTATTAAAAGGGCAGAGAGGCCCCTTTATCTCAGAATTTCCCTCTTCTTCTCTCATCTTACTTTTTTCTGTCTCGCTCTCCATCTCTCTTTCTATCTTTCTCTCTGTCTCTCTGTCTTCGAACCTTCGACTAAGAGTGTTTCTGTGTCAACCTTTGTAGTTTTAAGCAGGGATCTACAGTGGCTACGGTTATACGCCGCACATCTCACCACGACCACCGAAAGTCGCCTCGTGAAACACAGAGAACACCCTCGCAATGTATACTCAGCCACTATCCTCCATGCCATACCCCAGTTCTCGAACGACCAGCAACGAGAACAAGCCCCTCATACTTCCATAACTATAAAACGATACGTCGCCCGTTTCAACCTCCCCTAACGGCGAAAGTCTCGCTCACGAGCTTTTTTTCGCCCGCACACCGAGAGAAACAAAAACCAGAGCATTATCCCGACATGGCGCTTCTGGAACATTCTCCAGGCGTATGTACGCATGGTATATGTTCTTCTACACCTTTTTCTTTTTTTTTCTTTTTTTTTTCGACTCTTTTAACGAATAAAAAATCCGACCGATGTGCCATCAGTACTACGTGAAAAAATTTTAACAAAAAGCTCACTTTTACGTGAGAGTACAATGAGTGCTTTTTTTATCACAAATTTTTTTGACGACCTATCTCCCCATTCGATCGGTATATGCCTCGGATATATCTCATGCACGTTTCGATGCTTTAGATTTTTATACCATCGAGCTTTTGTCGTAATTGTTGAAAGAAGTTTGACCTTTTGCCAGGGTGAAAAAGAATAATGAATTTATGCTGAATTTCACATTGAATATTAACGCGTGATCAAAAACGAGATTATTTCGATTTAGTTTTTTTTTAGTTCCGTTCGAACATCTTGTTTTTAGGACGTTCAGTGTTCAACCGATAAATATTATCGTTTTAGGCCACGTTGAGAAATCAATATTTTATGTTTTAAACCGTTTTCGTGCGAATGAAATTCATCAAATGGTAAAAAAAAAAAAACGATATGAATATTTTCACATTTCTACGAGCTTAAATATCGAATCGAAAAATTTCGAAAGCCGATTTTCATGATGACTCCAAGTACGTACTTGAAAATATTGAGGACATTCCGGTGATAAAACAAAATGTGTATTGGGTGATGTAAAATGCCTCTCAAGCGTCGTCTACCAGAATATATGAAAGGTTGTAATCGATGAGACTTAACGAATAAAGTGATATGCGTTATTCTTTTTCGTTCCCTATTAACGGATATTTATGTATATATGTCAATGCCAATATCCATAAAATCGTTTCCCATCACGAAGCATGCGTGAGAACGTCGATTGATAATAACGCCAAGCTCAGTTTTAAGCCCGCCAACAGCCTAGTTCGAGCGTAATATGACGGGAAAATAATTTACGAAGGAATAAAAAACTGCCTTTTGAGTATATCTGTACGGGTATGAATTTATATTTACGGAGCAGTGGCATTGATGGATTCGAAATGTCCTTCTATCTCGCTGCAGTGCTTTGCCGATGTTCTACCAGAAATCAAAGATAATTCAGGCATTCTATGAATTTCAATTGAAGTTTCATTCTCGTTGATCATTACAAAGCTTAGTTACCGTTTATCCCTCAGTTTTATATCCCCTCTCGTTGGCTCAGTTTGTAGGGAAGATTCGAATGTCAAGCACTCGAGAATAAAGAGATAAAAAAATGTAAGTTCATGACATTCCGATAAAGATGCATTACTGTTTTTTTTTTTTTTAACTTCTCTTTCTGTTGACCGTCGTTCAACGATTGATAATCTTCTTCGACCGATTAGCCTTATTCTCATTTCACTATTATTAAAATCTCTTCATAAAAGCTGCAGAAAAACATTCGTTCTCTCCACTCTACCGATTCGACTACATCCATCCGTTCCCTCTTTGATTCGTTCTTCCATGTGTTCCTCTTGCGTTCGCGTCCGTGAAATAGCTCTGCCTCCAACAACTATCATATGTCGCCCCGACCGTTTTTTTTTTTTTTTTCTTTGCCATTCCTGTCGCTTGTATTTTCCCGTATATATTTTGACGTTCCCATTCCCCCACATCCTCGTGAACATTCCACCTATCTACCCGTCACAATTCTCTCACGGGCATACTAAATATACATCCAAACGCACACGTACACACACAACACACACTCGCGCCTATGAAAATGCACCCAGAGCCCACCAGATACTCACCCCGTAGCGTTTCACCCCTGCGAGGTGACGCGTTCCAACGCTGTGATAACACGCACGACGTCATGTCCTGTGTGCCACAGCATTCGGTGTTCTTGTCATCGGAGCGGTACATTATTTTCGAGAGATTATCCGCCATGCAGAATATTGAGAATGATACGAATATGTATAACTGTAGAGTCGACGAGCACGTCAACTGACACGTGCCACCCGACACATTCGCATATTACTACCGAACGCCTCTGATTTTTTTTCCTCCTCACGAAACATTTCCCCTTTTGACAGAATTGGACACCAAGAATATCTAGGAAAAAAAGAAAAAGAAAAAACAAAACAAAAATACAAAAAAAAAACAGTTGCTTCGATCGTGATCCTGATTATTAATTTCTATGTCGAGTGAATCGAATGTATTTATTCTGTTTAAACCTTACAATGATTTCGAAGCCTGATGATAGTTGTGATCATTAATCGGGAGAAAGGACTTACGCTTCGAGTGTTTATCTTGATGGAAATACATTTTTAAGTCACTGTTAATCGTTTTGTCGAATGAGTCTGATGTTGTTTATTTGTTTTCATCGCGTCATTCGCTTATTCATTTCTTAGGGTAATCAGGGTTCATATGTATATATACGAAATTTAATTCCGAGTCGTAAAAACGTGCCGTAGTTGTTAGCGGATGAGGTTGCAGTAAAGCGACTGATGTTGCATTGAAGTTCTACGAGCATAAAATATAATTGGCATGCTGAGCCACACCTTGGGTAAGAAAGATATATACACAGGGTATTATGGCGTTTCGTAAATTATCAACCGCGAGTAAAACGATTGCGTTAAAGTGGGAGTAGGGAGGGTTGAAAGTTGCTATGATATTGAGATATTTTGAAAGAGCAACGTGATAAAACGAGATACCGGAAAGTAATGGTTAGCCAGATTTTCTTTTGCGCTGTTATGCTCGATTCTCCTGGGTCAGCAAGTTTTCGTTGGACGTTGCGAGGGGAAAGAAAACCGATCGATTAACCTTATTGCAACGAGGAAAGATAGCCTTGCGTCAACTGTTGCAGAAGTGTAGTGTATACGTCGTTGGGACTTTCTTTCGTGACAACGACTGTGTGCTGATCCAAGTACGACGCCACCCCTCACTCGTGTAATGAAGCATTCTTTCCAGACTTGAGTTTACTTTGGCCAAAGTTCTCTCCTCTCTCCGTTTTACTTTACTCTCTTTCTCTCTTAGTCGCCCACCCTTTCTCTTAACGCGCATGCGGTACCCTCCGCGCTAGACAAACCAACACTCGGTATCCACTTTGCCATTGGGGTTGGCTAAGAGTAAGCTAAACGTGAATTGTATGTTTACTTTACGAAACGAGTATTAGGTGTACACAGAGCTATACTGGTCCAGAGGTCTTGCCTATAAGGATCGAACCAAGTCCGGGGATCTCTTTATCTAAAGCCCTTTTACGCTGTTCATATGTCGACTTCGGATATTTCCCCTGTCATTCAACTCGCGGTTTCCTCTATTAACCTACATAATTAACTTACAATCCTCTAGCTTTCGTTTCTGCCTTGAGTTTACCAAGTTTCAGAGAAAATAAAAAGAAATACAAACGGAAGAAACTCACTCTTGTTTACTTAATCTTTTATTAATGAAATACACTTTTTCTGTCGGTAGTTAAATCAACCTCCAATCAATGTAATATCCCTCGCTATACTCGTGATATGCTCACAATCCTTGATTGCTTTTGATTGATTGGTGGTTTGAAAACCACAATTTACTGTACGTCTCAATTTACTTTCCATAGTTCAGACGGTTGTCGCGTTGGAATGATAAACAATTTCGCTAGCGATGAGATAAGAACCAGGAAGGCTGACGGAATAACAAATTGTAAGGGAAACTTAATAAGTACTTACTTCGTTCATTTGTCTTATTCAATTTCGCGTCACTTACTATCGATTACTTCGGAACTTTCAGTGACACTTTTTGTTGAACAACACCCAGTAATCTTAAAAATCGTAAGGAAAACTTTCGCTGATGAAACAAACGCCGGACAATTTCGATTGGTACGAAAAAGGTGAGCTAGAGATTTGATGCCTTGGTTTGGAGGTCAAGAAAGGTGGACAGAATCGTTGTTAAGGAAAAGGGGAAATGTTTGTCTGTCTCTGAATCGACATCGAGTTTCGAAACGTATCCGAAATAAGGGTTGAGAAATCGAAAAAATTCGTTGCGGACATTCGCTAGTGCACGCTTACCCGCAGGCTGTTGTGTAAACTTCGTGTCTGATTGAAAAGCTCCGCACCCAAATATTGGATGATAAATCGGAGCGAGAGATATCCTTCTTGGATCTGCTCACCATCCGAGCAAACTTTTATAGATGCCAACATGGATGCAATGAACTTTATTTTCCTTTTTACCCTTGCTTTCATTTTGACGATCAGACTCATCGCTAACCTTTTCTCGTTTATTTCTCTTTACTTACGAGACCTCATCGGTTGATACGTATATACACCACCAGTCAAGCGGTCAACATCCATCGGCCAACGTAAAAATACAAAAATTGCAATTTACTCAATTGATATATCGTTCCTTCTCACAGAAATATTTGAACTTCAACATACTCAAAATCTTCCACAGAGCCGAACGAACTGTCGAACCAACATTTCAATCCAATACTAAGGACGTGCATTGAATGTAATAACATGAACATATTTTGACGATTATAAAGTTTGGACTCATATTTTCCAATAAATGAAATCGATTATGTCAGATTTCGGAACGTTCATATTCATCACTTTTGTCTCGAGGCCCCATCGAGATTTTGCCTTGATTATATTTTCAATAGGTTACGATTGTTGGTAAAGTAGCGATTATTTTCTTAGATTGTTCAGGATAATTTATAGATAAATCGAGGCGATGAAGTCAGAAACGTTATGTGTCCAGGCTTCTGTCGTACTTCATACGCACCGAAAAGGGTGTCATGTGTGACTAATATAAGCAGTGATTTTCTCTAAAGGGTGAATACGAAATCGCTGATCGGAAAATATTAATGGAAAGGCAGGAGAATATTCTCGCGATCGGATTATCATTCACGTCTGTCAAGTTTTGGGAATTCTTTTATGTTCCGTCCGTTCGGCTTATTTCATAAGGCTCCGCTTGTTATGCTTTTTTCTCTTCATCAAATATTTTGCTTGTTTATTTCGTTCATCATGTTTCCTGCCAGGCAGTGAAAAATCGTAGCAAGTTCTAGACGCAACAAGATTATCCTGTTGGAATGAGCATGAAACGGCGGTATATTGGCGTATATTGGATGTAAATCGAGGCAAAGACAGTGACGTGATACGAAATACCCTCACGTCTCTTGAATTGCTCACGCCACAGGTATGTCCATGTGAGGCGTTCTCAGCTCGGTTCTCGGTTTGATATTCACCCAAGTGGGCTCAGGCTGAGACAAGGTATGACTGCTATACAATGAGGAGAATCAAATGCAGGAATACATCGACGCAGATGTATATACAAATACTGCTTGACTAGCAGATTCCTATCTCCTATTTTCCATCAATTTCGAGACGTTCACAAATTATCTCCTCCTCCCTATTCTCAAACTCATCCCTCCAACCCACACATGTGGATGTTTCTGTAACGCCTACACATTTATCTCCGAAACACTCGCACGGATCCCCATGAAGAACTACTCTGCTTGGTAACAACTCCCTTATTCGCTCGCTATCCAAATGAGACAAAAATGGAAGCAAGTCTGCCACAGATGGTGGCACCCTGCCGGGGATCATATTTGGTAATCGTATAGATTCAACCTGAGCTTTTTAGAGCTTCATTTTCTACAGAATGGTGGAACCGTCTGTACATTTTTATCATTACCTGAAGGTAGTACGTCAAGAAAATGATCAAGAGCTCGCTCATTTTTAATGAGCAAACCTAGTGCCATTGCCAAACACTTCTGGTTTATGGCCATTACGTGACTGTCGGATTGATAAACTTTTTTCAGAGCAGGATATAGAATATTTTAGTAAGTGGAAATTGATGCCGTTCAGACATCACATCGAGTACGCAACAAAGACTGCCCGTAGAACAAAGTTCACGTCCCTTCATGTATGTGGACATTTATATCGAAACATAAGACCGTTTGGTCTCATTTGCTCCTTCCCTGTGGACTAGACCGTTGGAAGCCTCATACTCTAGCTATTTAATGAAACACCGAAGAACGCAAGATCTGCACGCTAGCAAGGATCCTTAATGAAATGAAATGCGTAAGAAATATTTAATAAGTTTCCGCTACCATAGTCCACACTGAGCTTACTCCCTTGCTTTCTCTTTCCTTCTGTCTCTCCCTCACACACACGCACACACACACACACACTCGCTCTCTCTCTTTCCTCCTGGCATCCGGGTTGACGTCCTTAGTGAATTCTCCTTTAAAGCATTCTAAACGTAAATTAAAGACCTGAGAGCCACCAACCGTCTCTAGCAGCCATTCTGGCATCTTTGTATTTTCCTTTCCTCTTCGAGACAACAACGACGCCACTGGTTTTCGTCGGTCTGTGCTCGTCCGGGTCCTTTACTTCTTAAGAATGTACGCACTTCCGCAGGGAGCACGCGGTCTTCACAATTTCCTCCTGCTTTTCCTCTATGCTAATGTTTTACTGAAAGCAACGAAATTCCACTCAGCACCGTTATAATTGCGGAATTTCCAGATTTTCCCTTTTAGTGTCAAGGCCATTCTCTGCTTCTTATCTGCGCATAAGGGATTTCACTAAGTTAGCAAAATAGGTGTCAAATTTTCACCCTAAAAAATGAACAAAAGGTCCAATATTGACTCAGTATCGGGCCAGAGCTATGCTCAGCAACTATGCAGGCTGCAAATTCGTGGCCATGGCTGCCCTTCGATCTTACGTTAAGTCTATATCGACTATTGAAATTAGATCAACGTTTTTTCAATTATTAGTCAAATTATTAAGAATTTGAAGTGTAATGGTTCCAATATAGTGTAACGTTTGGTTATTTGTTCTAGTATTATTTATTGTGGACTTTGTTTCTGAGCATTGAACCTATCCGTCAAAAATACACGTTAAAATGTACCGTAGACTACAAGAATTTACGTCAGAAGAATCACAAACGGCTGACGTCGAAATCCCAATGCTGGCCCAGCAGCATCATTCGATTGTCTGCCGATATTAACATTATTTCGCTCGGCATATGCACGACATATTGAATGACGTTAGTTAATGGTCAATGCAAGCGACGTTGGGTACGATTTGTGCTTGATTGTAAACTGATTCTGACCTAGAATTCGTAATGCATTGTATACCAATATTGCATATGGCCGCAGGCTCAGTATAGCAGCAAGTGGCATTGAAGACTTGTCAGAAATTAGGTTGTACATTGCGAGTCGTTTGTCATATTTACAGTGAAATGCTGACTCCGAAGTGGCAGCTCGTTGTATGTCGAACTATCAAATCGACATACACTGAACAGATATTTTTACGGGACATTGCACGAAAATTGAAAATGTTCATTTCTTGTTTTTTCGCTTCAATATGAAACCTTTTATCAATATTTTTATTACTCTTCATCTGTGAGAGTCGCGAGAATCGTGTCTTTCAAAAGCAAATTCTTTGACGATCGAGTGGAACTTAGTTAGTGAAAAATTGAAGTGAAATGATGCACAAGTATTGGCTACTCAACACTATACTCGCAAAACGTACCAACTTCAAGAATAAACTTTCGATTGCCGGAAACCGGTTGGGCTCTTCTGAAAACTTTTCTTAACTATACTATCCACGAAATCGTAACATTGAGCAAAGAAGTACGAAAGCCCGTATGCCCGCATCCCGAATCTCGATTATGAAATAAAAAAGAAGAAAAAAAAAATTCCTCACGTAATCTATTCTTATAAAAAAACTTTGCACGTTTGGCACGAGGAAAAAAACCTGAATCAGATAAGTTGACAGGGCCGAGACGGTGTTTTACAACCTTTCGGAGCGCCGAGCCTCGAAGTATTCCGGTGATTTTTCCAGTGAATCGTATTCGTGAAATATTCTTAACGGAGCTTCATTGAAGCTTTAATACACGGCCGCACTGGAGATAATTATTTCAGAAGTATTCTATTCTGAAAACATACTAGTTGACGTAAAAATAAACGAAAATCTGCAAGTCTTGATGGAATATTCTAAAAGAAGTTTGCCGGTTGCTCGTACAGACAACTTCACCCTTAGGCAACCTTGGTTACACGTCGACAAAGTTTTCCATGTTGGCTGGGGGTCTTTCCTATGAAGAAGCAAAGTACGAGACGAGAGAGCGATGATTCTGGGAAGTATTCGTGCACCTTCGTCATCTACAAGGTAAGGGTACACCTTACCCGTTCTCCGTAACAATCTTTGTACCGTGGTGGCTGGTATATAGAAGCAGTAGCTCATACGACGAAAACGGATCAGTGGGAAGGATGGAGAAGTAGAGGAAAGAGGGTGAAGGTACGTGAGCACTAGGCTAGGCAGATTGGCGAGAAAGAGAGAGAGAGAGAGAGAGAGAGAGAGAGAGAGAAAGGGATGTAAGAGTGGCGAACACGCACGCGGCACATGGCATGGCATTGCCACAGTAGCAAGCGCGGGTAGGTTACATTTGCATATGAAAACCAGGAAGTCTTGGGGCTCGGGTCTTACGAAAACCTGAAGGAGAGGAGTGCGGCTAGCCAGTGTTCGTTGGCAACTAGGCTGCGACGAGGCTCAATCTGGTGCTCTCCAAGAGACCGTCTTAAATATTCAATGACGTCACGTTCTCGACTCGGCATGCAGATTAGTGCATGGTGAATCACATGTTCCTACGGGGACTCCTTGATTTTGTATCCAGCAGACTTCCTCGACAGTTTCCACATCTCCTACTCCTCTTCATACCCTTCAGTCATCTTACCAAAACCCAGCACTCACGGCTTATATTTATCCTTTAAACCCGGCCCTTCAAACTATTTTGCCTCGGTCTGTATCGTCTTCTTCGTATATGCCGCTGTACATTCGGGCATGAAGGAACCATTGACATTCTAGTGACTGGTTAGCCCGCAATCGCAAATTCGATCAGTAACTTTCCGTTGGAAGCTTTTAAAGTAACAGATCGTGCTAGATGCTCGTTCGGAAGGTCAAAAGAGTGAAAGAACACATCTTCCATATCATTCCCCGCACAAGTGGTGAGCCCTCTTTATCTCCGAGAACAGTTCTTTCTTGCCAAGTCTAACAGTTTCTCTTCGGCATCTGTTGTTTTTCGCTTTCACCAGCCCAGTCCCCCTTTGAATCTTTAGTTTTAATTACCGAGAACACCCTGACGTTTATTGCTACCTCTTGCGGCGCGTTGCCACCGCACCCGGCCGTCCTGTTCTCCCTTAACTCCGACACGTTCTATAACCAGGGGTTCGCCCAACGGAGATGGGTTGAACGTACAAAACGCTCTTTGCGAGAGGTAGCCACGGATAGTAGGGGAAAGCCCGGAGATGAATTCCGAAAGCGGACAGGTTACGAAATGAACTTCCTCCCGCTAGTCAGAGAGAGTGGATTTTGCGTTCAGGAATACCCCAGAACGGGCTTCCCTCATCGGGCTTTGTTATTTTTCATAGACACGTTCGGTGGGAACGAGCATCACGTTATATGGTCGCTGCAATCATCAGTACCATTATGATGAGCGTGCTTGTCCGTTCAACCACGATGATTAAAGTTACGAGCAATCGCGCTCCAATCGAAGAATCTTCGACCAGCATGACATTTTTTTTTTACACTATAATCAAAATTCAAAGCTCTTACTCTGAAATAAAAATTGGAAGTTCTCAAGCTGACGTCCTTTAAAAATTGAAACAATTACATACGATTTTTTAAAAATCAAACTCTCTCGGTTTGCTTTTTAATTTTAGTGAAATTCAAATTTCATTTGAAAATCTGCACAAGCGATCTTCCCCTGTCTTCTTGGGTGTAACCTCCAACATTGCATTGTCCCAAATTTTCTGATCATCCAAAAATCAATGTCAAATTTAGAATCAATAACAGGACGTGTAGAGAACGATGCAAAAGAATCAAGCTTCGCACTCACAATGATCCATTTGGCTTGACTCCATCCTATAGAACATGAAATGGAGCAGGATATGGAAAAAAAAGGAGGATGATAAGGAGAGGAGAACGTTCACGGGCGAAAGTACTCGATACATCGTGTTCACGAACCTATAATTGGCTCAGCTCTGCAATAAAGTTCCAGTGGCCAGTTCAGGTATCCCGGTTGGAGCATCCATCGGTGATATAGTGACGATAACCTCTCGCGCACACTCTGACTTCCTTTTTCTTTCTCATCGCCCACCAACACATACAATTCTGTTGAAATCTATTTCTGATCACAGTCTGCTACTCGTAGTATTGGAGATATAGCTAAACAACACTATAACTGTATGGATGCTTCCCACTAGTACGGAGAATAACTGGCTGCAGGAACCACGTTGCTTCTACAATCCTCCTCACCCACTTACTCCTCGATTTACTGCTATTTCTCCGCCTCTTAGCCTCTTATTCTATATTATGCTACTATACTCATTCGCCTTGGAGACCTTCGTACTCCTACATTAAATTTATCACAACAGTACCGTCTTTAGATTTTTGAGATTTAGTGATATTCCGCGAATTCGAATTTTTATCGCGTGTATAATACTTCGAGTGAATTAGCAGTTATTGCGTCATTTAGCTATTTCTTCGTTACATAAGCACGGAGTCTCTATGTTCAAGGATGATAAATATGCAGGGCTTAGGATAAAGAAAGCAAGAACCAAAAATAGCAAAACTGTAAAACACTATAACTGCGGATGTGCAAAAGAACAAATTGATGGCGATGATGGAAGAGGAGAGTTTATTAGTGGGAGCTGCAGAATGACGGTGGACGATGAACGAGGGATTAATTTCATGGCCACCGATAACGAAGCCACGTGCTAGCCTGTAAATTTCCAACATCCCAACAACATTTGCTAACAGTGGCAAGTTTTCGATAAGTTTTAACTTTTCCCTTCTTCAATAATAAGTTAGACATCCATCTTACTCTAGCACATTAAACATTATGTTTGCACTAGCTTCGATACCGGAAACAATAATCTTTCATTATCGATTATTAATGAAGGTGTACGAACACGCGGTTATGAAAGACCCGTGGCCGAACATTCGAGAAAGTCGCAACACATATTGCTTTCCGTTGGCTATCACTACGTCGGGGTGAGAACTTCCATATAAGCTGGTTCCTGACAGAGCGAGAAAAACTTTTCTACGGTTCTCTTGCGTGTATAAATAGAATACGCATGTTCGAATGAGCGAAAAAGAGTGATCGAAAGAGAAAGACCTGATGTTGTTGAAAGGGAGTTAGCGTGGAGAAGCACCAGGTGCTCTCACGAACGTTGAGACCCGTTCAATCAATCGATCGAAGAATTACGGGTTTACTTAATAGTTGCTAGTCCGTACGGGGCTAAAAATATGAGACGGTTTTCCTGATAAATATCGTTGCTTTGTTTGAAATAGTCAACGTATATATTGTTTTTTTCTCTCACTAAGACTTTTGATGTGCGTGATGTCAAAATTGCAGAAAAATTTAATGATGGGAAAATTCTATAGCAAACGTTCCAAGAAAACAAAGAATCTTGAAAGAGAATTAGCACCCTAATTTCTTCATTCAATGGGAATCGTCATTCCCGTAGCTTCTCCATAGAAGTCACTATGAAATCTCTAGATCCTCCAGATATTTAGTAACTTTCACATCTAGATGTACCGCGCATTGTATCGTAAAACATTTGTACATGGCGTTCTATGAAGTTTTAAGCGTTACTTCAAACTCTGTCAATGGTTTGTGTTACAATTGATGAGCTTGTGTGTATGCATGTGCGTGAATATAGAGTGAAAGAGAGAATAAGAGAGAGAGAGAGAGAGGAAGGAAAGAGAGGGATAGAGATAGAGAGAGGTTGTGACGAGGTGGGTAACCGTAGTTTAGGAGATGGTTATAGCGGCTACAGGGCGCTAGCGTCACCACTGAGTGACGCGCTGCATAACTTGCAATTTGGTAACGGCAGGTGCTTCAACCACGGGAAACCACAGTTTAATTACTATAGCCCCCTTGTCGACGGATTGATGTAGAGTGGGGAGGGGCGTGGATGAGGCGAGCGTCGCGTAGCGGATTCTATCTCGCTTGGAAGCGCGAATTGGCTCGCTGGAAGCTCTGTCACGTGCACGAAGTGCAAATTGATCTCGGTGGTCCTCTCGATTGACCTCCCCAAAGACCCTTGCTGTATATATGCGTATTACTTTGCGTACGACGACAATGACGATGACGTCAACGACGATGACGTCGACGACGAAACTAGATAGGAGGATGCTCCATCAAGCCATTCGCTGAACTCCCATCTCTTTGTGTCTCCCTTTTTCACCTTATTCAGTAACTTGTTCATTTACTTACCAAATATATTGTTAAAGAAATTTTCTTTCACTGATCTTTCAATGACTTATCACTACTACAAAAACCATCGAGGTTCATAATTTCATAAGTTCATAAAAGCTCTTTGAGAAACGAATGAGTACCACTTTGTAACATTGAAGGGTTGGTACATGAATGATACTTCTCTTTTGCAATTATCTGGTCACTATAGGAACAGTGCTGTATATTACCATCAATATGAGAATATAAATACATATATATATGAATATCTATACTTATATAAAAGTACTCAACACTATAATGGGGAGAGTTACAGTGAAACAGGGCATGAACCGCACAGCAAGGCTAGAGGAGACAAGCTCGGATATTCAGAGGGTTGGAAAGGGGCTTTAGAATTTGTCTCCGTCGTTATAACGAGCCTCTCGTTACATAATAACGAGCTGGAGTTGCCCCCTTCGCTTCGTTTGCAGAAGAGCCTGGATCCACTGTAACACCGGACGTTCATCCCTTTCTCTTTCTCTCTTTCTCTCGTATACATACATACACTCATCCTGTCTAACGCTTTTGCCCAAAGCTCGCTGTATCCTTCGGTCTGTTTTAACCAGTAACGTACCATATAACCCATCCCAACAACAAACCCAAGAGGGGTTCGACTGTTATCCGGAGTCAACGAAATCCGAGTTACGAGGTCAAGTCCATTCCGTTACATGGGTAGTGAGAAATAGTGACTCACGAGTTTAGCTCTCAAGCTTCACGTTTAATTGTGTCTCTTCACGTCTACAATATTCCGCTGAAAAATTGTCGACGGTCAAGCACGCTCTTGAACGAAGACGTTATTCACTACGTTACGAGGACAATTTTGATATTTTCTTATTTCATTTTGTCTTCATTGTTATTATAATTCCGTTCTCTTAGTTTTTATAGATTCAATGAAACCTCACGTTGAAATTTGCATTAAAATGACAACTTTCTTGTTCCAAGAAAAATATAATCGAACAAAGAAATCACTCAGTCTAAACAAAATAGCAATCGTACAATCCCGACGGATATTGTTTGAGTAGAAAAATATAAAACTCGTATCTGTTGTACGAACGTATTATGTAGACTCATGGTCGTTGGGATTGGGCAAACTTATTCGACAAAGAATAATTGCCAAATTTAGTTTTGCCTCGAGGTGCGGTGTGCGTGAACACGAGATTGTAATTTGTAATCCGTTGTTCGTATGCGGGCTACCGCTAAGTAATAAATACAATCCGCAATAATAATTGCGTTTCCACCGAGTACTACGTTGAATAATTATTCAACGTGCCGAACAGTCATGCAACGGGGGTTTCCGGATTCTATATGTATATATGCATATAACACTGCTCTACGTATTATCAGAATCGGTTGGTTGCTATAAACACAGATTTCACGCTTTCAAGAGCGATGGGTGTTAATTTATCGGTTGGATACGTAATTTCAAACCCTTCTTCTCGCCCTCGTATTATAGACAAATGTATACATACTGGTGCGAGGCTTCATATGCAATTTCTCGTTCGTTATATGAAAGGCTGCCACGTATAGACCGAACGACTTCGTCGTGATTGCGTTTTTTTCCTATCCATGCAATTTTAGACGTTCTCTCTTTTTTTTCTACATTCCAGTCGAGTCGTTCCTAATTTAAGATTACGTTGTATTATTTTGATATTTTTATTTTCTTCATTGTACTTATTGGTTGCAGCCACAACCCACAACACCAAGAAATGTGACATTTCTCGACAGAATTTCAGCTCGAGAATTTGGTCAATCGTTAATTGGCAAAATATTTGAATGATTTATCTCTTTGAATTTTCAAGTGATCCCCGATGCAGTTGTACTTTAAGGTCAAAGTCTTAATTAAAAAGATTCAGTGATTACTGATTATTGTCTCCTCGCATCTATTTTACTTTTGATAACGACAATGATTTGAATTCAGCTCCATCTTCAAACAAAGCTTTTTAATATTTTCGTGGGTTTCAAGGTGTTTTGAGCATACTCCGTTTTTTGTGCATGTTCTTTTTTATATTCAGATAGTTTTATGATAATCACGATATGATAAGATTTTTTTTTCCGTGGAATCATAACTTTTATACTCATGTCGATAATGCCGTGTTAATTGAAAAGAAAATACAATAAAACATTTGGAATTGACATTAAACATTGGCAGTAATTGAAAATGTTGACCATCTCGTCGTGTTTTATTGGCAGTTCATTCTTTAGCTCATCGAATGTCAATTGTGTTTTCGATCAGTCGTCTCAAAACCATGAACCTACGGGGAATCGGAGAGTCGGACCCAAAAGAGATAGAAAAAATCACGCTAGCCTCAACGCGTAGGTGTGGTGAATGGAGGAATAAAAAACAAAGGAAAATCCTGGGAGATTTCAACCCCAGCAAGCAGCTCACGCGTCGAATTACGAATCCTCATTGTCGGTGAAACTCCGTGGCGGGCTGTCGCCACGCGCGTTGCTTTTTTCCGAATCCGGACGGTCCACTGTTTTTTCCTCGTTCTTTCACCGTGTTTCTCCTGCCGTTTTTTTTTTCTTCTTTTTATCATTTTATTTTTGCCTCGCACCATCCTCTCACCGCTCGGTCCCCATTCTCGTCTCCGTACGAGTTTTGCTTCCCTCTTCCGTTCTGTATGCGTGCATGTCCTTCTCTGCAAACGTTCTCCCGTGTTAACTCTCGTTCCTGGGGGCCTCGACCGCGAAAAGGGCTAGACGGACAGACAGAGAAACAGCGGAACAGCGGTTTAATTACGGTACCCCCGTGGTACTAAAAGTTTTTGAGCCTGGCTGCCCAAGAGCGTGTGTACGATGTAGAATAAAAAAAACAAAAAAAAAACAAAAAAGATACAGACCCATACATACAAATGCGTGTAGACGTGGTTAAAGAGGACGAAAAGAAGAGAGAAGACCTGTGGAAAGGAACAAAAACGAGATGGCAAGGCTTTTCCCGTAGTTCACGTATTCCGCATACCACCAACTCCCCCCTCCATTTGCTCGGCAATTTCCGTGATTCGCTCAGTGAAAAAAACGGCCAGAGATGCCGAGTCTTTAAAATGTTTATGTCGCTTGCACAGCATTGAATGAACGAACGACACTCCAACCCCCAGCTTGTCGAGGTGGGTAAAATCATCCTCTGTGAACGAACATTTCACCCTTCCACTCTTTCCTTTCTCTCTCTATTTTTCTTCATATCCCCTTTTCGCTTTCTCTCTGCCTTCTTCGTCTTTTTTCTCCTCGTGTCGTTTTCATCGCTTTCATTTACGAATACCACCCTATGAGTACCAACTCCCTGTATCAATATTAGTAGAATATGACAGGAGTTCTTCATGCTATTCATTATTTCTATCTTTTCCTCTTAACTAATACGTCTGACTTATTTTCTCGAAGAGCATCATGCGCGATAACGTCGGCGGTTTCTTTTGTTCACTGTTTTGGTCATGTTCTCTTATAAAATATCCTGAATCTTGGAAAACTTTTTCATATCATTACACCAAGTTCACACGAAATCGTACAGGGAAGTGGAAGTCGTTTCATTTCAATGATAAATTTATTGTATTACTTTGTTTATAAATTTGTATTTTGCGAAGTTAGTTAGAAACGCGTTACATTCAGCTGCTATTTTCCGCATCCTAGTCAACTGGCTAAACTTATGATTGTTTGCATTTTTTTTTTCTTCTCACGAGCGCTCCGCCCATGAAAATATTCTGGAAAAAAAGGCAATTTTTATGGGCAGTGAGTGGAGAAAAAGTATTTTGACAGGGGATGATTCTCGACCATCTCATTCGCGAATTGTATAAATATATATATATATAGATATTTATTATATGTTGACTCGGTCTCTCTTTTCACTCTTCACGGATCGTAACTCTCTTTGCACGGTGTTCAGTCACGATGTATACACAGGCAATATGAGAGTGTGGCGGGTAAAACCCTCATTCGCGAAAGAATGAGGGAACATGAAAGCGAGCGCGAGACCGACATGAAAAGTCTTGAACTCTATTCGCCGTGCTGAAGAAAGGCAGACGACGTTCGTTCTATATCTACATGAACCTACAGCTAGCAGCCGAAAACTTAGTTAAAAACTTTGCAGTCAGCTCTCTCGGAATCCGAAGCTCGCGCTCCACTACCAATCCGAAACGACGAAGCTTTGCGCCGAGAAATAAAAAAAGTAAAAATTCTTTCGCACATTCTATACATCCTATCTCTCTTCCATTGCCTTTGCCTTTTTCGAAAACGACCGCTGCGAAAGATATCAAAACTATTTTCAAGTTTTCATGCACTTTTCGACCGGTCCGTCAACGGGTTCTCTCGAGCTCTCTCGTTTCACAAGAAATCGCTAAGATATATCTCGCCTACCCTTGCATGAACCTTGCACAGTCAGCGATTTTGTAAGAAAGATTTTTACCCAATATTTTCTTTTCGTTTGTTAAATTGACCTCACATTTTTGTCCCTTTGGCACGTCAGTGGATTTTGAAGTACGTTCAATCGATATCATGAATTTGACGTTTTAGTATTTTATTATTATCATTATTTTCCTTTTAATTCTCGACTGTACCGTATGTGAACCAAGTACATTGTTCCGTTTCGTTGACATTTAGTCGTAGAAGCAGAAGTGGTGGTCTATTTGAATCTGTATTTTTTTAATTTACCTATATCGGTTTTTTTTTTTTTTTTTTCTGAATTCCCTCGAGTGATTCTGTGGAATAAAGGATTAATGATACTGTAGAATAAATTGGAAACTCGATTGGTGTCCACGCAATGATAAGAAATGGTCTGCTGTCTATCGTATAGTCTCATCATTTTGTATAAAGTTCTCTCTCTCTCTCTCTCTCTCTCTTTCTTTCTCTCTCTCTCTTTCTCATCCACTTATTCACTCGCCCGCCCTTCAACTTCTCCATTCTCTCTTGTAGCTGCAGTGAACAATATCCTCTCCGAATAAAAGCCATACTTTCAATGTCGTCTCTCTCTCTCTCTCTCTCTCTCTCTCTCTTACTCTTGCTTGCTGTCTCGTGGTGAGATTCATCCTTCACCACATAAAACACTACGAAACTTTCGCTCAATTACCCCGAAGTGTCGTCGTTGGAGAGAATTAAAAATTTTGTTAAATGTCCGCTACATCCGCCATTCATTGTCTCTATCCTTCTTATTCCCTTTATCTCTCTCACGCTAATTTACGGTGAGAAACTGGCTATTATCTTAATTTCATTTTCCTCGCCGTGAAAGCGTTGACAGTGTTTTATACACACTCTTTTCCATGTCACGATAGCATCTGACGCGTGAGCAAGCATTTGCCATCGCTGATTACCCTTTCGATATAAATAAATTACCTGGGAACCCATAGACACGAACACATACACGAACTTTTTCTGCGTCCCATTTACCTCCATCAATCCATAACTGATGTACTATCAAAGTAAAGAGAATCGCCATATCCACTGGCAAAAATGTCGTTAATTCGATCCAATTTATTGTGTACATATTATAAAAATAAGTTTTCTTTCTTTAATATCGTTACCTTTTTTTTTTTTGAATCATCCTGGAAGCAATGGAATCAAAAACAAAATGAAATACCAGTGAAAATGGAGTTTTCTTTACAAGGACGTCAAATATGAAAAACGATAGAAATTTTGCTTAATCATTCATACGTTCGAAATGTTCTACATCATCTTTAAAAGTCTGTTAGGCCTCAATGATGGATCGTCAGAGCTTCAAGTACCACCACATTTGTTGTTTTCATGACGAATGAATCATGGGATTCGATAAGTCTTGAATTTCCTTCGCACAATTATAACTCTTGGTAATATAAATTCATGTTGAGAATGCACGTAGCATTAAATATGCGAACGTATGTACGTCTGTATATACAGACACGTAGAAACGTAGATTTCGTTCGAGGATTCCAAAGGTTTTGTGATAGATAGTGGTATTAGCGTAGAGAATTGAAAGAGCGAAAGGGACGGGGGAGAGTAGAATTGAGCTGGTATCTCATGATCCATTGTTTCACTTCGCTTGCACCATATCCTATCCCTCTCGCTCGTCCTTTTGCCTCCAATGTACCTCCGGTAATATCGCATTATGTCGCACAACTAATGGAGATGCTAATTCCACCCTCATCGTACACCAGCATCGAAACGTATAGTCGTCGTTTTCATCCCCTCTGACAGCAGCAACTATTCCTCCTCCTCCTCCTCCTCCTCTTCCTCCTTCTCCTCTTTTCCTATACTCTCGTTCACGGCTCTGCTTCACTTTAGAAATGGGTATTGCCCAGGCATTCGCATCTCTCGTTCCTTTCTCTAGACATCACCTCGCGATTTCCCGCAATCGCGCGGAATATCATGAATGCCGAGTGTATCTCGATGAATATAGCCTCGGTTTTTTTTTATATACATCTATATCTGTAAACGCACGTGGGCCCATAAGTATATATGGACCACGACCTGTACACGACCACTCCATCGATTGATCTCGCTTTGGGAACCACAATACGCTCTTAAGCTTTTCTCCAACCGTTCCCCTTATTTTCCTTCTTCATCTTTTATTTATTTGTTCGTTTTTTTTTTCTTTTTTTTTCCATTCGCACTACTAGCGAATTTTCTCAACATCGGCCATTCTTTTACCGTGTGATTCGATTAAACCGGTTTCAGTCCAATAGAATTTCTTTTACAGTACGAGCGTAACATGGTATTTTTTTTTCTTTCTTTCTGTTTTTCCTCTCTATCTCTTCCTCTCATAGACAGACTGAGTGTCTCAACTCTCGAGGCTTGTATTCACATGTAAAATTCATCCAGAGACGAATCCGTGAAGCCAATAGCAATGGAATAGCGCACGTGCGATTCACCCGTCGCGTGTTGTCGGACACGTCTGTTGTGAAACCCTTTTCTTTCCTTCCTTTTTTCCAGTGTAACGTTCTCATTTCTCTTTTCTCTTATGCGGGTCGTTTCCGACCACTGGACAACCCTTTGCTTCAACATCCTCTGTACACGGTCGATCCCCCTCCTTCTCCGTCGCTTCAGAACTCTCTCCAGCTCTCGTCAATTTTATTTTCTCTCAACCGCACGTATATTATCCCGCATGTATTTACACGTATATATATTTTGCGCTGAAAGCCGAGCAGGGAAGGTGAGAGGGTGAAATCCAGCGTCCAACGTGTCGTTCTCGATGAAAGCCCAAGCAAACTTCATGCTACTCACTCGTCCGACGATCGATAACTTCGTGCAAGCTGTAGTCCTACTTTTTGTTCTTCCCTACCGCCAACCCAGAAAGTTTCTCGAGAACACGAATATTTTTCTCTTTTTCTTCACTCTCTTATCATTTTGTTTTTTTTTGAATGCTTTTATTTTTAGTCTCTCTTATGACTATCACTCGTTTCCGTGCAAGCGCAATTTTTTTTATGCCACGGCAAAGTGATTATCTCAAGAACTCATTGAAATTGCATCGGTGGCCGCGTTTGCGTTCACTCTCTTTTTTTTCGTTCCCTACCTCTGTCTCTCTTTGTCTCAGTCTTCCTCTTGGCGGGCTTGTGGCTGCGACCGTGCTTTAAATTAATGATCTTGAAAGCCTAAGCGCTCAAGGTACAGAGAGAAATTGAGAGGAGGAGTAGTAGAAGCAAGCTCCAGAAGCAGAGACTCCGCCACGCCTCTCCAGAAACAGGAGAATGCACTCAAGGGGTGACCGCCAGCTCCTAAGTCTCTTAGACCATGGTGGGCCATGCTGCTATACATCCTCTTCCGCTTTCTCCCTTCCTTTATATACCGTCTCTTATATAGTAACGTGACCTAGCGATGAGGCGCACCGTTAGGTTCGCATCGTGTCACTAACACTGGCTCCTTCCCACCGTCCCCATGCGAGTCACCTTTAAGCCCTAAGGGACTATCTAAATGTTGGTAAACTAAATATCTTATTATCCATGTTCCTAGCCATCGTTAAGCTGTGCGTCTCCGACGGTTTCACCACTACGTTTATTGGAAAACTCTCAACCTCTTCCGATGCATATGCTTCACGCGATGGAATCCATTATTCCAAAGAGAAAAGATTTTTTGCTCCACTTTTTTTTATCCTTTTTTTTCTCGATCGCGAGTATTCTCGTACCTGGTGCTGTAGAAGATATAGAAGCTCTTCAATAACCAGAGGATATTCTAGAGGCAACAAGAGACTTGATAAACCATCCAGATATTATCTGCATATTGTACCACGACTGTCAAAAAAAAAACTAACCATTTATACAGTTTATTCAACCATTTCGATAATAGAACCCAAATATATATCTCGAAATATTTTCTTATATAGATCTGCACTATGTTACCATAATTCGTTTTGCAGTTTGTTCAAAAAATGGGAACAATTTCAGTTTCATATTTTAGCGAGCACATGTAATACCACTTTCATTCTGTGGTGCGTTGTTCTGGATAGTTTATTTTTTTTGTAAATATCTATATGTATATGCGGCATGTGCGCTCTGTTCAGCGTCTTGCTCCTCGATGATAATTCCATGACTATATAAATATGTCCAAAGTATAGAATCTACATTTTTATAAGCTTTTATCCTTTCCGCTCGTTCTTGGTAGCTCTGTTATCCGCAGGACCTTTTTCCCTAACAACTTTTTGCACAAATTATAGAATCTTCAATTTGGCAATTATGAGTTCTTTGGGTTGATGGGGAAAAGGTTTGGAGAGAGTGAACGAGGTAGAATGAAAAAGAGAAAGTGTGACTGCGTTGTATTTTGGTAGAGTGTCGGGGAAAGTTGTTGCAGAACTTTAGAGTGCGGTACTCGTTTGTATTCTTAGTGATGTATGTCAGACGAGAGGGAAATGAAATCTACAAGGGAAGAAACACACCAAAGAGTTAGCAGATACCTATCTCCGTTCTGTGGATGGAGAAGGCTGGGGAATGTCGCGGTGATGAACGAAAGGATAAGTGCATATTCAGTGCAACAGCACCTAAAACATAACCGACTATTTAATTAGCACCTCGTCTCTTATGACACCATTCTCAACTCTGGCTTCGCAGCCTCTTGTTACTCAAAGGCCGTTCCTACTTTACTCTCTTTTAGTCCATTTCCCGTATCCTCACAACTCCATGACTTTCCGTCTCTCTCACTCACGAGTCATCCCTCGCTACGCTGCTGTGTATTTAAAACGTGCTCTTTTTCTTTGCTACTTCGAAGATCCACGTTTCCCAATCTTTTTTCTCCCTCTACATCGCTCTTCTCTCTTTTTTGCTAGAGAAAGTACCGAAAGACTCGTCACGAGAGCGTTTTCTCCATATATAAACGCGAGGAGCCCTCTTTGCACTCTAGTTAACTCGACGCCTAAGTGCCGAGTTTTTCCTCTTTCCTACGACCTTCTCTCGTTCCACCCGGCAGCCTACCATCTCCCTTAACCACCTTTTCTCTGTTCCTTCCTTATACCGCGGGCTCCCGAAGCCAGTGTCAAAAGTCAAAACTGCCCTAACTCCTTACAGGGCTGGGAGGATTGTTGCTCTCGCTTTCTTATTGTTTCCGCTTTTAAGTTCAACCCGTCGAGTTCTTTGTCCCGAGCTTTTGCGAACGGCCACTTGCGTATTCATTACCATTCCCTTCTTTACTCTGTACACAAAGACAGCGGAAGAAAGTGAAAGAGGTAAAGAGAACCATTTCTTTCTTACTGCATTCGCGTAATTTGTAATTTCTTTCGTTACACGTAGATGGATGGATCTTTTGTTTTATTATTCATTTGTTTCACTCTCCTCCTGCAAATTTTAGCTAATTAAATGTTACAGGTTTCCCACCGCGAAAAAGATTAACGAAGAGAAAAGTCGATGCATATTACATTGAAAATATATCTGTATTTTTTTCGTTATTGTTTCTAAACACATCCTTACGAAGTTTATGAGCCCATTCCATCACTTCAACTCCACTTCCTTCCGCCAAGTCGTTTCGGTGAAATTCTCTAAGAAAGTTGCCTGCAACCACTCTTTCTTAATGCAACACTGTGTTGCATTTGCACGAGGGTCAAGGGTAAATACGGAGAATGTATAACTGATTCGGTATCCAGAAAACATACTTTTGTGAAATAGTACTTTGGATAATAGAGTTTCCAATTGGAATGACTTTGGGGGTCGCCCCTTTGGAAGTGCAAAATGAAGTGTTTGCAGCTACATGGTACCCGCGTTTGCCGTCACCTGCAAAATCCGGACTTAAAAATAGATTGTTTTTATTCGTAACTTTGATTCAACACGTTTTTTTCCGTAATTTATATTTTCCTGTGCAAGAAATTTGAGCCTGTATATAAGTTAAATCCCTACTATTTCCATTTAGATTTTCAACCATAAAAACCATATTTTACAGCCAATCGAACATACTTCTTGAAGCATAAATTAGAGATGAAATTATTTCCATCAAAAGTTATCCGTGTTATTGCTCCTTTCGAAAATACCAAAAGAAATTACTTTTTGAAACTTCATTAAGGAGAATTGAACTATAATACACATTCCGAAATTGATGTTTTCCACTAAAAGTGTAAAATTGAACCTTTTACAGTTCAATGATTCTTCTGCTAGAATTTTCCATGCAAAGTCGAAACGTAATTACACATCTACATTATCTCTTGTCATGCTCCAACGAAAGTGACGTTTTCGAATACAGAATGTTTCGGCGAACAAGCGTGCATGGTATGAGACAAACTGCGCCGAAATTACATTTTAATATGGCTTCGTTATCCCGGTATTTCAATATCCGGAAAACAGTTCACTGTTACGCGAATTTAATGTTGGGAGAAAGAGAGCGAGAGTGAGATGGAGGATGAGTGAGAGCGAGAGAGGGAGAGCTAATAGCACATAACTTTCATAACCACCCCTTGAGGTTGATTCTGTTTAGAGAGTTTAGCATACAATGGTATTGCAGGATGAAATTAATAACAGAGAAACCGGGCAGCAATTTCTGAAATAAATTGCTTCATTGAAGTGCACGGAAAATGAAAAAAATTCTCTTCGTAAATGTATGCCAATCGCAGCATCTTTCAGCCACACCCGCCGAGGTCGTTGATTGTTTTGCAGTAAAAGCCATCAGTTTACTTGAGTTCCTGACGACATAAATGAACTATAAAATCTAGCCTCAGTGTATCAACGTGGGGTCTCTCACAATTCGTCTAGGCCCTGGTAACAAAGGCAATACAGTGGTTGCGGTTCTTTTAGGAGATCTTGAAGAAATCCGTGACAATCGGTTCGTTAAAGCCCGAGAACAATATACGGTGGAACATTAGAATAAAAAAAAAGTAAAAAAAAAAAAGACTGATATTGCTCGACGTATATGGCTGATTCTCAACTTCCTCATTCTTCCCTTTTACAGCACTGCTGGGAACTATGAGAAAAATTGTTTTCCAATATTGGATTCACATTGGCATCTCGAATGATTTGGGGTGAGAAACGCTATGACATTCAATGTCTGCAGTCATGCACGTACACACACATTCATATATAAATATACGTGTAATGAGTGACTTTGATGAGCGTGTACGAAATCAAAATCGAAAAAGAAATGGGACAAAATAATGCTGTGAAGTAGATTCTTTTAGACCAGAAATAAGCGACTGCACAGTGTCATCCAGGATCGAATTCTCGAAACCGCTGCCATCATACACGACGTTAAACATTCTCTCAGCATGTTAAGATAAATGCGGAGTAATTCGTAATGTTCTTTTCACAGCAATTGCAAACAAACAAAAGGTCGTACTTTCGATTCGCTTGGACGTACCCAGAGCCTCGAGTTCCTTTTGGTCGCCATCGACGTGTTATTTACATAAGTACTTGGATGTATGTCATCTACATGCACGCCGATGCAGTTCAACCGTGACTTTAATCGGCAAAGAATCGTGCATTAATGATCCGTCTTAAGTCGTTTCAGAAGCTATTGAAAAATGACTTGGATGGTATCGATTTATCAAAAGTTGTGTGTTTATATACGTAGGTATCGCGTCGTTAAGAGACACATCCAAAGGCCGAACTGCGACGTCCAGTTACACAAATAAATGAATATGTATATATGTATGTATAAGCACAAGTTTCTGTAGACATAGGCCCTTTGGTTTCTGTTACTGGACGTACAAGGGAGACTGTAGAGTGCTACGCAGAGAGAAGCGCAGAAGTGGATGCAAGGATGAAAGCTCTCACAGAGCACCAACTATATGCTCTTAGTCTCCTATCTCCTCCCATGCGACCCTCCCCGCAATAGTGAGAGCCAGCCGGTGAACTTTTCGAGTGATATTTGCCTCGGGGACCGGAAACGGTCTAGCTATGAATATTCAGGGCAAAGCGTCGCTAAACTAGGCAATGAATGAGTCGGTTAGTCCTTGTCGGGTCTCGCTGCTCTCTCATGAGATTGTCGCTACTGCCTCGAGTCCCTACCTCATCCACCATTTTCTCTTAACCCTACAACTCCCTCGATCATCTCAATTCTCTTTCGTCGCATGTAAGAGTTATTTTATCAAACATTTAGTCATTTTCGTTGAGTTAGCCACTACGATTTGCTTATACATTCGTCAGTCGTCGGTAAAAACTGTTGCTGGGTCTTATCCGCATGCTTCTTTTTATGCGTCACTAACTTCCCAATTTTTCAAATTTAGATCATCCAATAATCTCCGTGGACTACGTTTGCGGGTTTACGTCAGAACTTTTCTCAAATGTAGAGTCGTCGCCGCAATGTCAACTGATCCATTACTCAAATGCTAGTGGATTACGTGAGGGAATATCGAGAACAACGATCACAAGTTTAATTAGTAGGCATCGGACTATTATAATCGGTTGTAACATGGTTGTCCCCTTGGCATTTTGACCCAAAATATAACGAGAAGCAATGTCACACAAAACGTGTATTCCGATGCGCAAAACTAGGAAGAAATTGTCTACGTAATGCCCGTTAAATAGCCTTGGTCACGGCCATCATATTTGCCTTTAAGAGGTACATCCACAACACACGAGTGGTGTTCTTCCACCTATCTGTTGATGAAATTACGATACTCCGCCCCGAATACTCGGGTATAGTTTGAAGGGGCGTTATATAAATCATGGTGGTTGAAACTGCACAGATCGTTCGTTGTACTACGCCAGGGCGTGTTGCGTACACTGCTATTACTCGATATTGGCTAACTTTACGGTTGCAAAATCGTGTAAGGTACACCTATTTCGTGTGGTAGTGTACCGTTCTATCTACGCCTCAATCCATAACGTGAAGAGAAATAATAGTAATATGGCAGCCAGCCAACTCACAGCGAACTGTTTCACACAGTCGCTGTGTAAATGTAATGCTCAGACTCTGGGCGCGTGCATTCTAAAGAGTATTGCTATTTTCTGCGCGACACAGACAAGAAAATATAGTTAATATATGGAATTTACAACATGCAGAGTCTCCTTGGTTCTACGAACCACTTCAAAGCTTTGTTTGCCCACGTTACGCTTGCCTCCGTTTCCTGCTCAACATCAACATGCAATTCTCTTGGTTAGAGACGATTGCATCTAGGACATCTCTTCAAATTGAAGCCCATCTTCTGAGCTAGAAATTTAGGACACACTGGAACAGGCGAGATAACTCTTCCTAGTAGCTTCAATCTACATGGCATGGAAAAATGTACAGCCTTTGTTGATTATGCATTTTCATATGGGAATCTAACAAAACACATATGGGAATTAACTGATTTATCATTTTTGATTATCACTTTGAGTACTGATTAATACCAAGCAATCGTGTTGGGGGTCATAAGGTCAGCCTCTGCTTTGTATTCATTCATTTGATACTGATATCATATATTTTTGACATAATTAAAATAACATTATGTGAAATTTACGGCTACCACGACGAGAAGATTTTTGGGACCTTCTTTTCAGAAGGCCTAGAACAATCTCTTTGGCGAAAGTGATACAAAAATCTTCTTTTGTTTTAGAACTACGTTTTAGAATGATAAAAAACGAAAATGAGAGCTCTGGAGAGATCTCCACGTTGAAATCGAGTCAATGCGAGAGGTTTACACTGTTGGTGGTGGTGGTGCAGGTTGAGAAGACTGCAGTGGTTTGATCTGGGTTATCGGTGACTCTTCCATCCGCAAACTATATTATTATACGAACTTTATTACCTCGTTGGGAAGTTACGGAGAAAAGTCCTCGAGAGGAGTTACACCCTGGCCATGTTGAATGCTCATTTTATCAGAGCCCAGCACACGACTCTTGAAAGAATAACCATGCGAAATCGTATATAATGCAGTGAAAGAACAAGTACCTTCATAAATTGACAGTAGTAATGGGAAGTGATGGAAAAAATGAAGAAAACTAAGAAAACAAAAAAACGTTGATGCGTAGTTGGAATTTGTTGGGGGTTAGATTCTTCAGATTTAGATTAAATCGATTAATTCGATGGAATATTTCAAGTTTTGGGAATCAACTTTACAAGGATTGAAAGGCATGGAAAATAAGTTAATCAGTGAATACTGTTACCATGGGTTTTCTATAGTTTTTAATAATTGCTGAATAACTATTCAATTATCTCCAATAACTCGATAATCAACTATAATTCAATTTTTTTTTTCAACATTATGAATTTCGTGGATCCATTCAAAAGAAGATCTAAATTCCGAAAGGCATTCCGAGGCAAGAGCTAATCGGTTGTGGGTTCATCGATGAGCATTGAAATTCCATTGGTGGTCGGCACTATTTCAACTACGTACTTTTAACGTGTGGTGCTTTTGAGATATCAGATATATACCTCTTATCACGTCGACCAGAGAGGCTGAGGGTCGTGCCGTCGATTCATTCTCCAGAGCTGGACACGTTCGGGTTTCCTAAAGGATTTTCTCCTGCTTCCTACGTTTTGTGCCTTCATTTTTTTTTCTTCTTTTCGCCTTTTTTAGCTTTACCGTCTCCGTAGCACAACTGAAAACTGCGAACCATTCAACAGCTTTGTGAAAATCGCGACCCGCTTATGAAAGGTGTTAAAGGAAGAGAGAAAGATGGTCTTCCAATAAAGCTTATATACGTAGCGTCTGCTCCCTCGCTCTTTCCTCCTTTATAACCACAGGGTCTTGGCAGCTTTAAAGGGGCCAACTGTTGCAATGGCCAGGCGAAAAAAGTAGAACGACAGAAACGTGCCACCTAAGCCATACCTCCAGTCACCTTCACAGCACAATCGCTTTTCGATGCTGCTCACAGACCTACAAGAATACAAATAAAAAGATAAATATAGGGAGTCAGTCGGAGAGATTAGAATAAATGTCGTTTATTCATCGCACCATTTAGCCAATAGGTAAATAATGAAAATGACAGTAAATAGAATTAGCTTTATCTTACGAAGGACTAGCAACGTGAGAATCGAACGAAATGAAGAAATCGTAACGATGTCAACTACAATGGTTATTCGAGTCGAAATTAAAATCATCAAAAACTTACATTGAATGCCTATACTCGAGGGAATTATTTTCAAGGAAATGATAACATGTGTGGAATATCACGAATCTCTTTTGTCATTAAGACAACGATGTCATAGTATACGTGATTGCACGTCATTGCATTACAACTTAGGATCGTATCAAATCTCTTAGACCTTATGAGAAAAATTGAGTTCGGGGTTGGTTGGTGGTCTGCAGCTTTTCTTTTGTTTTTATGATAAAGTTGATATGATTTGCTCGTCAATTTAGAAATTCTTCAAGAGTAATGGCCTTAGTATTGAATCGATAAGAATAAATAGGGAATAACTGCCCTGGTCGAAAGAAGTAAAAATAATATCTACCGGAATTTGACCCTGTAGAAATAAAGATTATGAAAAAAGAATAACGCTCTATAAATTTGCTTTAGTATTACTGCTTTAGTAAATTTCGACGGTCCCATGAGCGATGTGAACCGACAAACTTACGAGATTTTAGTCATGCGCCCTGCTTTTATTCGAGGAATACGCTTCTGCTCGTGGCATTGACGTATTTGTACCTCTCGCAGTAACGTATCCAACTTGGTCAAAGTTAGAGTATGAAGCGATAAAGCCGAAAGCTGAGTGGTTCCGTGCGGCACAGGCAAGCAGCCAGATGTTGGAGACTCTAAGCCACTTTTTGTCCGGCTCTTTGCCGCAACCACCTTTCCCCCTATTTTATATTTATTCGGGTCCTCCGGACCACATGTAAAAGTCCCTTCCACCTTTTTCCAAGCATCACGAGCCATTGCTGCGTTTTCCTTCGCTTCATTTGTGCTCACTCTCTCATGACGTAGCACGAACACCATTTAAGAAAAGAAAAAGAAGTAGAGCTCTTTGAGAAGAGGGGATGCTCCGTCTGCCAAAAACAAGAGGGCTTCAGGCGCATTGGTGTTGTGGTCACGTTCTGAGTATTTCCAGGCACGTGATGTTTGCCAGCGTTAAGGCATCTTGTTCAATGATTAAATGCTTGGATATTCCAATGCTAGGGTTCCTTCTGATTCTGAGTTCAAACAACGATACTAACCACCGTGTTCGATTGTTTACGTCCGTGTAACTCAACTCTGGATGTGCCTCATGTACCGTTCTATTCAGGCGTTTTATCAGTTACTTCAGCACGAGGGCGGCGACTAAAAAGCATACACACGTTTTTGCCGGACACACTTGATATTTTGAGCGATGAAGAATTCTATCACATTCTGTGGCGAATAAATCATCTGAATATCTTCATTAATGGATTTACCCTCAAAAAATTCGATTTAATCGGTTCTATACTTCAAGTATTTTTCATTGAATTCGACAATCGCGGTCGAAGTATTATCGTGTTTGAAGGTGGAGTTACAAACTGAGTTTCCAATTTGATTGTACGACAATTTACATACGATTTTGTTTTACCTTTCAATGAATTTATGATTTTATTTTAATGCAGGCTTGAACTCGGATTCAATTTAGGTTGAAGCATCAACAGAATAAAGTATGTCCTGCTTAGGAATCGATGCAAAAGTTAATGCGTTTAATTCATCAGAAGCCACCCATCCAAGTACTGATATCGTCCAGGGCTGTTTAACTGGGGAAATGGATTGAGCCACACTAAGCTTTCTATGATACAATAATAAATACCTTCTTAGGCTGGCGATGTAAAGCGGTAAATTTGGCGTCGTACGAATATGAAATTCCTAGCGTCCCCACTAACATATTAAGTTATAGGACACCGGCACGCTTTTGGGTCATATCACGTGAAAGAGTAGTACACGTGTATGTATGTATATATAACATGCCATGGTAACCCTGGTAGAACAATATTTTCCTAGCCGGGCACTTTGCCAAGAGTTTGCGGTGTGGTGAAGATTAGCGGAGCCCCCTTGTAACGACCTTATGAAACAGCGAACTTGTGGCGTTCTCTGGGTTTCAACCAAAAATATTGCCTCACAAATTGAAAGGTGGTGCGCGCGCGCGCGCGCGCTCACAAAGCCAACATCGTCCTCATCCGCACAGCTCGATCTTTATCATGAGTCAGAACAGCTTTCGACTTTTTTCATCTCTCTATTTCTCTTTGCCCGTTTCACAAGTTGAAAAATGTCTATTACGAAACTTGGAAAAATATTCATCGCTGGCTTCTGATGTGACCTGAACAAAAAAAAGTAAACTTTAATCCCTCTGGCAGTTGAGGACAGGAGGTCGAGCCGCAGAAAATTCGTTCAACTTCTGCTCAACTCATCGTGCGCTTTACCTCCCTTCGCAACGCTGGCTAGTACCGCTTGCAGGGTATAATTATTTCGCAATTTACAACCCTTTACGAGGATACGATGTTAAATTAAAATATATTTATGCAGTCGGTTCGTGTGCTTTAAGCTTCAAGACACCCAAGGGGAATGAGTTGGATGAAGCTTATATCTTCGTACAGTGAACTGTGTCCTGCTGTTAGGCAGCAGCAAGAACGTACCGTAACCGCCTTCTCGATTCTATACAAATGGACCACAGGCTCCTCGGATTAATGACTAGAACGAGAGAATTTTTCCAAATGGAGTTCATGGGCTTACGGTACTTGCTCCACAGATATTTATTTCCAAGGACGCCAATACGATTTCTCCCTGTCTGAGAATAATTATCGTCCGACAAACCACATCTCCGGCACAGACTACCCCCCTCGTCGTTCTTTAGCTCCCGATTGCCATCTCGTTCTCCCTCTTGTTCTTTTTTTTATTTTTTTGTTTGTTTTTTTTTTTTTAATCCTTTTCCTCTCTTACTCTAAGTACGCTATGGCGTGCAACGACATTAGGGACTAGGTAGGTTTGGACCTGTCTCGACCGTGGTGCGGGAGAGGGAACTAGAGACGATTCGGCGTGTGCAATGGGTCGTAACGCTCTCGCGTTGCTCTCTATGTGGATGGAGGAATTTGGGCTTGGACGCGAGCCAACCTTTGCTTTACTTTACTTGACTCAACTGCTTTTGCCGCCGCCTGGCACCGTGGGGATAAGGCCACGGCAGCCTGAGAGCTCAAGGAGGAAGGAGTATAGATGGATCGAAGGGTTGGGGTTACCCTCTTCTGCACACATACATCCAAGCAGTGGGGACAAATATATATCGACGTTCTTTCGAAAAACTTGTCGCGTCACCGAATATCCTACATAACTCGCAGACTCGCTCCCGCGGATAACTTTTCGTACGCTCTTCTTCCTCTCCTCCGTCGACGTCTTCGTCGTCCTCGTCGTTGTCGATGTCGTCTAGAAGCCTCTCTCGACGTCTGGCAAACAGATCGAGCCCCTCTATGTGAACTCTTCCAACCGTTCTAGCATTTTCGAGAGAGGGATATCAACCATTATTTCGCCCAGGAAACGAACATTCCTTGCACTCGTCGCGGTCAATGCCACTTGCCGTTTGTAACAGTTGGCGAAGGAGGGTTAAACGGTGCGTTCTCGATGGTCCAAATGAAGAAAACATCCCCGTACCTAATTTTCACGGAAAAAGGAACCAACAAGCTTAATCGCTTTGTTACTCCAACAATGAAAATGTCCGGCGGTCATTACCATCGTCCAACCCAGAGTTTTCTAACCCGAGAATACAAGGTGGATAAAACCGACCTATATTCTTATATTCGTGGCTAGCTCTCACCCTCATGCCTCCCGGCGTAGTGAGAAGTTACGTCGGTAGAGTATACTCGGGCCACTTCTGTACTACTCCCGGTTTTGGCCGCACAAACCCCTTCGGCCGGGCACAGTCGTTTCTTCTGCTTTACGGTTTTAATAAATCTCTGCGGGGTAATTCGCGGCGGGCGGGAGCAGACATTAAAACCCTCCGGATACCGCTGGCAACTCCCTTGGTTAATGCTTCGACCATTCACGAATAACAGTACAATGGCAGGCCTTTAACGGGTAGATCGGCTGATCTCCACGAAATTAACGAGAAAAATTTGCAGACAGGTCTTTCGCAACGATGGAGGTCAACTCCAATGATAAATAAGTCGTGATAGATATTGAATCTTGAGGAATAAAAAATATTAAAATCTTCTAAAATCTTTTGAATCACTTTCACTAGTTTCTCGAATATTAATGAAGGTTTCAGCGGAATTAGCTGTGTATTCTTTTTCAAGTACACATCAACTCGTTCCTATACTTACTTGCAATTTCAATGCAACTCCATTGGTATGTGGTAGATTTATCGCTCCTGTGTGTTGAATGAGGGCGTGCAATCTTTGCTAGCTAGGTATTTATGAAGGAAATCCCCTTGATCTCAACCGAGTCAACGAAGCTCTTCTCGCGCAGTTATCTCCAAGGAAATCCAATGTTTATCGAACATGCTTTTGGTAGGTTCACGAGGATTAAACGGGTGCTGGTAAGCTTTAATGAACTCCTGCAGCTTCGGTGGCCATGAACGTGTAGCCTGCTGTCTCATCACGCAAATAGCGATCGTTATGGCCTCGGAAGCTTGAATAAAAATTTTAAACCTGTACTAACGTTCTATTTGTAAGAACAATTTTTAAGTCAGATGAAATTTAACCAGTTCTGTTTTTTTTTATGTTCCAGGTAAGTTCTTCAGACTTCGCTACCACTAAGTGACGTTTGTGGGTGCCATCCACTTAATTGTGAGTCGTAGACATAGAAATTATCCCATTATTGCTGAATAATCAAACTTTTCACGAGATTTTTATCAACCATGAAAACTATGCATTGTCGATTTTCGTTGTTTGTTGTCTTGTCCAGATTTTACAGTCTAATGATCGAGAAGTTGAAAAAGGGGAGGACATTTTTTGAACTCTTTACAAAGATAATAGCGGCCGCGGCCAACTTGTGAATCTCGTTTTTCGGAAAATAGTGTTTCATAAAATTTAAAATCATGAAAATTTGGAATAGCTTGTGAAATGATCCTTTTTTTAAGGCAAATAACATATTCTTCCATCTCCGTAATAAAAGATCGTGAACTATTTGTTCCTGTTGTTTGTTTGAGATTCATCTTTCATTTGATCAGATGTATTTGCTTACGGAATTTTGGCTTCACACCTCGAAATATTGGGGGAAACAGACTGATGGATGAATGGATATCAAGAAATTATTTGAGTCATAAGTATCTATGGAGAACCTGAAAAATTTGGAAACTCGGATAGCGGCGCACCCAAAAGTGATGGGTTACAGAAGGGTTGAGCTTTTCGAGTGTGAGGTAGTCTTGTGTGCGCACCAGTGCTTAAGCCTGCTTTAAGCCTTTGCAGAGCAGCATCAGGGGAGCGTAAAACGGTGAATAAGAGGGCGAGGGGCGTACGCTAACTCGATCAGACATGCCGAGGTGAACGGATACGATGCAATAGTTTGTATCCGGCAAAAGGGGAAGCCACCTCCAATCTTGGTGGGGCCTGGGGTCGCCTAAACAG
Organism: Campoletis sonorensis; assembly: GCA_013761285.1. Taxonomy (NCBI): domain Eukaryota; kingdom Metazoa; phylum Arthropoda; class Insecta; order Hymenoptera; family Ichneumonidae; genus Campoletis; species Campoletis sonorensis. The sequence continues at coordinate 2,802,303 of JACEOJ010000077.1, read as the reverse complement.
CCACGACAGGAGCCATTATTTACCCCTACGAGTGTATGCGCGCGATATAGAAAGGAAAAGGGAAGGAGAGAAGGTTAGACTGGCTGTTCAGTGAATTTAGAAGCGTTGGGCGTTATCTCTACTCATGGATTCGAAAACTTTTGCTAAATAAATATCATGACTGTTTGTACATTCGAGTGTGAGTTGTTGTATCGGAATATCAATTTTTTGGCTCTTCAGTCAAGGAGTAACGTACGATCACTTCGATGTGAGAGATTAGTATGGCGATTTGTTAATTTGATGGATTTTTCGACAAAATACATATGAGATAACTTCCAAAAAGATGAAGCGCTCAGGAACATGAACTAGAATAAAACACAGTCGATTTACTGGGAATATCGAATATACGAAGGCAAAGTGAGTCGAAAATCAGCGCTCTCGTATTTCTGGGTGATGAGAAGCGAAGATGGTAGTGGAGGAGGTTGGGAAGGTGAAAACCCGTGGTGAATCGAGTTTTCTACGAGCACGAATTATAACTGGATTTTAGAGGGCACGTCCTTACAAACGCACGAGCTCGGCTGCTTTTGACTTTTCCCTAGCTTTGCTTCAACCATCACCTCTGATGAAATACACCACGACGTCCCGGAGGATAGACGATGGAAAGGAGAGGAAGAGAGAAAGAGACTAGAAATAGTGAAAGAGAGAGAGTAGATAGCTCTGCCGAAAATTATGGACATTTAACATTCAACGCGTACGATTAGACGGTCTGGCAGTGCATAGAGAATACTCAACAGACCACGTGCTTTCACTTTCTGCTTCTGACAACCTTTCCAACGTGTACACTCCTCCTCCCTTCTTTCTATCGTTTCAAATCGTTGGAACTGAAGAATGAATTATGTAAGGCAAAGCACTCCATTCATCTTGCTCTTGTTATTTGGTGCCTGGAGTTAAACTCGGCGCATTACAGTCGCTGAAATATCGCAAGTAATTTTTTAAAACGAACGTGTAGAATACCACCTTTTTAACCAGGGCATCGGTTTTTCTATGAACCTACCAGAGTGACATGTATTCGTGTAGCACTAGGGTATGAAGACAAAGCTGATTAGATCACTTCATACGCTGATCAGATGGAAGTATCATATTCAATAAAAACCTGACGATGATTCCTTTTATATTGAATTTTCCACACCGTTTAGAGGAGTGTCAAACTTTTTTCTTCCATACCGTATTGAACATAAAATTCTAGTTCTCTAGCGATACGAATGTGTACGAAACATAAGAACTTTCCGCTACGACAAGGAATATCAAATCGTGCGAATTTGTTTCACAATTTAATTTCACAATATCACACGATTCGGAGTTTGAAATATTATAAAAATTTAGCTGATTATAACTTTATTCAGATAACTCGCATACTTGTCGAGATTCAGGCTCTTGGTGTTGAATAGAATTAACAACGATTCGCCGATATAATCAATGCAATTATTTTATATGGTACGTAATGGTTGAACTATTTCATATTGATGAAACGATAAATCCCTTGGTTTAGTAATGATACGCCAGAACGTTCTCGCATCTTCATTGATTTTTCATCACCTCCATCAAGTCTTGCGGTTAAGTACCTCGATGCTGAAGGCTATGAAATGCTAAGTGTTCGAGGAAGGTCCGCGTCCGCTTGATCGGTCCGGAAGGCACACAGTGAACGTTGGTTCCTTTCTCGTGATCATTCACCAGTTGAAGTTTTTGCCCTCTGGGTTTAGCCGGAAAATGCAGGGTATTATAGGAATATGTGAGGCTGTGGATAAGTTGCCAGAGGGCTGATTCTGAAAGAGGGAAAGATGAAAAGCGGGAGGAGCGAGAGTGAGAGAAAAGGGATGGAAGGCGAAAGAGAGGAACGAAGGTAGCAGGAACCCGTTAGTCCAGTAAACAGATGCTGGTGGAAGCCCATTCATCCGGAAAACATTACACAAGCTTACCACCGCGAGACCAACCTCGACAGCCACCCAGTGGCCAGTCCGAGAGTTTCCTAGTGCCCACTTAATTCTCACATCGCATGTTTCAACGGCGAACTCAATTGAAGTCTGTCATCTCGTGAAAAAGTCGCTGTTAAATTCCCTTTGTTTAGAATCATGTTTGCGGGATCATCAATCAGACGTGAGTTCTGTCTTATTGTTAAAATCGTACGACGATGTTCGTCATGCAGTGGTCGAGAAAGAAAAAGGTCAAATGTGTCGTACCACATAATAGAATGGTGGTGACGGTCTTGCAAACTAGAAATAAATCTAGCTTCTAGAATAGTGTGAGTTCGGGAGGTGAGCTCTTTTGCCTTGTAAATTCGTCGAATGATGTTTTTTACGTCCTGGTGGAATAAACGAGGTAATGTTTGAAGGAGGAAGGTCGTTCAGGATTTTTATCCTTGGCGCTTCAGGCAGTTGGTGAGATGCATACGAATTTAATTAAAAGTACCAACCTACAGGTCACTGCTTTTTTACCCGCTTCGACGAAGCTTCAAACATAATCCCAGGTATTTCTTTTCTCTGCTTGTGAATGTGGAGGACTTTTCTCGTCGTGTATTACCAACCCTGTTAGAACATTCGAATAAGAGTGCATGGCGAAGAATGAACAAAGAGAACTAAAGAAAAGAGCGCATAATCAAACTACGGTCGTTAGACGGGCGCAGTTTCGCAGAAGCTATACGGTTACGGCCATCAAAGACGTTCTCCAGTAACCATTACGACAATTTACAATCGGTCCGAGCTTCCCTTCGCGGTGAATCCATTTCATTGGGCTCGTGAATTTACGAGAATAAAGTACGTGAGAGCGTTTCATTCGTTGGTCACAACAACGACATTTTCCAAGTTGAACAACAATCTTGTATTCAAGGTCACGAGTTAAGGCTCTCATCTACGTCCGCCACTGCCATCCTCTTCACTTCGCGTAGTTCAGACCCGATTGCATATTTAAGCTTGCCGCAAGACCGTCAAGCAAAACGTTTAATTTGGAAAGGCTTGAAGCCCATGGGACCGCCCTTTATCCCATCATCCCTCGGCATGAGCTCAAGGTAATAAATAATTTAGCTTCGTAGAAGAGGTTGCTAGAGGATGGCATCTAACGAACAAGTGGATGTAGGACGTAGCTCGTAAACTCGGAACCTCGGGGCTTAATCCAGCACATGACTCGACTTCGGTCCTCTTTTCATCTCTCTTCCTCTCACCCTCAGTGTCGTCCTTGGCTTTTGCAAAGGATATCCTTCATGCAAGCCCAGCGTGTACGCTCCTCGATACCGAAACTCCTTCCAATTCCTGCATAGCTCTTTAGTGGCTCTCGGTCACTCTAAACTGACGAAATCGTATTCCGATTGGGTTATATAGTTCTGGAGTTTATGGCTCTAAATTATTATTGCCGTTCTTATTTGATACAGTACCTAACTACGACTACCATCGACCATATGACTAGGCATAAATCTATTCCTTGACAAACGGAGCTGAAACGCATCACTAAGGGTCCTTTTATACATGCTTCTCCATGGGATATTTCCCTAAAGTGGCCTACAGAGCGCTCGCTTAAAACCTTTAAACTAAATCTTTCCGTTAATCTTGAAGACTTCGATAATTCACGTGTGGTTTCATCGGATTCGACACTGAAATCATATCACACACGACTCAGTTAATCTCATTATCGATCGTCACCGTGAGTTGGAATCATTCCAGTCCCATGGAACGTGACCGACGGTTGAAATTTGTAGACCCGGGACAAGCGAAGGGACAGGGATGCTAGCCATGGGGTTACACGGGATATAGTTTTCGTTGGTGGTTGCAGATCGAGGTAATGCTATTGGATGCTTTCCTCCATATCGTTGGCTGGGTAGATCTCTCGTCCGCGTGATTTCCAAGTCCCCGCGGACGTTGACGTGTCTGTTTGTCCACGTCTGCCTGCACCAAGAGAAAGAGACGGAGAGGTAGTTCGAGAGAGGGAGAGAGAGGAAGACATTCTTTCCCTTCTACGGCACCTTCTGTGCTGTTACGGCTCTTCCTCCACATGTCTGTTCTCGTGCATACATGTATTTGTATTCTCAGTTCTCTGCTATTGCAGCTGGTCGGGCTACGGCAGCTTCCTAGGTCCCTGCAGTGTCAGTTGCTTGCGCGTGTTTGCCATGCTCGCTCAAGCATGCTTCCAGCTAAACTAACCCAGCCACGCCTAGCTAAATCAACGATACACTGGTGCAGGCAGAACATAGAGTTCACCTTGTGTTCCCCATTGAATTCCGTAACCGCATCGGGATACCTTAAGAAAATGGATGGTGCACGGATACTCGTGTCATACATTTCGAACAATTGGCACAGCTGGATGCTTGGCGTTATCGCTTCTCGTTATCCATTGACAAGCTGACACGTGGTGACTTCTACTACTGAAAACACCCTCCACCACAGCCACCAACCGTAACCTCAAAGATTCACCCAAACGACATTTTTATACTTGAATTCAGAGGAGAATAATGTTTGAAGCGATGTCTCCGACTATACACTTTTACACCCGGAAGAGTTTTGCGCTTGGTCGTCCGTACCAGACCACTTGTGGTATATTTTCTGGTAACAAGTGATAAAGTTTTATAGGCGCATGATATACGACGAGGCCACGTTCGTTGTGCGCTTGTACCATGAGGCAAAAGCTTCAAGACAGCGAGAACAGCAGGGTGAAGAGAAAAAGAGTGAGCTAGAAAGAGAAAGAGAGAAGCAAGGCAAAAGAAGAGTTAGGTGGTCGCGTAATTCGAGTAGAAAGTAGGTGGGTAACTGGTCGTATAGTGTACTATACACGGGGACTCATAATTTCTGCTCGACGGCACCCTCAAAGACGTAATAACGTAGAGAAACGGTTACCGGTAACCAACCCTCCTTGGTCCGAGGAGCATCGAGGAGGGAAGGCATCTCTTTGATATACTTATATAGCAGTAGCTACGGGTTACGTTCTCTCGGTATGTACTGATGTTGGTGAAGACTGTTGAGAAACGAAGATAGAAAGAAGAGAGATGATAGGAGAGTGCGGATGGCATGGACGGTAGATAGAAAAGGTCGAGTCCACTTTGATTACTTTGGATGACGCAGCGAGAGCGCGTCCTCGCTTTTCTCTGCCTGCTATGACTCCCACTCTCTTTCTCCATTTCGTATTTCTCTAGCCTCTCTGTAACCCCATCCACTACTCTTCCGTGTGGTACACACGGTTGCGAATACTCGTCGGTCACCAATTCACCAGACCGAGAGCACGAACCAGCGCCCTGTGCTCGAACGTGCGACGTTTTCTCTCTACCTTCCTCCCTCTTTCGTTCCTCTTTCTCTCAGCCCCTTTCCCTATTACAAACAGTAGCCCTATCTCACTCTATGTAGAAATTTCGATCGTGAAACACAACGACAACCTATGGGCAAGCGTATTTATATGCAGCGATGTGTTGCAGACGTGTTACTTATTTTCGCTACCACAAGCGTTTCCGCTTCCCGTTTGCTTTTCAGTCCTTCCTCTTCTCAACACGACAATTCTCTGCCAAACTCATATTTTCACCTAGTTGCGCACAACTCTGTCTCTCACACCATGAGACGCGAGCATGTTTGGTCTTATGGAACCAACGATATGGTTGGCGATATATTTACAACTGCTGTTGTACTTGTTTTGGAAATTTGATAAGGTTTAGTCAAGTAAAGCAGAATATAAAAAAGCGAGACGGGAGAGAGAGTACGGATTACTTGAGACGAACCAAAGTGAGGGTGCGCTTGCTGAAATTTACTGCTTGTTCTACAACACTGACCAATGCTAAGCCATCCATTGAATTATATCTGCAAACTGCCTTCTCTCGCTCTTTCTCTTCGTTGCACATCGAACCTGCAAGCTTCATGACTGTTGAGATAGAGATTTCACAAATCAACGGCCGACACTCGGCACACAATGTTCTGGATTATTGTCTGACTACGTGTAACCCTGACCACTTGTACCAGTGGAGAATGACAATGTTCCTGACAACGGGCGACTTCCCTTTCCGTTCCTGTCTGACCATCTGATGCCTCTTACTACTGCAGCAAGATGCGGTTGTGACTTTACTCAAGGGTTGGATCCCAACGACACGATATTCCGTCGGAATATCGATCTTCATATATTTATCCTTGGTTATCGTTTTCACCATAAATTATTGGACGAAGCATAAAACACTGGAGCCAATTAAAATCACAGCATGAAAGATTGCATACCTCACGGTTAATGTAACGGAATGTGTTTCGATTATTTACTTAATATTTTATATCGTTACTTTCAAATTTGTTCGCTAAAATGATTTGTTGTTGTCGAAGAAAGACGCAAGCAATTGCATAGTAATTTTTTGTGAATTCAATCTTCTTTAAGCGATTCTGCAGTGATATTAAACAGAAAAAAAGTGATGAAAAGTTTACATTACATAGCTCTCTCATTATTTTCTCTTGATTATCGAGTGCCTTCTAAGGTAGAGTCAAATTTTTAATATTTCTTTTGATGGAAGGGGCTAAAATATAATGAAGATAAAATCTGGGAACTACAAATTTTTATCTATTTATTTTTTTCATCTGTACGGTGCTCGTTCACAGATTCCTTGGCTCTGCTTTTGCTACTTTAAAATTCGTATTCAAACGATTTCTTTTTTCTCATTTCGCTTCAGTCTATTTCGCAGAATTCGCTATTCGACTACGTCGCTCTCGTTCCCGGGTGGTTAATTTTTCTAGAATTATCTGAACCAAGAGCGAGAGTAACTGGTCTACTACTGGTTGTGCTACTAGAGAGACGCGTATAGAAGAGAGAGAGAGAGAGAGAGAGGGAGAAAGCCTGTGAGAAAGCGAGATATAACAGTCGGTGGTCGTCTCACCGCGTACGCTCGCGCGGCTCCGCAGTGATTGCCGATGCAAATACACCCCTTACTCTATACTCAACTATCGTTTTCCCTCTTCTTCCCCTTCCTTTCACTCTCTATTTCGTTCCTCACTCTCATATCCCTGCGATGCACGAAGCTCTCCAGTGCAGAGAGAGAGCGAGAGAGAGAAAGAGAGAGAGAGAGAGAGAAAGCTCGCATTTTGATTCACGAATGGATGGGAGCTTTCTGCGGCCTGCAACCCCGGGCCCTCATGAATAATGCAGGCCCCGATGTAATTGATCGCCCAATCGGAAAGGCCTTTTATTTACTTTCCTTCGCTCGAACCGTTCGCGTATACGCTCTTGCTTGCTCCCTCTCACCCTCGTTTTATCTCACTCTTTCGCGTTTCTCTTTTAACATTCGTCGATTCGCTTGAAAGTTATTTGACATCGCTTACCGCCGAAAGTGCTTTGAACACTCACCAACGAGCACATCCCGGAGCAATGATGCCTATAGTCGTCGAACGATCTGTTACCGTTCCGCCGTTATCAAGATTCTATTCCCGCGCGTACATAAGACATGTCGACAAAATACACAAAATTCATCTCAACATCGCCACTTTACTGCTTAAATTATATTAACAAGTGATTCTGTGAATTATTCACAATAAAGAATATTATGAGAAGAATCAAAAATAATAGATTCTAATGAGCCTCATTTCGTGCAAAAAAGTTATCAATCAAAAAGTTTCATCTTTTTTTTTCATATATTTCTTTTCTTTTTCTTTCGTGTATGAAAAAGTTTTCTTTTTTTTTCATATATTCATCTCAACTACGAATATCGATGAGACTAATGGATTATCAATCGAATAAATTGTCAAGTATCGTTACAAGGGAAAAACAGTTCCAAAAGTAGCTCGTTATTTATCCAACGCAGCTCTCGTTCTCACTTGAATTTCCTTCTACAATTTTTCTGTAAGATCGTATTGAATTTTTTTTGTTTCCATGCCGACTAATATAAGAAAATGTATCTAAAGTTTTTCTCGATCTTCTTATTGCGTAATATATCATAATTAAAATTTCATTAGTTAGTAGGGCAAACTTTATCGGTAGAGAAAATTCTTCCGAACCTTTTAACCCTCCTCCCCCTTTAATTTTTCTTTGTTTGGAAACACGTAACGGAGGAAAAATCACGCTCTTTGGGAACGCAACCCTTAACGAATCACATACTTTTACCCTGCACTATTGCTTCGGTCTGACGAACTTTTCGTTTCTCACGTTTCTTCGATCCTCGGGCCTGGAAGGGTCTACTCAGCGCGCGAAAACTTATTCTCCTCTTCGACATCTTTTTCTTTATCCTTACTTTTCATGTCTCTCGCTGATATAGAAGCTGAAAAGAACTTTTCTGCTGCTTCCAGTTATGTTACTTCACATTTTTGCACCATCGAATTTTTCCTTTATATCTAGTTTTCATTTCGCTTCCCACTCCTTTCTCAACCAGATAAAAATTGAAGCAGGTGAAAATCTTTCTTCAAATTTGTGACAAGTGTTAACACTGGGGCATCCAGTTTCTATTATAATTCGGTCCTGGAATCAGATTTCGGGACTTTACGGTATGGTCGAAGTTTTTGGAACTTTACGTACTCGCTCAACACTGGGGTTTTATGATCAATTGATCATTATTCCAGCCCGTTTAACTTTAAGCCCATTCGGAATAATTTTCAAATAACTACGGAAATAGCTGTAACAAAGCGTCACAAAAACAGTGTTGAAAATGCAAAATGATAATTGAGAAAACATAACAATCATAGATTGTAACGAAAGCACCAAAAGGGCTCTTAATGAGTAAACATAATATTTTGATGATTAAAATAATATTTTCATTCTGAATTGTATACGAAATAACGAGAGACGACACCATAATACTATAAATCAACCAACTGAGCAAATAATAACAAGATCGTTCAAACGGTGAACGAAAGAGAGAGAGGGAGAGAGAGAGAGAGAGAGACAGAAAGCCAGTCAATTTGAAAAATCATGTCTAATGGCGGCGTGTACTAGAGCGTTGCGCGTGGAGTCCATTTCATCGAAATTTCAGGCCAACATAATTTCCAAACCGAGTCTTGTAGAGCTCCGCGGTGAACGCGTTGAAGGGAAAAGAGGGTGGTTAGAGAGTTGTGTGTTGCTTTCACACAGAGGAACTGCAATAACGTGTACATATATGTTATAGCAACTCTTCTGTATAAATATATATAGGCATATATATAAATGACGGCGTAGGTTGCAATAGTGAGGTGAGGACGAGAGGAAACAGAGGGGAGAGGTGACTCGATTCAGAATATACTTATAGATATAGGTATTTATGGGTGTGTAGTAGGTATATATGTGTATTTCAGAGAGATAGTGAGAGAAAGAGAGAAAGAGGGAGAGAGAGAGAGAGAGAGAGAGATGTTCGAAGGGCGGTGGCAGCAGCCGCTTCCATCGAGATAATTCAGTTATTTCATGCCCGGGCACCGGTAATTGGCTGCTCGCGTTGGTGGCTCTTGGTGTACGGACCAGCGCAGCGGAGAGCAAACCCTACAAACCAGCTCTCGCGAACTAACCATTCCCGAGGAAACCATGAGAGGGACGGAAGAGAAGCTGCTTTCTGGCCTCCACCAGAGAGACATTATGATGTTGCTCGAGTCAATTTCTCAGTGACGAGGTTAATGGCTACTTCCGACGAGAATAATTTTCTTTTTTTTTCCTTCTTTTTTTTTATCGTCTCTACCACCAAGCGTGGTTCTGCGTCTTGTATCGTTGAAAAAAATCCGCCCCAGAATATACTTCGTTAAGAAACTGAGTCGCTGTGCAGCAGTCGAGAAAACCTTGAATCTACGATGCTTTTATATTTTGCCTATTACTCTTTATGTCGAATTGGAAATAATGTTGGTCTTGAAAGTCTTCGGGGTCTTGCGGGGCTGAAATTGAATAAATTATCGAGTCTCCTCCGGTTAAATATTCGCGAGAGTCGACGAAAAACGTATTTCAACATCTAGAAGATTTTTTTTCAAGTCTTGCTCATTGATCAAAATTGCAATGAATGTTTCTTAGATGTTGAACAATCCATGAATGAAACATTGGCCGAAACAACTGTCTCTTATTTGTGTAAAAATTCGCCGTATCTTACGTCCTCGTTTTTTTACCCCTAAAAATATAGAACAGGGGTGAAAATTCTATTTATGCCATATATATATGTAATGTTTATGGCGAGATACACGTTACTGTACGCCCTGTCGTCGTGAAGTGAGTTTTATGGAAAGTATGCTCTTAGAATTCCGTTGCGAGGTCGACGCAGCTACGACGAGAAGTTCGTCTCGTCGTTCGTGTGGCGTCCCTCTTCTCACCCTTTCTTTCTTCCCGCGTTCTCATCGAGAGAATTCATTCCTCTTTTTCCTTTCTTCCCTCTCTCTTTTTGTTGCTTTCGTTCCGACAATAATGTCCCCGATGTCTGTACCGTCTCCATCCCCCTCTCTCTCTCTCTCTCTTTCCCTTTTTTCGTCCTTGTAAAGTTGCCTTTTAGAACGAAGCGTTAGACGTGGCCCGTCGTTACGTCGGGATAACAAATGCTAAGTGTTTCCCCGGTTATCGAGGAACGACGCAAAAGTTAAGGCGACCGAGAAGCGCCAGATGGGTGGGAGATGCCGATGTGGCGGGAGGCGGTAAGCATAAGAAAAAAAAAAACTTGTTTTGTCTCTGACGTTGCTGGACTATTTCTCTTCTGGATGAAAAAAAAAAAAATCAAAAAATCAAAGAGATCCTATTAGTGGAAGCTTTCTCCACATAAAAATTCCCGAATAAATGAGAATTATAAAAAAAATGTGCACGTTACATGAACCAAAAAAGCACGCAGTAAGATTTCGAGAGAGCAAAAAATGAAACTTCGTATTTCGATCATTAAGGAATGGATAAAGTTCTACTTGTCGCGGTTCTAATGCAAGTCAATTAGTTAACATGCAACGACAACACTGGATCAAGTCAACGAGCAGCAATATTGTGTTCAGCAATGCATATTATCGAGAAATTCGTATTGACAGTAGATTATTAGCTCTTCAGCGCAATTCTCTGGGTTACGCAATAACAACCATAATTATGGTAAGCATCATTATAATGTATTTGTTGCATGGAGGATCTTTCGAATCACAAACATCGAGCTTATCCGTGCATCTCTATATATTTGTGAACGAACGGTATATGAGTATTATTATTATTATTATTATTATTATTATTATTATTAACATAATAGTTTGGGCAAAATTTACATGAAGGGCGGTGGTAGGAATAACAGACCGAAATGAGAAGCAGGAGAAACATCCAATATCTTTAATAAAACATTAACGGGTAGAACCAATTTTGTTTTACTTTGAATATTTCATCATCTATTACATTATTTGACAGCTATTCACATCACTTCCTACATTTTTTCGCATCATTGACATGCAAAATGTTACGTAATGATTTATTCACTTTTACGTAACACAAGGCTTCTTGCGTAACGAGTATGTGATTGTGTAACATCGACGCGTTAGTTATGATGTATTTTACATAGATATCCACTTTATTACACGTACACAATTTTATTACTTCGTAGAGTATACACACGCACATTGCATGTAGAAAATTTTCGTGTTTAACAGTTTAGTTCGACCAGATAATCTCCAGGCAGATTACAGAGATAATCAGAATAAAAAATTTATGTTTACGTTTAGAATTTGGTTTGAGCTCTCGTCGGAGTTTATTTTCTTCAAGAAATATACCAAAAGGCTGAAACATAAAAATCAATGTTGCTTTTTTCATACTTGGATATTCTCCCTCGAGGTTTTCTGGCCGAATCATAGCCGCGACATTTATCCACATCCCCCTGGTTAACATCGATCTATTTGTTAAGCACATTAATGAGCAAAGTATCAAGGATCCCTTTGATGAGATTGTCATCGTCAAAGCTCGTCACTGACGACGTCCTCTTCCAGCTATGACGTCACATGACGACGTCCGTGGGGTTATGTGTGCATCATTATGGCTTGTCGACTGATACTAACGTTACAGGGATACCGCGATATCAACATGTCGAAGCCGATGCTGCACAGCATTCGGCAGCCTTGAATCAGTGTCGCAAGAATTAATCTCGAACCAATATAAAAAACAGTCCTGAAGCATTTGTTAAAATGAATATATTTTTCTGTTGTGATCGCAAAATTCAAGCGCAAAACTAGCCTCCGTCCAATAAAGTACACAAGTTGAAGATCATACGGAGACTCCGTACTGATTTCATATTTCGATCGTTACCTGCCATCAAGATTTTTGATTTTCAGCATCAAGACAGAATTTTCTTTTTTAATAATCTTGTTTAAATCGCAACAGTTTGATGTAGAAACCGAGTAGAAACACATATTTTAACGCATAAACACTCATCAACATTGGTTATGAATTAATTGCTATAAGTTTTCGCCAAATTGAGCCTTGATATGTGAAAAAAAGGTGGACTACTCTTGCCCTCATAATTTGACCGGAAAAAATCATATCTGGAATCGTACGAGATCGTAATGTAATGGAAGAAGAGATTCGTCGGTTGGTCAGCCAACTTTAGATCTAACCTCGTAATTTTGGTATAAAGGGGACGGGGATAGAGAGTCCAGAACGGATATTGGCGATGGGACAATCGAGAGGGTGCCCAGAGCAGGCAGAATGGAAAAGGCTGAAAAGACGTCGTAGCAGTACGGTCAAATGACCGAGTCGGCAGTGCGGGAGAGTGAACGCAAATATAGTCAGAAAGAGAAAGATTTCGAACAAGAGAGAGAAGAAAGAGAGAGGGAGAGAGAGAACGAGAATATGTGTGGGTCCTGTGCTGCTCATAGCCAGAACGAGGTTCTTTGGCGAATGAGGGTCGCTCGGGCGCGTATCACTGATTTACATTCGACATCACTGAGCGCCCTGTGGACTCGGGAGAGATCTGCCCGACAAAGTCCGGTTGGTTCGACCCCCCGGAGGCTATAGCCCTTTGTGCTAGACATACAAAAAGAGAGAAGGAGAGAGTCCAGAGAAACAGACAAAGACAGAGTTCTGAGGCCGGAAATTTCGAGTCGAATCTTGCGGGTCTGTGGTATTGCTGTACCGGACTACCGGATCTGGAAATGTTCCATAAAGACACGAAGAAATCGTATTCCGATTGACCCCTGTGCCTCTTGTCGTGAACCACCATACCCAATAAAAGTTATCATTCACCATGTAGCTGGCGTCTCGTTTTATTTGATAAATTGAGATGGCCGATAAGAACAACAAAAAAAGAAAATGAAATCAGAAAATTTTCTCTTTTTACGAGTGCTTTGTTCCGATGAAATATTTTTTCTATCCAAATAATTTCAGTAGCCATTTGCAAGTAACTTATAATTACTTCCATTTATCGTGTGAAACAGTTTTCAAAGTTTATTCGACGCAGAAACGTTTTCTTCATTCGTTGCAAACAGCATTCAGTTCGAAATATTTTTGCTCAATTTGAGCGTTTAACTCGAATTTCCAGAGTCAGGGAACGAATATCTCCATCATATTCAAACGCGTGCCCTTTTTTACATCAATATTTGGGCAAAATGCTTTAACATTCTGTGCAGTAAAACGAGAAACGTGGGATAATGTTATGTTAAAGAAGCCAGATGGTAGATCCTTCGGTATTTCCTTTGTAACAACCCACTCTCCCTTTTCATCTTTCTTACCGCTCACTCTAGCAATCTCTGTCTTTATACAGGGGTTCATACATATTCGGAAAGTCGTGTGAGTGCGTGCACAGTAGTCCTGACATCATCATTCGCTTAGGATACGAGAGAAAGTGTATGATATTCCACGAGTAAGAAAGACATCGGTATGGAGTTCACGTCCCTCTACGTTTAAAGTAACATCAAGGATAATGTACCTATCCCTTCGCTGTTTCCTTCTTCTCCTGTTTTTCTATCTTTCTCTTCCCAATTCCTCTCTTTTTTTTATGCTCAATCACGATGTCATGGATTTTCTTTATCTCAAACGATGAGTTTTATTATACATAACTATCTTTCTGCTCGATTGTATATATTTCATGAGAACACATTGTTTCTCCGTTTAAACCAGAAAATACAACGAAATCTTCAAATTTGAAAAGGGTATTTTTGTATTTAAGGAAGTAATTGCTTTAAATTGACGATGAAAATACACAAAAAAAAAGTATTTTCAAAGGATAAATGCATGAATTTATTTCTTCGTATTCTTCAACCGAGCGAAATAATTAACCTTATTTTTTCATTACCTGAAAGGTTAAAAAAGTTGTAAAACATACTCCGTATCTTCTTCAACTAAAGACATTTATGTCGTTAGTTAAGTGAGATATACCCTGGAATGAGAACAAAAAGGCCAGATGAATTCGCAGGCAAAAATGAAAGAGAAAAAAGGAGAAAAAAAATTGTAAAAAAGAGGAAATAAGGGAGCGCTCTTCGGAGTACAGGTGAAACGTTCCCCATTTCGAGACATCACCGACAACCGAGAGGCATTCACAGTTTTGTATAGGTGTATGGAAGTGTTCTGGAAGGACTTTCCACCTAGGGAACAACCTTCGGATACACGTACGCTTAAGTAATTTAATTAGAGCAACTCCGGTCTGGAGACGTGACTCCGTCTCTTTGGCCTCAACGCCCGGCCCGACGAGAAGGCCTGGCTCTCTCCCGCTCTCTCTCTCTCTCTTTTCCTCTCTTTCCATCTCTGTACTCACTCTATTCTATATCTACTCGCATGCTTTCTCTTTGCCATTTCTCTTCATTTTGATTCTCTCTCTCTCTCTCTCTCTCGCTTCCTCCTTTCGTCTCTCTTCGTGTCTATTTCTTCAGCCGCCCCCCGTTCTCTGAGCCCTGAATCCACAAATGACTATATACGTTTGACGATCGCTGAGACACACAAGAGACAACGTAGATCTGAGCGAGTCAGAGTGCTTCTGACTGTGTGTAAGGAAACGACGAACCAGAAGAAGATCGAGATCAAGAGTTAGGGAAAGGAAGCAAGATCGACGATACAGAAACAGAAATCCAGCTGCATAAAGTGAAGAGAATGCATCAAATTGCTGCGCAAGCAGAAGTACCACCAGACTACGGGTAGAATATTGTGTGGTTTCACCCATGTATACACTTGCATATAGCAGCACGATATCTTTTGTGACATTAACCATTCCATTGGAACCGTTGGATGGTGGCTCTAGCGAGTCAAACAAATTTACAAAATCTTTTCACAGTGGTCGACTGCTGCTGCTTGAGTTACCCGGCACCAGAAGTATCATCGAGAATTCCTTTATTAATTGCAATTATAGTAAATTCGTTGTCATCCACAGGTACAAAAATCGATCTTAATAATAAAAATAATTTAAAAAAGTCACTTTATCGCTTTTTCTATCCGCACAAATGATTTGTGTATACACTACATTTGAAAATATGATGGGGTTGTCGCTTATCACAATCCCATACGAGTCTGACACAGACATCCGGGTCTGTTGAAAATCCAGCGTTACGCGATGAATTATTTGCAAACTACGTTCATCGGATAGGAAGGAGACGTAGACACGTGTCCACGTATTAAAGGCTTCGGGTAGTCCGTCCCTGGTAGCTGGTCGGTTTTTTTACTCTCCCTTTCATCACGTAACAGGAGCGAGGCACCAATTTAATACGGCTTACCAAGAGACGAGGCGAAAAAGGGTCTAGATTTTTTTTTCTTTCTTTTTTTCGAAAGATCCCTCAGCTGAGCGCGTCACGTGTATTCTCTCTACTCTTTCTCTGTTTCTTTTGCCTTGTACAAGGAAAGGGGCGAGAGTGACGCGTGTGCTCGGCATTTCGTTTGGCACGTGACAGCATCCTTTCGGCACCCTTTCGCGAAGATATGCGGGAGGGAAAATGGCCTTGTATTTAGGTGTACTATAGTTTGCTCTAAATATTGCATTAAGCTTGCACGTATTCCCTCGGAAAGTGTTGGGCTAAATCCCATGAAAGGAAATACTTTCCCCTGCTTTTCCCAATACCGAATACACACCGACCCATTTTCTCCCACATACACTCGTACCAGACTCTAAATTATTCGAGCACGGAGGCCTACGTGTTGTCGTGTTTTGGCTAAATACAAGTGTGTGTTGATGGGGTTAATATATATATTGGTCTGCGCCATTCCACTCAATTCTGAACATACGCAGTCGTGTTCGAAACGTAAAAGCTTCGAGGTCCGTGACAGTGTGTTTTGCTTTGTCGCAAGAAGGGTGGGCCGAAGTATGTATATATTTTATCTTTCAATACAGGTATGTCAGACCCTGTTAATGTTCATTTCTATATGTACATATACAGTTGTGGTTGAAAAAAGCTCGTAGCCCCAACGTAAAAATAGGTAAAGTTGTATGGACGACGCTCTTTTGTGTTTTAGCTTTTCATTTATATATATATATGTATATATATATTTACTTGAGAGTACAATAACTCGCATGATGGTCGAAGTGAAGGGTCCGGGCTTTTTCCTCTTCGCGCAATATGTCAAATTTCGGTGCAATCGACTTACGCCATCGTTTTTTATTGTTACTCTCTATGCTTTTCTCTCAACACGTTACTCTACTATATTATATGTGTGTCGGTGTTAGTACATGCTGCTTTGCTCGTGTATAGCGGGTTTGTACGTTGCTGAAATACCGTGTTTACTGGGGTTGGAAACCGATAATCGGTCTTACACCCGAGAAACCACACAAATACACACAAACTTAGTTCAAGACCCTCTCTGGTCCTCTTACCGAAATTGAACCTGACTGATCCCTGCTGGTTCGCGGGGTTTCTCTTCCCAAATATATATATTTCTAGATATTTATTTATTTTTGAGTGCAGCACAGCTTCCAAAATTACCTCATCAAATACTTTCCATTACATTGATAAATCGAAGAAATCCGATAATCTAACCAAAACTCTCACACGCCTACTTCTTCAAACACTGTAACGTTTCATTATAAACAACGCATAATCTTTGACAATTAGTATATAAAAATTTGATATTTAATGAAAATTCAGTGGGCCTCGAGTAATCAGTAAAGATGAAAAAGATTAAGTTTGATAAACTATGCGTTTGGGATATTGATTTCATAGTTCAACAGTTTCCACGGTGTTCTGTCTGAAGCCACGTAGTCGCCGACATATACGTGTTTATTCAATTTGAGCCTGTTGTTTTTCTTGTGAATTTTTTGTCCCATTATGTTGGGGATACGAATGCGGACATATATTTGAGATTCAATCGTTTTACGAGCGTTGATATCGCTCTTGTACGTATATATGTTTGTGTATATACGAAATGTTTGTTCGCTGTTCCCCGAGTCTTGGTCGCACATACAACGTCGGGTAAAAATGTTTTCCAGCTCAATTTCTCGAAGAAATTCGTTTTATCTCTGTCGAAAGTCTTTTGTTGGTGATTTTTTTCTTTTGCTCGCGGTGCACAAGAGAAATATAAACTAAAACCGCATTCTGCGAACTCGAGCGAATCTCGCCGTTGCGGGGTCGTGCTTTTCGCTATCTTCGGACCGATGATAAATACAATCTTGTTCGCAGTAAACTCGCAGCTCACTTTATCGGCAGCCATTTAGACAATGAAGATAGAATTTCTCTCGCGGTTTCGTCCTCTATATAACACAACGTGCTTCGTAATCATACACGCACTCACACTAACCGTAAACACACCCCAATAGTTTTTTCGTCTACGGTCCTCGACTTTACCAAAGACCTAGCGACCCGGCAGAGTCTTGTGTGTATAGCAATAACCGCACGACGTTCCACCTTCCAAAACTTGGAGAGATGGCTCAGGAAAGAAAAAAAAGACCTGCATAAATGTATACTACGAAGTTATGGGAGCCAAGAGTAATAGAAATAAAAAGAAAGGTGCGCGATGAGGAGAAAGAATAATCGTTCAAAAAAATATCATTCTACATCACAGAAAATATGTACGTTATATGCGTTGAGAGAACATTTTATCGGCCTCTTTTTTTTGCTAGACGATTGTGGCACTCGTTATCTGGGGACACGAGAGATTAATTGTCCATTCAAACTGAGCCTTTTTATATTTTCTTTTTGTTTTTTGTTTACTTTTTTTTTGTAATACGTTTTAATTGAATTATTGGGGTAGTTCGGTCGAATAGAGGTCCAACACCATGTTTTTTTGCATTCGATCGAAAGAGTTGATGTTGCTCTACCTGTCTGCGAAATTAAAAATCAATTCACCGTGTAGTTTAGATGAAATTAATAAATAACATCAATACGACGAACTTATTCGAAAATTACCGCGTTTCATGGTTATTTTCGTTCTGAGCTGGAATTCAATTTCAAGTAAAATGATCGAAGTCCATCAAAAATCAATTCTTCATTGGATCAATCGACGGATACATGTTGAAAGTCTAACAGCAGTTCTTTTGCGTACTTTTGCTAGTGCATGAAAAGATAAAACACAACGCAATTATGCTACTTTTGAAGATATTTGTTGTATCTCGACTTTTAGTGGGATAGATAAATAAGAAAATTCAGGGTCCAAATTATACACCGGATGTCCCTTCCTACATTCGAAATGTGAATGAGATAACGATATTTTATTAGTGCACACAAACGATAAGAATATTTTATCTTAGTGATGTACAGTTTTTATTCCATTTCTTGAATCTCTCTCGTTTTCTTGGTGAACAATTGTTAATGGCCGGCATTCGTCACTGAAAAACTTTTAGCCGCGGGAGATGCTTTCAATGTAAACGTGAATGTAGTAAACACATACGCGGGTGTGTGTACGAGAACGACGAATCGACGAGGAAAGCTTCTTTCATCGTAAACAGGTCTCGGGTATCCTCACGATTTTTCATTCGTCGAAGGAGGGAATAAACAGGAGGGCAGGAGGGAAAAGGGATGAAGGGATGTTATAAGAGCAAACAACGAGGGAGAGTATCGCTTAACCTCTCTACCTCACCCCATTGGCCTAGGGATTAATCCGTTACGGTTTACAGTGCCGTTAAAGCCAGACAACCCTCTCTCTTCCTCTCTCTCTCTCTCTCTCTCTCTCTCTCTCTCTCTCTCGCCATTGCCTCGTCCCTCCACCTGCCTCTTCGCTCGCAGTCTCCCAAGTAGAAATCCCTGGACGATGGCTAATATATATCCACGAAATAGGAGAGAGCGGTGTTTATAACGTGCCCCCGTTTGGTTTCCGAGACGTTCCATTATGGCCCCGCGGCCACGGATCTTTATTACCCCATCAGAGACGAGAGAAAAAGAGAAAGAGCTAGAGGGGTCCGAGTTTTTTCAATAAAATTTGTGTTATTAATAGCACCGGGGCAAATATAACAGCGTAGGAATCGAAATGAGGGGTTGGCAAGCAGCTTGGTTACTTTTTTTTCGCGAAGGTCGAGCACTCGAAATATGACCACACTAGACTTGGGCATAATTCATACGAATGGCCGTGAAAAAATTAGGGGTAAAATAATGTCCATTAATCTTGAAGTAAAAACTACTCCGAGGAAGAATAGCCGATATTTTTCATCTCGGAAATGATGTCGAATACTTATCTTTTCCTTTGGACAATCTGATTCCTACTAAATAATTTCTCATGATTTTTTTTTGTGAAACTTGCAGTGATCGTTACAGGATAATGAGGAAGGAATAAATGTGACATGTTCTCACAGGATCCAATGGACTAGCATCAATTTCGTCCGGCACTGTGTCGACGTACAAAGTTCGTTTATTGAATGTTTGGCTTCGTGAGGGTGGTAGAAAACGTATTTTTCTTTGCACTCATTGTCTTTTGTAAAAAGATCGAGGAAATTGTTTCGTCTTCCGCCTAAAAGGTTTCCCACTTCATTGAGTCGAACAGCAATTAGATAAAGTTGACTAACAGATTGGAGGAAAACGAAGACACACTCTAGGATGCTTGGATGAAAAAAAAAGTTTGAGTAAAATACAAGAGTGGAGGATGATGAAAAAAAGGAAGAAAAAAAAATGGCGCGTTGTCTGTCCGATGTTACGACATGTCGTAAGTCGAGTTTTACGACTTTATGCTACGTGCTCGCTTTTCTCTGTACACGATGTATCCCCCACCCGTCAATCTTTCGTTCACGTTAGGCAAGAGAATGACGGGAAAAGGAAAGGGGGAGCCAAAGCTCTCCCACCAAAAATCCTAAGACCCTTTCCTGCGAGGCTCTCGTATGTGTACTCGAACGGCAAGAGCAAACGAGAAAGAAAAGAGAGAAAGAAAAATAAAGAGAAAAAGAGATGGAGAGAAGAGTACAGAAGATGTATGAGAAGAAAAGTGATGGCAAAGAGAACGAAGAGTGCAGAGCAAGGACTCGTGCTGGACCGACGGAGTTCGGATTGGCTATAAATTTATTTGCCCTTTTAGACGTGATATTGTTTTATTGTCGTCTAAAGTGAAAGAGCAATCTCCCGCCGAGGATCAAGCACGAATACGTATCCAAACAACAGAGCCTCGCCGTGTGTTTCGCCTTTCCATTCAGGGATTTATATTCAAGCGTTGGAATGAAAAAATCTCGCGTGAGAAACTCTAATTCCCTTAGAGATCTCTTTTCTTGCAACTATCATATTTTCAATCGAAATATCTTTTCATAATCTTTTCACAGAGGATATCGAAAATTGAGATTGAAAAATACGATTTTACTTGAACTTTTATATCAAGTCGAAATGCAATTTTCGCTTTAAAATGATTCCGCCCGCAGCAGGAGCTTGAAAAATGTGATAAGTAAGAAATTTTAGTGTACCAGAGGGAGAAGATTATCAAAATTGCTAAGATTTAATGGTAAATTTTTATACTGAAATGCCCAATAATAATGAACAAACTAAAGTGGTGTATTCTTGTTTCTATATATTGACAGATTAATATTCCACACATCAATTGATATATATTTTCGGCGATCTGATAATTAACTGACGGAGTTGATATACAAAACTCTCTCGTCCATGTATACCGATCGGTTCGTAAGCAAAGAATAAAAAATAAAAGGAAAACGGCGTAACCGATGGCTTTTATGAATAATTCAAGCTACATCAGTGGCGAATGAGGTTTATTTGTGGCACAAAGTCCGAGTTCGGGTATCCGGTGAGCGCCGGGAACGAACGTAAAAAACGTTAAACCCGATAGGTATATATATCTATAAAGCATTCCTATCTCTCTCCCCCAAAAGCCCTCAACCCCTTTCACCAGTTTCGTATGTTTCCCGCCCCACTTTCCCCCAATCACCCGAGCGATATATGGGTTCAAAAGCTCACGTGTCTATGTGTGTGTGTCTGCCAAATGAAATCGTCTCGAATGTCTATAATTTGAGAGTGAATTCGGCGTGCTCTCGCGCGTCAATAGGCGTTTTGATCGGGCTTGCTGTGTGTGCGATTTTCAGTAGATATTTTATCACTCCTCACTCCGTCCAGGCTCTGACTGATAGCATCGCCAAAAGTTGTAAATACCTCTTCCTCTTCGAATTATATCTATAAATCTCTAATACACGCATGGTAAGTGACAATTAACTTTTATTTCTATTAACAATGCCAAATTATAGGTCGGAAAAAAATGCTGTAGATGCTTTAAATGATGTAAATAATGTTCCCCGAAGTTCAAATTTTAAAATGCTGAACGAAACACTCACGTTGGAACCACGGTAATTTGATTTCATTGCAGAATCGTGAGTAGCGATCTGCTGACATTCTTTTGAAATTATCTTCGGTGCATAGTAGGCCGAACCTTTGTAAATAAAAACAAAAATAAAACGAAAAAATCGATCATGACGGTGCTGATGATTCGATCGAAATTGCACATATATATGTGTGTAAAAACGGTTGTGACTTTATGGATAGTTTTGGTATGATAGCAAAGGGATGGTTTGTTAGGGTAGCGAGTTTCGAAATCCGATTGGACCTTCCGTCAATGGGGGAGGAAGGAAGGGGGTTGCGTTATATTCCCGACGGTAGAGTACAAAACTTTTGCATTCATCTCTGCCTCTCTCTGCTCCTCTATTTCTCTTTCGCTCTTCCATCATTTCATCGCGGGCTTTCACTGCTCTACCACCCTTTTCCAACACATATAATAGCTAGCTTTTTCTCCCCTGATTCTCTCCTTCTTTCTCTCGTCGAATGTAATTATCCCGGAGGACCCGCGCGGCGGGCGATTGATGGGTTAGAGCTTAGCTCCGGCCAGCCTTAACAAGAGTTTGATGAAAATCAAATTAACGTTAATAATATCAACGTGGGTCTAGCTCTCTGGCAAGGCCTAGGCTTCCTCTTTGCCTCCTCCTGCTCTTTCCCCTCTTTTTCCATACTTAATATCAAAAGACACGGTTTTCCGTTTGCACGCTAACCAAATTCGTCTCAACGATTAAAATCGCACAAACACATTTGTGCATATAGCGGCACGTACTTTTCTGAATGTCTACACACAACCGTCGAGCTATAATCGTTTTGCTAATTATATCGAGGTTACCCTTGCAAACTCTCTTTACGACAGGGCTTGAAAAACGTCAACGAGGAATACCCGCAAGAAATGTTCGTACCACACGTTTTCAAGCGTTTTTTTTTATGTTCAACATTTTTTGAATTTTGAATTATTATATTTTTGTTATTCCTCTCCCAACAGGTGACACGAAGGCTTAAATTTTCGTAACCCTCTCTCGTCTCATATGCCACAATAACGTAATGCCTAGTCATATACGAAGTACACTCGATAGCAGGCTTTCCCAGTTTAATATTTGATAGTGCTAATTTGTTTTGCACCGTCAATTAGACTCGTCAGAGAATCGTTGGGAGTCCAATGGACACGAACAAAGAGAAAGGGCTTTGCGTCGCGATCCACGAACCATCAACAATTGGCTGATTAAAGCTTAATCGAATACCCATTTGACTAATTAAACCCGACGTGTACTCCGACCAAACCCTTTATCTGCTAACCAAAAAGCTTGCTCTGCGCTTTTCAACGAACTCTACACCCACGTGATCGATCTACGGGAGTACCGACAGATGCACTTATTCACTTTCCCTTTCAGCAGTCGTCTACAAAGAGAGATTACAAATAATGCCTCGTTGCAAACAGTTTGTCTATGTTTCGAATTTCTTTCGCTTTTGTGGCCTAGGCGAAGCTGTTTATGGACCACGTAAATGGTCTCCGCATACCTCAATCCACACGATGAAAAACACATTCATTCGATCGATCATAAATCTAAAGAATTGTTAGTGCAGTGAAAATACACCAATCAAGTCGCCTCGGATACTATAATTTTCAAGGAATACGAATACTCGTCGATCGTTGTGATTAAATATGAAACGAAAATAACTGAGGGGTTCTGAACCACGATTTTCGAGACTGATCCTTATCGATAATGTAGATTAGTGCGAGATAATAAAAAACATCGCTGTAAAAATTGAAGGAGGAGATGAGAAGGTTTCTCGAACGAGAACGATCATGGTTAGCACACAGCGCAGTACAAACCTGGACTTTTCGCTCTTGGCTCCATCATCGATAGTTTGAACTTTGTTAATTAGGAGGAAGCTGTTGGTAATGCCGGTAACTAATTGGCACCCAAGGCATAAGCCGAAACAGGCTCGCGTAGTAGTTTGGTGACTATAAGAGAGTAAGAGAGAGAGAGAGAGAGAGAGAGAGGGAGAGGAAGGAAGACAACGAGAGAGTATGGCAAAGGCTACCATCCTACATCCGTTGGAGAGAGAGAACGATTTAACTCTCTACGAGCTTGTTATTGCGGGCTTGAGGTTCCGGTTATATAGAGTTTCGATGTACTAGTGAAGAGCTTCGGAGTATTTTATACTCTACTCTAATGTCAAGAGTGGATCTGCTCTTATTCTACTAGCTGCAGCTTTCGAGTAGGATTTCTAGCTAATGTACCTTTTCGATGCAACGATCGACATGACCTGTGACCCCTCCCCCCATGTTTTATTCGGAGGTTATGTTCTAACTAATTTACTCGGGTGTTTTAGCCGAGTGACTCGGTGAATTCCTTTCACATCCAAAAACGGAATTTGGCCTGAACTGTACCACATACCAGTTACTTTGGCTATTGCGAGGGCTATTGTGACAGCTAATTAGTTGAAGAATCGTTGTTATCAACCGAAATTTCATCCAAAACTGTTTAACTTTCACGTTCATAATTCTCAGGTCGATAAAATAATCCTTCCTGGCATGATAATGAAAAAATTGACTCCATTTCGGTCTCTTGGATGTTCCTTTTCTACTGGTTCATGTAAATCATTTGTATAATTAATCAATGAGTTTTTCTGCAACCAAAAATCTTCGGTCATGGAACCTAAATCACATAAAACTTCAACAATTTTTAGAAATATCAATAATAGCGATTTTACAATTGATGGGTAAAACAAAAATGACAGAACCATAGCTTATCTCGGATTATTAAAAATTTATGTAGCTGTTTGCTTCGAAAAAGTGTGACTGCAATTGAAAATGAAATTGGCGCGTTCGTATGAAACTCGAGTTCCCTGATGTTACCATTTGTTGACCAATGAGGATTAACGATTATTGCCGGACGCCCAGCCAGATCGAAAGGTTCGCTGTAAAAGTTCAAAACGTGAAATCTCGTCTATGAGTTGAATACCAAAGGACACCACAGCTACCTTCTTTCGTTATGTATATACAAACGTATATAGAATGCAAGCAGGATGGGTTGGTGATAAAAAGAGCGTTGAACGTGCTTGAAACGCGAGCTCACGATGGTGAACGTGTTAACGGGTCAGTGATAAAAAAACAGGGTATTGTAGGATAAGAGCTTACGGCATGGAGACAGTGCAAGAGTAAAAGTGGAGGGTGGTGGTGAAGAGGACGTTGAGAGGGAGGAACGCCACCTCCGAAGGGGATGCTTTAACGACTCCATAAATTCCCGCGGTCATCTTCCGCCTCGGAGCGTCGGATAAGCGCCCTTGTAAAACATGAACGAGGGAGAGGAGACAGAACAGAACGAAAGAAAGAGAAATGAAAAGAGAGGTTAGCGGAGAAAGAGAGAACAACACCGCGGCGTTTGCCAAGCAATCTCTCTCGTAGCCTCGTTTCCTGCAATTAACCTTTCAACGCCTCGGTTTGTCTTAGCATTTTGCCTAAATAGTTTCCTCGATCTGTGGAATATTCAAGTAGATATTTCTTCTTCCGATTTTATACGCGGCTCTCATAATTTCTTTGTTTC
Source organism: Campoletis sonorensis (assembly GCA_013761285.1). Lineage (NCBI taxonomy): Eukaryota > Metazoa > Arthropoda > Insecta > Hymenoptera > Ichneumonidae > Campoletis > Campoletis sonorensis. The sequence goes on along the minus strand of JACEOJ010000077.1, from coordinate 2,777,231 downwards.
TCGAGAATCATCATATTTTTCCCGTCACGGTTTTATCAAGGAACAAAATCCAACATGAAACACAATCTTAGACTTGCATGCAAATGCAGCGTTTGATTCCGTGTTGATTTGAAATTTTTATTTAAATAGCAAAGTTTTACCAAATCTAACGATAATCGTAGGACAATTCGTTAATCGTTGAGCAATTTGATAATCGATTAACAATTTTGTTTGATGCAAAATTTCTGCTAAATCTTTGCATACGTTCACACGACAAAGCCCATGTTTGCCATTAAGGTACGCAGCGTTAGGGAAACGCAAAAGATAAACGTCCCTCTGTAGACACTTAATCTTCCATTTTCTTTCCGAATCCACTACGCGAAAGACATAGTATAGTTGGCGATTCCGGGGCAAAGTGTGTAGAGAAAGACAAGAGAAGTGAAAGACAGAGAGATAAGTAAAGCCAAGGGTAATCAAGATTAAACCAAATCCAAGATTCAAGTGACTGATCACCTTGCAACAGGTGGGATATGTGCTGTGTTCGGTGCAGGTGGCGCTCGCACTATGGCCAAGTATTGGAAGGGTTGAGGCAGGAGGGAACAAAACGAGACTGGTTTGAGCCAAGACGAGCACGCAAAGTGAGAAAACGTGCTTGTTAAACGTAAATAAGAGAGAGATGGAGATAGAGAGGAAGAGGTGAGCAGGATAGCGTGCCAAGAATCCACCCCGTTACAGCCGTAACCTCAAACTCTTGTCGAGCAAGCCGATATTGTAATTGCCACTGCTATCCAAGTGGCCTAAGATTGATGAGGTGGAAGTTAAGTTAGCCGAAGCGTAGCAAATACGAACTGGCGTCTCAGCTTTACCCTCCTCCTCACTTCTCCTCGCTCTTTCTCTCTCGCTCTTCTGAACTAGAAGAGAAAAGCAGGGAGAAAGACAGGGAGAGAGAGAGAGCAGAGAGGATGATGAAGAAAGAGAGAGAGAGAGAGTGAGAGGATGAACATGTATGTGGCTTAGGTTTGTTACAACGGTTCTCGTAGCATTTCCCAGAAACCGGTAAACCAAGGGCACGTAAGAAAATGGAAGACCATGAGTTGCAGAGACATGTGTGTGTTATGAACACCCTTGGAACTCAATGTCGTTGACGTTCATCAAACATGATCGAAATACCACTAACAGGAGTCCCTTGGTAGTAGTATATTTCTCCGGACAACTGCGCTTTGATATCTGTAGACCTTAACTCAACGATGTAACGACAGTATAAATGGTCGATGATTGACAATGATTAATCGCTGAAAAGTAGCCAGATAGTAAGTTTGCTCACAGATGATACTTGTATCGAAACACGAAAACAAAAAAATGTAATCTATCAGTACGTAGGACTTGAATAACTTAACAATTGTTAAAATAATGAATGAATATAATTAAGACTACGAAAATAACGTACTCAACGGAAGATGTTTTTTTTTCAAGGCAGGGTTTAGACCGTAAAATAAATGTAAGAGAGATTGCTTCACTGTCGATGGCTCGAATCAGCGCGTGAGACGACACACAGCGCTGTCATATTCTTGGGCCAAATACGAGACGTAAGAAAAACTGGAGAAAATTGGTGTGGTACCGGGCGCGAAAGGAGGAAACGAGAATGGTGGCACGTTTCGTAGTTCAATTTCGTGAAATCGTTACCCAACGAACAAACAACGCAACCCACCCTAAATACATATATACCCGAAGAACCAAACCCATTCACTTCTTACTACTTGGCTCTGTTTCTGTGTCGTCTCTTCAGTCTCTTTCTCTTCCTTTCCTCTATCTCTCGTATCGTTATCTTGCCACGCTCCATCGGGCATCCGCAAGCGTTTATTGTTTCAAGCCAGTGCCTCAAGGAATGTTTTCCCGGTCCTCGTCGTCCTCGAGCTCGTCGTAGTGGTGAGGCAACGGAAACACTTACGTCAAGATGAGCTCGTACTAGTGCAAACAACGCTCGTTTGAATGGTGGAGCTCCCTGCCTCCCTCCCCCCTCAAACTTTCCCTCTTTCTCTCTGTATGCGTGTACTATAAGTTACTTCTAGGTGTTCCCGGGCATGAACTCTTGCGTGAGAGCCCCCTAACGCGACAGCAAAGCATCAGCAAAAGCAGCGGCAGCAGAGCAGAGCAGAAGTGATTTGGAGAGTCGCCAACTAACATCTAGGCCGCACTGAATCATCCCCACCGCCTCCTAGGGAGTCTATATCCTCGGGATGGTACGAGCAAAGCCGTTGGTCCACGTCAGAGAAAGGAGGCAGGGATGGGGAAACTGCAATAAAGAAGTCGCAAATCACCAGTGCCAGGAACGTGGACGCCTGATGATGGTTCCTCTTCGCACAGTTCCTCCGGAATGAATGAATGTGCGACGGTTCCATCTTTTTCCTCAAAAAATGTTTTCATTATAACCTTTTCGTCATTCCAGCGATTAAATAGTCGAATAACTCATCTTCTTGAGATAATTATTCTTCAAGTTCGGATTCTTTATGCCTGTGAAGAGGATTGAATTTATTGTTTAAAGCAGTTTCCACAGGTTATTCAAAATGAAAGCTCAGTCGCATGCGTGAGTCTTCTGTCTATTCCTAGAAACTTTCCATTTCCCTATGAAATCATGACTTTTAATTGTCATTACATGATAATAACCCACAATTGTTATCTCATCCTACTATTACAATGAACGTTTTTTTTCTAATCTTTACATCTTGAGAAAATCTGTCGGTGGATTAACAAAAACTACCACTTCCCAAGAATCACATTTTTGCGATTTTGCTCCTCATCCAACCTCCCGGTAGAAACGAGGTTGCGAAAGGATTGTTTTGCTGGAGATAGGACAACGAACTGCGAACTGCTGGTGAAATTTTACGTGGAGGGTGAGGTTAGTGAGAGGCGACGGCAGTGTTGTGGTGGTCTGATCAAGGCATTTGGAATCTCAGTGGAGAACTCTGAGAGAAGAAGACGGAGGCGAGAAGATGAGACAGACAGATACTATAGAGAGTAAGGAGAGAGAGAGAGAGAGAGAGAAAGAGAGAGAGAGAGAGAAAGTAACCTCAGCAACGCCGTAAGCAAACTTTTAGGTTTATCGAGCTGAGTTCCCTCCGTTTTCCTTTCTGTCTATCTCTCTTCCTCTATCGCTTTCTTCGTTTTCGTTGCATTGTGGCCTAGGAAGTGCTGCAAATATTTGATAGTGGCCGAGCCGAGATGCGCTTTCGCTTGATCTCCCTCTGCCTCTTTGGCATTCGCGTCGACGTAAGATTTTCTGTGGAAAGGGATATTGCTGACAAAACCGGAAATCCTGCACGAGCACTATCATTCGGTGGCACTCTATTCGGCAGCGAACTCATCCGCATGAGAAAAACTCGCAAACACGCCTGTAGAACTCTTCCGAATTTTCTTTAACCGCATAATAATCTCAACCACATAATTGTGAAACATCGAAAACAGTACATTTTCTTTGTCGAACAAAAATCAATGAATTTCCAAGAAATATACTAATATAGAGCAAATTTAAAAAATTATTATAATCACCATTTTTTCTCCTGAAACCGTGAACAAGAAATTGAAAAATCGAATCATTGAACATTCCACGATTTCTACCTCAAAATAATACAGTCAATTTTACGGATGGCTGATCCTGTTACTCTTGTTGGGAGAAAATCTCTCAGTGACACGTACCTACGACAGAATGTACATCCTGTACGAGAATCGAATGCACCCCTCTCTTTTTTCCCATCTCCTTTCTCTCTCTCCCTCTCTCTCTCTCTCTCTCTCTTCCTTTCTCTATGTATCTTTACCCTTCTATCATCTGCTCTTTCTGGCTTTGGCCTCTGTCGAGAATTGGAAACTTCGTATACGAGAATAGTTTGCTAAGGTGGATAAAGATTCATAGCTACACTCAGTGATGGAACTGTTCTGAAAACTGGTACTACGGATTCCTTTACTGCAGAAGTTGGATTGCCTGCGATTCACCTTGTATTTATTCTGGAATTGAGCGTGCAGAGCCTTCACCCCACGGAAGATAATATGAGAAGCATGAAAAATGAAATTTTTAACTCTCCTTTTGTCGTATGGATCGACGAAATTGATGCTTTTCAATTAAAAAAAAATCAATTTGGTGTTATTTATCGTTATTTTTCGGCTGTTTTCGACCATCCTCAACCGATTTGGAAATATGACAGTAAACAAACCATGGAACTATATAGTTATATCCAACAACAACAAGCAGCCATTTTACCCTGATTGTAAAACTCTATCACTGTACAGATACTTGGTTCGTTTTAAGTCGCCATTCACTTCCATGACCTGTGAAGAACTAACCATCGTCTGAAAGTAGTTGCAGAGAAGATTTTACAACCGAAAAGTAACCAGAACACGTCGTAGAGATTTTTTCCGAATACCGCTCGTGAACGGTTGTTTTTTTGTTTCAAGCCTGACAACTTCGGATGTTTAAGTAAAGTTAAGGTTACAGCTTTTTCGTTATTCGTCTGATTCTGAGTCTATAAACTGACTTATTAAGAACAGTCACTTACTCAAGGTCTTGTAGCTTTCCGTCATTCTTTGGTTGCTGGATCCACAAACCAAATGATCATGAATGTCACTTCTCTACTGGTTTTGGCTGGTTTTTCGTCAGCTCCGCTCACCTGTCCGTAGTTGCTTTCTCGTTATTGCTTGATTACCACAACCATGAAGTGAACTGATTTATCAGTAACAGTCTGTAGTTGTTTTTCTTTTGAGGTAATTTTTCTTGCGTAAAAACGAGCAACTAATAACATATAAATTCGTCGATTTGTAGTCTCTTTGGGGATTTATTACCTTTCAAAACGATTGTGGTCGCTTTTTACTCATGTGATTTGAGTTTGCACCGATTCACTAAGTTTAAGAGGGTGCGGCAACAAAATATGGAACAAAATTAAACATTTGTTGAAATGGAAACTACAGGGTGCAGGTGGTTTAGTGCAGGTATCGTAAATGGAGATAAAGCTACGTACCTGAGCATGTGGCTTCAGGGAAAGATGAAGGTGTTTCTTGGTCACGTTCCACTCGGTTGCCAACCATTGATAACACAGACCCTCGTGAATATTTGATTTCTACTTTGTTCTCAAGAGTGTTATATTCATCTGAGCGGATAAGCCGAATGAAATCGAAAGAAAACGCTTGTTGTACGTGCTCCGCAAAGTTATGCATAGAATCATAACCTCCCCCAAAGCATATGCTCGCGCAAGTTTCAATTCTCTGGAAACCTTTTTCCCCAAATGGAGAGCGAGAAGAAATTCATTTCCTAACGATTTAAACATCGAGTCTTCTGTCTTCTGTACGAAATTAAATATCAGCATAAACATTACGTATATTCCATGTCTCTTGGAAATATTTGACATGTGTGTCTCACTGGGAAGTGAGTTTTGATCAAACTAAAAAAAAAAACACTCGACAATTCGAAAAATTCAAATGCTCGTTTTTTAACGAGATCGACGGTCACGCGGCTCTATTTGTTTGCAGGCCGCGCTCGAATGGCTAATTAATGACTCACGCACTGGCTCTCGCATGGATCACTGAGTCGAAAGCTGTTTTTCTGAGTTTCTATGATCCAGAACAAAACAGCTATGGCCAGGTTTTCCACAGCTTCACGGTGCAACAGGAGAAATTAGCTGTGGGCAACACTTTTGAGGGGTGATTTGTGAGCCTCGAAAATAGTGGAGTAGATATAAAGTCGTTTTGAAGAGATGGAACAGGGTGATCAAAAATTAAAAAAATTGACAACCATTAGATTTGTTCCGTTTCGTTATCACCGACGAATACGACTGTCTGTGTAAACTGTTGGATTCCCTGTGCAGAAAGATTTGCTATGTGCAAATACGACGCTATTTAAATAATGTGAAGGAGAGTAAGAAATTGAGGGAAAGTGAAGGGTTATAGACCAATGTTTGAAGTCAGAGAAAGATTTCGCGTGGAATCAAATATTACATGAAGGGAAAAATGCGCGAGAAAGGAATATGGTGCAGAGGAGAAGGTTCACTCCCCGTTCTTTTCTTCAGTAAGAGAAAAACAGAGAGGGAGATAATGAGAGATAAACTAATAATTGAATAGTTTTCAGCACAGAACTTGAATAGTTCGGCTTAAAAACCACCATCTCCACTGCGGTAAAACGATGGCTCGCGAAATAGTTCGAACTATGATCACTGGTGTTGAGATTTTTCGAATAAAGATATCATTTGCCTTGACGGTTTCACTGGATTACAGAACCAGGTGAAACGCTGCGTTGGTTTCGACGGATCTTTTTGTGTCGAGAGAGCGACGTTCACGATAGTTGCTCTATTCGGCATTTCAACATATCTTATCAGGCGAGTGTTTCTGGGTTGAAATTACGCATCGAGCATGGTTATTAGGATTGGATAGTTGATGGCGGGACTCATGCAATGCTGAGGGTTCAACTGGTTGGAAGACTAACAACTTATCATTCATGGACCAGCTGCTGTAGCTTCAAAGTTGAAAGCTAACTTCGAATAAGTCGTGACCGCTAAACTAAAATGAGTAACTTCGTTACGATTCTCAGCAATTATGAAATGGAGACATGAATCGTATGTGGTTGCATGATATGTTGCTTGAGATGTGACAACAAAGAAAGTATAAGGATGAATAAGACTACGTGAGGTAGTTGGATTCAAAGTTATAAGTAAATCCACTGGGGGATCAAGCTAAAACTTTGACACGTAAGAAAGCGTGGATGTAGCAAACTAAAGAGAGAGAGAGAGAGAGAAAGAGTATGCCACATTCAAGTCGTGGACTCTCATTGGTCGCGAACTAATTGTCGAAAGTGTTTGATCTCACATGGGGTACAGGGGAAGCTCCGTAAATTAATGCTCCTTTGAAGCTGGTATCTCGCGTTCCAGAGAACACGATTCTGGTTCTCTCTAGCGCCTCTAGTTCTCCTACTCCCAGGAGCCAAACAGCCAGACCCACCTCGACGCTTTTGGGGCACGACTACCACGAAACCCCAACGGTTATGGACTGGTTAGCCGCGCGTAATCGTTCTTCCTCACTCGCTTTCGTTCTCTTTCTCGTTCTGTGCTGCTCTCTCAGCGCAGACAAGGTTGTTTTAGGAAAACGGGAGTACGAGCTGATGTGGGGGGCGTGGACAGCGTTTAACTTTAATTGCGTTTTACCTTCGCGAAAACCGTATGAATAACTTTTCGCTTTCGGCTGGAGAATGAGAGAGTAATATAGACACAAAAATATATATACATATATATATTTATGTATCGAGGGTTTGCGTGAGACAGAGAGAGAGAGAGAGAGAGGGAAAGTTAGAGGGTTCAGGTTTGCTTTTTGGAGGCTTAACGTTCGTCAGGCTCCTTGCGGTTAGGCAATCACTTCGATGGAGGTTTCTACCCTACACAGCTAACTGGTTAGGAAACTGCAAAATGTTTTGCTATGGCTTTTCGAAATCCCTCTCGTTTCCATTGTTGTCGTCGTCGTCGTTATTGCGCAACACTACGAACCGTTTCTATAATCACCGTGAAACCCGTTGCGTAACACCTTCATGCAATACGACCTCCGCATAACTCACACGCCCGCCCTCTCTCCCTGTCTCTTTTATTTCATATCTCTGGTTACGATAAAATATATCGACAAAATTATTCAAAGCTCAATGTGAATCCACGTTGAAAAATATCTAATTATGGAAAAAAAACATATTAACCCTCTAAAGTGTATATTTCCTTGAAAAATAACAGTTATCAAAGTTCGCTTACACGTGTAAACAAAATCATCCATGATTTCAGATCGACTCTTATTCTTGAATTTAGAACGGATATAAAAACTCTTAAAGTTCGAAAACTGGTGAAAAAAGTACACCAAATACTGAAAATTGATGTTTATGAAAAAAGACGACGTTCCCTGACGCTGCAAATGGTTAAAGAAAATAGTTTCGTATACATCGAGATACGCCTGATGAATGATATCAAAAAAACTCCACCTGGAGTTTTTTCAAACGTTGCCAATGGATGTTGGAGTAAGAGAGTCGGAGAGCACAAGCTTTTTTTCCATTAAAAAGACTCTGTTATAACAGAAATTTGAGTTACCGTGAAAGTAATAAGAATACAAAGTGGAAAGAGAACCGACTAAACTGGTGGGATAGTAGGATTGGAAGGAAAGTCGAAGAGGTTCATGAAGCGTTCACTCTTCCTTTGAACGTGCTCCGAAGAAGGACTAAAAATGTATGATGAGAAATGGAAAGCAGATTTTGAAAAAACCTTAAGACGTCTAATTTATTTCTCGATAAAAATATCTTAGATATCAAAATGCTGCATTAATTGAACGTAAAAATAAATGCACAATATTGTGTGTTCCAAAAATAGCTGATAAGGCACAGATATTTTTAAGCCCCGAGCTTATTGACGTCACTGTGGATTTTGCTCCAGCTTTTTGAAGCCGCTCAGTTGTCACATAAGGCCCCATACATATCAAAAGAACGTTTTTTCCAGAGGAAAAACATAAAAATAAAATAAAGTCATCAGGGCAGAAGAAAAAAATTAAAACGTGAGCTTCCCGACGAGTTTTTCGAGTTGCGTTCTCTAAAACTCTCGCTCAAAGGAAATCTGAGAGCAGAAGCACGATCGAAGACGTCCAGTAATGAGAAGAAACTTCTGCAGAGTTCTTTTTTCTTCTTCTTCTTCTTTTTCTTCTTCTTCTTTTCTCTCTTTCTCACTCTGCTTCACTCGCACTCTCCTGGCTCAATTATTTGTTTTTCATTTTTGTATTTCTCGTTTTGATGCCTTCAGGACTTTATGCTTTGAGATTCGAGCCTTGCAAAGCGTTTGCAATACTAGAAGCTTCATTTTTCCGTATGACGATCAATATCGAACAGTCAACTCACGCGAAACAAGTCATTCATGCTACAGTTAGTTAAATGCACTTTAAATCGCGGTAAATGTAATTATTAACGTGAAATCTTTTTTTTCGTACATGTCGCGTGCACTTTTGTTGTAAAATCTTATTTTAGAGTTTTTTCAACCAGAATATGGAATCGTTTGAGAGGATATGATTGATTTTTATCAAAGGTATGACATTTCAATTTTCACATCCGACCATAATCATAAAACAAAAAATATAAACCGCGCGTGAAAAGACGATGAAAAAGAAGTTCTTTGTGAATCAATGAAGTGAAGTGTCAAACAGAGTTTTTTCACTAGTGCGATAATTAAATTTTTTAAAGTCGGCATGTTTTTTCCTACATTCCAGGTAACATCGTGTGTCTTTTGTGATCGTATGAACTAGTTGTTGTTTTTCCGTTCAATTACAGAGTGGTTAACTCCAATATTCCTGCGATAATTTATTGTTGTTCACAGGCTCGCAATAAAAGTCGTCGTATTTGGAATGTCATAATGAAAATTTCATCGAGACATTCCAATATTGATTGAAAAGTATGGTATGCGCTTCAACTGTACTGACGCGAGTAGAGTTCGATTTAATATCGTCTCTCGATTTTTGATGGTGTACTCTGTAATGTACTGCGAATGTCTATTTTTCTTCATGTACCTTTGTGCTGTTTTTATTGTGCCGCCGGAATTGTAATGAATGGACTTTTTCTCTTTCTCTTTCTTTCATTTCTCCGTTAGCTTTGATGTCAAATTAAAAACAGTGCACCAGAGGAACAGCCGTAGATTTATAAATGTATTTCATCCAGTCTCCTCTTCGAGAACACAATCATGAAATATTCAGGTTTAAAACCATGAAAATTCGTCGAGTTATCATAATTGTAGTTCATGAAGAAATAACATGAAACTTTTCTCCCCTCTATGCTGCGAGAATAATATAATGGGTATTTTTTTGCTTCACTTATACACAAAACCTCTTTATTTATTCCACGCGATTTTTATGAGAGTCCAGAAAATCTGTGACTTTTATATCTCGCTAAATCCCCTCGTCCACCGAAACACGAGATTTTACAATTGTTGAGAAAATAATACCTTTTTTCGTACGCATTTTACGCTAAAATGAAAAACAAGAAATACTATCAAATTTCCATAATTTACACTTTTTTAAATGTGTTTCGCATCGAATATTACATCCCTCTTGTCACTCTCACACATCAAGCCCCGATGCTTTTGTACAACTCTATCCCAGTGGTAAATAATGAATATTGACAAGTCGTTCCGTTTCTCATACATATCGGGTATTTACATTTACGTATTCGTTTATACATGCATCGACATACACAAATAAATGAACATGATGTTCCATTTCCACTCAATCATTTCAATTTTCCGATAACTAAAGGTTTCCAGGAAAAATCCTTCAGCTGAAAGTTGCAAAATTGGAAGAATTACGCTCAGTAATGGTAACGATCTTAACTTCCAGTGCCTGCTTTGGAGTAATTTGAAGGTCGACTTCATTTTTTCGAGAAAAATCTCGTATTTCTTTCTTCCAAAATCGGATTTTGCGCCAAAAATGTTATAGCAGTGACTGGAGATCAAAACCATATACCGTAACGAACTAATAGAGCCGAACAACAAATGTGACGAAAGTACAAATGTGTAACCGTAAAAACGATGGTCACGCACCTATTTACATAAAAATCCGTCGAAGTGAATGATGACGACGACATTCCATGTTGTTTGTTTTGCACTGAGCTGTACTCAGACTAAAAAACTGAAATATTAAAAAAATTATAATCGTGAGGAATAAAACAAAAGGACCAATGTGCACGAGAATTGGGCCTGCCATACGAGTCCATAAAATGGATCGGTTTCATCCAGTGACATAAAAAATGTTTTTATTTTTTAAAATTATTTCTCTTTTCTAAGAACTTAAGTATACTCAAATTCTTATTCTGTACAAAGTTTATTTCAAATTCATGTTCGGAACAAAGTTTATTTTCAATTTTACTAGATGTAACAGATCCGGATCTCCGTGTATGCACATATATTTAAGAGTATCCGATACTGGGATTATCATGCATTCAGAGTAGAAGAAAATCGATATTACTCTCGCAATTCTATTGTATATTTTGTACAGCATCTTGGAACAAACAATATCCGACATCTTTGCTGCTCGGAATTTCGCTCTCTCTCTCTCTCTTTTCTTGCTCTCTCTTTCTCTCGCAAACACACATAAACACACACTCGCAGACTGATACACTTTCTCTTTGTTTTTATCTCATATGATGATATTTTTATCTCCCAAGATATTTACCAGCCGCAATCCACTCTCTGACATTTTTGTTGATCCTATACACACCTGATCCGCATTAATGGTGCACTCTCTGGTTGTACGGCGCAGCATACCGCAGTCCGCCCTGCGGCTGCAAGATAAAACATCCAAACGTCGATCTCGCACATAAGTCCAATCAAGCTGCTTCGAAAATATATTATTGCGGACTCTGTTGCGGAAACGACGGGAAATCGAAGCGATAACACATTGCCAAAACCCCAATGGATTTCTCCCAAAGAAGCAAAGAAAGAGAGGCAAAGAGAGAGAGAGAGAGAGAGAGAGAAACAGAGCAAAAATCTTCGCATGTTCAAATTTTTTTGTGTTCAATTCTGTTTCGAACTACAAAATCTTCTCTCATTTTCATGTCTGTCTGCCCACATTTTCACAAACTTCCCTTCGAATATCTATGTATTTATGCATAGCACTATTTGTGCTACATTTCTGTATTCATAAATATATGAACTCACATGTGGGGAGCTGCATGTATATAAAACTTTAGGGAGCGCACGAGGCAAATTACGGATGGTGGGGTGAAATTTTATTTCGCGAGCGATCAAGGTCGGTTAAGGAAGTGAGATGAAGATAGCGAAAGAGGAGTGGGAATTAAACAAAAGATATACATAGAGCATGAGTAAATATTACTGAAAAATACGATTGAGTTTTCCAATTGAAAAATAAACTTTGACGCCGCTCAGAAACGTAAACAATTATTTTGGAAACAGTAATTTTTTTGGGATTGTTTACCAACGCTTTTAGTTTATAATGAATCAGATATTTTATTTCGTGATTACATGCACATAAGCACATATGAGACAATAGAGATTGAAAGAAAAATGAAAAACAAAACGTGAGTGAGAATGAGGGCCAGTGATATAAGGAAAAAAAAGAAGAAAAGAGAAGAGGAGGAAACAGAGATAAAGAGGGAGCCCAGGCCGATCGAAATACATGGTCCGACGAGAGCGTAATTTAATTTGATATTCCCTTTGTTTGCTTGAGCCTCCGTTCTTTTCCACCTTTTTTTCTCGCTGACTAGACAGAGGAAGAGAGAGAGAGAGAGAGAGAGAGAGAGAGAGAGAGAGGAATAAAAAATATTTCAGATTCTCCGGAAAATGGATGAGCCAACAGCGCTTCTCCTGATGCTGCCGTTGGTCTATTTGCGTGAAGAGCTGCTGGGGTTTTCAATGGAAAGGGGTGGAGAGCCGAAAAACCCCTCCCACGAGAGAACATCCCTACAAAACATCCAGCCCTGCAGCGTGTATATACATGCGCTGGATCGAGAACGCATTTGGAAAACTGTGCGACCGGGAATGCCCCGAAGCCAATTGTGTCGGGATCCAGAAAGAGGAAGAGAGAAACTGAGAGAGAAAGAACATCCGGAATAAACATGCCCGCTCTCTCTTTCCCTCTCTTTCTCTCTCTCTCTCTCTTGCTCTGTGAATTTATCTACTACCCAGTTAGACCCTTTACGAGAATATTATTATGCAACCATACAGAGCTTAATTTAGGCACTGCGGATCTGACTCTTTGTACAACATGCACCATGCATGCATTTAGCAATAAGCTTTTCCATGTTTACGTTACCCAAATAACATAGTAAATTATATTTGTATACCATGCTCAATCTATTTTTTTTGAATATGCGCCCGGCAAAAACAACTTGCATAATCATCGTTTCGTAACTTTTATGCCAAGAGTTGATAAAAGTGTGAAAATGTGTAAAGTGTTGTTTATTGGACACAGATCCTGGTTTCAACATACGAATCGAGTCATTTTTCTTCTGGTTTTGAAAAGAAAGAATATGACATGCCAGTTTTCTAGGACAGTGATCAATACAAGTGTCTCAGAACTACCTTGAACGGTACAGAAGCGAGATCAACGATGAGTTTGTACTTTGCTGAAGGATATCTTTCGTACTTTCGTTTGAAAAGATTAGATCTGTACATTTATGCAGATGTGATGAAGGAAATCGTGGAATGGATGACAAGATGATCAAAAAAAGGCCTGATATAAAAATATGAAAGAGAGAGAGAGAGAGAGAGAGAGAGAGAGAGCGAGCGAGGACAGAGAGAGAGAGAGAGAGAGAGAGAGAGAGAGGTGAGAGACATGTATATTTATATATGTTTGTGTGTGTTTGTGCGGACGTGTGTGTGTCTGTATTAGCAATGGAAGGGATTTATATCGCTATCGGCTCCGCACACGCTGTCTGTCATCAGCACGCTTCACCACCTCAAACACACTCGTGAAAGAGAAGTGAGTTCATAATGGCTACGCTTTCTCGCTGGTTTGCCATCTAGTAAACACGTGCACACGATGATACAACAGTCTATATTATATAATTATGACTTCAGATGATATTGACGCCCAAGGTTCACTTCAGCATTCGCGCAAAAGGTGAATAATTGCCGATTTTCAGCCAAAAGACGGGACAAAAGTATTAAAAATATCAGACGTCGAAGAACCTAAAGACTTTTACAACTTTTTTCAACATAACGGCAAAGTAATACATCCATTTTCTGTTATACAACTTGTAAATTGTAGCTTCATTGATTGATAAGATTTTTGGGGAAAAAAGATTTGTCACGATTCCTCGTCCTCTGACGAGGAGGCTCGCACTTTCTTCGCCCCAAATAAAATTTTCATCAAATCTTTGATCCTTCGATAAAACAAAAGTTGAACTTACTTCTCTGACGAAACGAGAAGAACTTGTAGCTTTTGTTATTTTCTTCTAAAATCAAGCTCCGATGAATAGGTAACCGTAAAAATAAATAAAAAAATAAAGAAATAACTTGCGAATTATCGCGAATTGCGCAATCCCTGCTTGTCCTTAATTTTGTTTTATATCGCAAGCAAACTCGTTGGAGTGTCCATACCACTCGGTTCAACACGATGAGCTAATAATCGAATTGATCCGCATCTTTGTTTTCTCTCGGAGTTATCGGTTACCTTCCAACACCGAACGTTCTTACACGGCACTGTGAAAATGTCACGCGCCCTCGTTTCCTCTTTTCGAGAACCGAGCGTCGAGTTCTGGCCTGCGGCATCGAGGGTTGATGCGGGGGTGCGTATCACCATCCCGGTAGGTCGAAGGGTCGTTGAGCCGCCTAACCCCCCAACCGTTATCCGGGCTGTAAGAGCCTCGAGGCGATCGTCAACCGCATACCAATGTCCATGCGAATTTATTGTGAGCTTGGCCCGGGGAAACCCCGTAAGAGACATACAAGAGAAGACGAAACGAAAAGGAGTCCTAGGGTGAAAGAGAGGGAGAGAGAGAGAGAGAGAGAGAGAGAGAGAGAGAGAGAGAGAGAGAG